>OU342745.1:534873493-535396839 GCA_910589775.1 Avena eriantha | reverse complement strand
GGAAGAACACACATGCAATGCCACTGGTGGATCCATGTGTTGCTTGTGGGAAGAACACACATGGCAATGACACTAGTGGATCCATATGTGGTTTGTGAAAATACACACATGCAATGACACTGGTGGATCCATGTGTGGTCTGTGGGAAGAACACACATGCAATGACACTGGTGATATGTGGTCTGTGAGAAGAACACACATGTAATGACTCTAACTGTGGTTCATGAAAAGAGAAGACATGCGATGCCACCGGTGGATCCATGTGTTGTCTATGAGACGAACACACATGCAATGATACCGGTGGATCCTTACGTGGTTTGTGAGAATAACACACATGCAATGACACTAGTGGATCAGTGGGGGTCTGTGAAAAGAACACACATACAATGACACTGTTGGATCCATGTGTGGTTCAGGGGAAGAACACACATGCAATGCCACTGGTGGATCCATGTGTTGCTTGTGGGAAGAACACACATGCAATGACACCGGTGGATCCATATGTGGTTTATGAAAATAACACACATGCAATGACACTGGTGGATCCATATGTGGTCTGTGGGAAGAACACACAGGCAATGACACTAGTGATATGTGGTCTGTGAGAAGAATACACATGCAATGACTCTAGTTGCGGTTCATGAAACGAGCAGACATGCGATAACACTGGTGGATCCATGTGTGGTTCATGGGAAGAACACACATGCAATGACACTGGTGGATCCATGTGTGGTCTGTGGGAAGAACACACATGCAATGACTCTGGTGATATGTGGTTTGTGAAAAGAACAGACATGCAATGACTCTAGCTGTGGTTAATGAGAAGAGCAGACATGCAATGGTACTGGTGGATCCATGTGTGGTTAATGAGAAGAACACACATGCAATGACACTGGGTTGCGTTCATGATATGGTTTGTGAGAAGAACACACATGCAATGACTCTACCTGTGGTCCATGAAAAGAGCAAACATGCGATGACTCTAACTGTGGTCCATGAAAAGAGAAGACATGCGATGCCACCGGTGGATCCATGTGTGTTCTATGAGAGGAACACATATGCAATGACACCGGTGGATCCTTACGTGGTTTCTGAGAATAACACACATGCAATGACACTGGTGGATCCATATGTGGTCTGTGAAAAGAACACACATGCAATGACACTGGTGGATCCATGTGTGGTTCATGGGAAGAACACACATGCAATGACACTAGTGGATCCATGTGTGGCTTGTGGGAAGAACACACATGCAATGACACTGGTGGATCCATATGTGGTCTGTGAAAAGAACACACATGCAATGACACTGGTGGATCCATGTGTGGTTCATGGAAAGAACACACATGCAATGCACTGGTGGATCCATGTGTGGTCTGTGGGAAGAAAACACATGCAATGACACTGGTGATATGTGGTCTGTGAGAAGAACACACATGCAATGACTCTAGCTGTGGTTCATGAAAAGAGCAGACATGCGATGACACTGGTGGATCCATGTGTGGTTTATGGGAAGAACACACATGCAATGACACTGGTGGATCCATGTGCGGTCTATGGGAAGAACACGCATGCAATGACTCTGGTGGTAAGTGGTTTGTGAAAAGAACAGACATGTAATAACTCTAGCTGTGGTTAATGAGAAGAGCAGACATGCAATGGCACTAGTGGATCCATGTGTGGTTAATGAGAAGAACACACATGCAATGACACTAGGTGTGGTTCAGGATATGGTTTTTTGAAAATAACACACATGCAATGACTAGCTGTGGTTCATGAAAAGAGCAGACATGTGATGACTCTAAATGTGGTTCATGAAAAGAGCAGACATGCGATGCCACCGGTGGATCCATGTGTGGTCATGAGGGGAACACACATGCAATGACACCGGTGGATCCTTACGTGGTTTGTGAGAATAACACACATGGAATGACACTGGTGGATCCATATGTGGTCTGTGAAAAGAACACACGTGCAATGACACTGGTGGATCCATGTGTGGTTAAGGGAAGAACACACATGCAATGACACTAGTGGATCCATGTGTGGTCTATGGGAAGATCACACATGCAATGACACTGGTGATATGTGGTCTGTGAGAAGAAAACACATGCAATGACTCTAGCTGTGGTTCATGAAAAGGGGAGACATGTGATGACACTGGTGGATCCATGTGTGGTTCATGGGAAGAACACACATGCAATGACACTGGGTGTGGTTCATGATATGGTCTGTTGGAAGAACACACATGCAATGACTCTGGTGATATGTGGTTTGTGAAAAGAACAAAGATGCAATGACTCTAGCTGTCGTTAATGAGAAGAGCAGACATGCAATGGCACTGGTGGATCCATGTGTGGTTAATGAGAAGAACACACATGCAATGACACTGGGTGTGGTTCATGATATGATTTGTGAGAAGAACACACATGCAATGACTTTAGTTGTGGTTCATGAAAAGAGCAGACATGCGATGACTCTAACTGTGGTTCATGAAAAGAGAAGACATGCGATGCCACCGGTGGATCCATGTGTGGTCTATGAGACGAACACACATGCAATGATACCGGTGGATCCTTACGTGGTTTGTGAGAATAACACACATGCAATGACACTAGTAGATCAGTGGGGGTCTGTGAAAAGAACACACATACAATGACACTGGTGGATCCATGTGTGGTTCATGGGAAGAACACACATGCAATGCCACTGGTGGATCCATGTGTTGCTTGTGGGAAGAACACACATGCAATGACACTAGTGGATCCATATGTGGTTTGTGAAAATAACACACATGCAATGACACTGGTGGATCCATGTGTGGTCTGTGGGAAGAACACACATGCAATGACACTGGTGATATGTGGTCTGTGAGAAGAACACACATGTAATGACTCTAGCTGTGGTTCATGAAAAGAGCAGACATGCGATGACACTGGTGGATCCATGTGTGGTTCATGGGAATAACACACATGCAATGACACTGGTGGATCCATGTGTGGTCTGTGGGAAGAACACACATGCAATGACTCTGGTGATATGTGGTTTGTGAAAAGAACACACATGCAATGACTCTAGCTGTGGTTAATGAGAAGAGCAGACATGCAATGGTACTGGTGGATCCATGTGTGGTTAATGAGAAGAACACACATGCAATGACACTGGGTGTGGTTCATGATATGGATTGTGAGAAGAACACACATGCAATGACTCTAGCTGTGGTTCATGAAAAGAGAAAACATGCGATGACTCTAACTGTGGTCCATGAAAAGAGAAGACATGCGATGCCACGGGTGGATCCATGTGTGGTCTATGAGAGGAACACATATGCAATGACACCGGTGGATCCTTACGTGGTTTGTGAGAATAACACACATGCAATGACACTGGTGGATCCATATGTGGTCTGTGAAAAGAACACACATGCAATGACACTGGGGGATCCATGTGTGGTTCATGGGAAGAACACACATGCAATGACACTGGTGGATCCATGTGTGGTGTGTGGAAGAACACACGTGCAATGACACTAGTGATATGTGGTCTGTGAAAACAACACACATGCAATGACACTGGTGGATCCATATATGGTCAGTGAAAAGAATACACATGCAATGACTCTGGTGATATGTTGTTTGTGAAAAGAACATACATGCAATGACTCTAGCTGTGGTTAATGAAAAGAGCAGATATGCAATGACACTGGTGGATCCATGTGTGGTTAATGAGAAGAACACACATGCAATAACACCGGGTGTGGTTCATGATATGGTTTGTGAGAAGAACACACATGCAATGACTCTAGTTGTGGTTCATGAAAAGAGCAGACATGTGATGACTCTAACTGTGGTTCATGAAAAGAGCAGACATGCGATGCTACCGGTGGATCCATGTTTGGTCTATGAGAGGAACACGCATGCAATGACACCGGTGGATCCTTACATGGTTTGTGAGAATAACACACATGCAATGACACTGGTGGATCCATATGTAGTCTGTGAAAAGAACACACATGCAATGTCACTGGTGGATCCATGTGTGGTTCATGGGAAGAACACACATGCAATGACACTGGTGGATCCATGTGTGGTCTATGGGAAGAACAAGCATGCAATGACACTAGTGATATGTGGTCTGTGAGAAGAACACACATGCAATGACTCTAGTTGTGGTTCATGAAAAGAGAAGACATCCGATGACACTAGTGGATCCATGTGTGGTTCATGGGAAGAACACACATGCAATGACACTGCTGGATCCATGTGTGGCTTGTGGGAAGAACACACATGCAATGACACTGGTGGATCCATATGTGGTCTGTGAAAAGAACACACATGCAATGACACTGGTGGATCCATGTGTGGTTCATGGGAAGAACACACTTGCAATGCACTGCTGGATCCATGTGTGGTCTGTGGGAAGAAAACACATGCAATGAAACTGGTGATATGTGGTCTGTGAGAAGAACACACATGCAATGACTCTAGCTGTGGTTCATAAAAAGAGCAGACATGCGATGACACTGGTGGATCCATGTGTGGTTTATGGGAAGAACACACATGCAATGACACTGGTGGATCCATGTGTGGTCTATGGGAAGAGCACGCATGCAATGACTCTGGTGATATGTGGTTTGTGAAAAGAACAGACATGCAATAACTCTAGCTGTGGTTAATGAGAAGAGCAGTCCTGCAATGGCACTAGTGGATCCATGTGTGGTTAATGAGAAGAACACACATGCAATGACAGTAGGTGTGGTTCATGATATGGTTTGTGAGAAGAACACACATGCAATGACTCTAGCTATGGTTCATGAAAAGAGCAGACATGCGATGACTCTAAATGTGGTTCATGAAAAGAGCAGACATGCGATGCCACCGGTGGATCCATGTGTGGTCATGAGGGGAACACACATGCAATGACACCGGTGGATCCTTACGTGGTTTGTGAGAATAACACACATGCAATGACACTGGTGGATCCATATGTGGTCTGTAAAAGAACACACATGCAATGACACTGGTGGATCCATGTGTGGTTCATGGGAAGAACACACATGCAATGACACTGGTGGATCCATGTGTGGTCTGTGGGAAGAACACACATGCAATGACACTGGTGATATGTGGTCTGTGAGAAGAACACACATGCAATGACACTGGGTGTGGTTCATGAAAAGATCAGACATGCGATGACACTAGTGGATCCATGTGTGGTTCATGGGAAGAACTATCTTGGCATAATTTGATGTATGCCATGATGTATTTCATTGTACAAGACACTCACTTTCCATTTTTATACTACTTAGTATCGCCCTTGGTTTTATGTGGTACTACTCAGTTTTGCCCCCTCTCTATCTTTCATAGAAGCACAAACCTGTGCTCACCCTGTCTGCTACTCCCTGATTGGTTATCACAGTTGTCACGCGGATCGTGTGCACCAACCATTGATTCTGTGCGATCCAATGATGATCGTTGCACACGTCGTGCCCTTCATAGTACAGCATGGCCCCAGCGTTAGACGGCACGGGCGTCTCCCTCAGCGAGACTTCTACAAGAAGGAACACGATGTCGTCCATGGAAAAAGTCGTCGAGCGGTCATGTCATGTTTAACCAAGTCTAAAAAGCGTACTAATGCTACTACTACGCCACAACGCATGCGTCATCGAGTGCACAATCGTCGATGGACAGCTGCAATTTATTGCCACTTGATTTTAGTAAGACATATCCCATTTTTTACGCAGCAGCTCTCAATCTCACTTCCAACTGGGCCCGACCGTAAGAAGCTTGCACGCGCTAGCCGGAGACCGAAGAGCTGAGCTCGACGAGACCTAATGTATCTGCCTTCATCAACACATCCCTCTACCCGATCTAGCACAACCCCACAAATCACGCCATACAGCCACCTACCTTCCCCTCTACATTTCCACTTTTAACTATCGCCAATTTTAGGGCCGTGTCAAACTTCGTACATAGAAATTGTGTATGTGCCCTTTGCATGCGGCTCAATACAAAACTGCCATGCATGGCCCGGGAAAAAAATGTGACATACCGTGCGCGTGTCGCGGTGCACGGTGCAGTACACTACGCGGTGCGTTGCACGGTGGTGCAATGAAACATTCCTTGCTTCTATCCACCTTAACTATTGAGCTCACTGACCCCACGCAACCCTCTCCACTGTCCCACCAGCATCCGCAAACTCCCGAGAATACCCCGTCTGCGCCGGTGATGGCCGAGGAGGATAAGGTGGCCATCGTCGCCTCCGTGGCCGCCGGCGAGGAGGCCCCCGTCTCCTGGCTATATCCTATTTCTGGCTGAATGCATCGAACCTCGTTAAGCAACCTACTTTCTATAGCTATATCCTATTTAGCTGCGCACAACTATATCTACATTTGTTTTGTTTTCTTAATGAATGTATTCTGCCTGGTGTGATTTGTTGCTCTAGATTTGCTACCTGATCGGAGGCAAAAAGAGGTCCAAAAGGGAACGAAATATCGAAGTGAGAATTTTCTCTAGATTTGCTACCAATTTGGGCAAAATGAAGCATATCTGTTTAGCGGGAGAGAAAAAGGGCACTCTTTCAAACTGCCAGTTAAGAAGCTACCATCTTGAAAAGCTACAAGACACATACATAAACATAACACAACGAGGGTTAAATTTATTTTACTAGTATCACTTGAGGAGCTAGACATCTTGGCAAGCTAACTGAGTTCCACAAAATAGAAACATAACACTGACAAGTAAAACTTAATTCACTCCTCATTAGACCACTTGAGGCGCTTGCCATCGTTCCTAGGTGACGAACTGGGACCATTCCAGGTACTCCACATCTCACGAACTGTTTTGTCCCACCTGGCATCTGACTTGGCTTCCCTATCTTCAGCGTCCTGCGGCACAATTAGCGGTGCATCACAAGCCTGATTGTTGCCGCTAGAATATGCTGCCTCTATGTTTGCCGCTTCAGCTGCAGCCTCTCTGTCAGCTGCTTCTTCAGCTGCAAGCTCTCTTTCAGCTGCTTCTGCAGCCTCTTTGTCAGCTGCTTCAGATGCAGCCAATTTCTTTGCATATGCAGCTTCAAACTCAGCTATTCCGCATTTTCTACAAAGGGCTCCCCTAAGCTCGTCTTCCCTCTTGCAAATAGGGCAAAACACGAGGTAACGTAGAAAAAAATGGATCTTCTTGTATAGCTGGTAGGACACGTAAGCATCTATGGCTGCATACTTCAGGTTTATATCAGACAACGACCACTCGTCCTAGAAATCGTGCCTACCCGTAGGGAAATCTTCCTTCATTTTGTTGTACGACTCATCGAGGATTCTAGTTGCGAGTGATGCCATTCCATCCTTCCTCGAGCCCCCTAGGATCTTGACAAGACTCTGAATATCGATCCACTTGTGCGCATGAATTATAATTTCCTCTTGATACAATTTCGAAAAATCAGTTCTTTTATCGACAGTGCAGAAAACAATTCCCTTTTCTACAAGGAACTGGCGCAGCGCCGGACATTTCCTGCTAGTCCTGAAAGTATGTAGTTTGTCATCACCAAAATTTGTAACTACAAACATTTTCTCAATGCAAGATCATCATCTCAATATAATTTTGACAAGTTTAGTAAATGCAAGATCAGGACTCTCAACATTGTATTGTCATAATTTATTCGGTTTTGCTATTTCTCAGTCGACTGAACGAGTTGCATATTTCTTTTAACTACGGTTGCACTTTTCTTAGGTGATTGAGACTAAAGAAAATCTCAGTCAATTGAGACATATGAAAACCCTAATTTATTTGGTCCTAAATAAAATACAGTAGTTGCAAGATGAGCAACTGGATAAAGAACAAGAGGAGAAAACCCTAAAAGCGGTTAGCTACAGAGAGCAGATCTACAAACCGGGAGAGGTGGTAGACGAGGACGTGTTTCCGCATGGCTAGTTGAATGACGGCGACTTCAGTCCCTTCATATGGGTGCTCTGGGGTGTACTCGAGGTCCAATCCCACAAACTTGTCCTCGTCTATCCCAAGCCAACCCTCGTACATCCTCAGGACACGCACCACTGTCTCCTCCTCGTTGGTGTAGACAACGTCTATCTTCTTATTGTCATGGGTAGTGAAGCTTGTCTCTAGAGTACGTAGATCTTCCATGGCGGCAAGGATAAGACGGGAAGAAGATAGTAGATGTCAGGAAGAAGAAGAGTGGTTTCTGCGAGGCAGGGGAATGGTGGAACCGTCAATGCGCTTTTAAGGCAGTGGTTAACGATTGGGACGGAAGTCCAAGGAGAGACGCGTGGCGGTGGCCGTTCCAGCTTCTGAGCAAACAAAAAATAATTATAACGCCGATACATGTGCCCAGTTTTGTCACGTCAATACACTGTGCCAACGCTGCAAGTCTACGTGACAGCCACCCCGCCTAAGCGACGGGAGCGACATAACGGCGAGAACTGACAAGGGGGCCAACTTGACGCCCGTTAGCCTGATTTTTTGTATTGAAACGTAAAGTTGAATTCATGCCGAAAAATACCCTCTGAGTATTTGGCACACCAACTGCAGTCATCGTGGCTAATTTCAGGGAACTTGGGTACCGCGTTGCCTGTACACCCCAACATTCGGGCCGCAAAATGATATTCTCCAAAGGCTTAATGGGCCAATTCCCGGAGGGGAGAGGGGCCATTAGGGAAAGGAGAGAGGGAGAAGGGGCCAAGGGGGTGGCTGGTGCCCTAGTGGAACAGCCCCCCACCCCCCCCCCCCCCACCCCGCACGGGGCCCATGGGGGTGGCCGGCGGCCACCCCCCTCCTCTCCTTTAGTCCCACCCCGGGAATTTGAGGGAGGTAGTACCTCCCCACCCCCTATATATAGTGGGGGTATTTGGCCAAATAAATACATCCAATAATCAATAAAGGTCTTCTCACTTTTGGGAGGACCTCCAATTGATATTCTCTCTCTCTCTCCCATGACAGTGGTCCCAAGTCTGGACTGCGCAAACGAGAGACATCTTCACCGCAGAGCGTCGTTGCGCTGCGGGATTCGGATCCAGGAGCTCTACTTCCGCAACTGCTGCTGGATCGGGGAAGCGGTAGTCATCGTCAGGCACCGGACATGTGTAACTCCCCGCGAGGTTTCACACTTGAGGCACTCAAGTCGTTGAGCCACAGGAGCGCAAGGACTTCATCACGACCTTGAGGTCGGCTTCGGCTCGTCTACATCAACCACGTTCTCCTGAGCATTGACAACGCTTTTCGTTCTTCAAGGGTAAGTTCGCGAAAATCCCCTCCCTTCACTGTATTACTAATAGATAGGTCCTGGCGGCATCAGGGGTTCAGGGGCGTAGGGTAAATTTTTATTGTTTTCATACGTGGAACCCCTACAGTGGTATTAGAGCTAGATCTATGCTTAGTAATGCTAGTACGGGTAGAACACACGAGATGTAGCGTGTGGGTGTTGATCTTTTAGTTTTTACCCTCCCACGTGTACTTGTGTATACCGTAGTAATGCTTGATGAAGCGGCCCCCAACCGACTTTACGCGTTCATTCACGAGACTGGTCCACGCTTGACATACGGCTTGTACCGTATAAAGTGGCTTAGGGGGGTGTCTGCCTCTCTCGCGTTAGTTGGTATACCATTTACAATGGAGGACCCTGAAAGGGTGTAGTAGAGCCAACTACTTGATCAGCGTTGTGCTGAAAGTTCATAGGTAAGAATGGTTCTTGTGCGAAAGCCCATTCAGCCACGTAAAGCATGCAAATATAAAGTAGAGGCGTCTAACTTTGTTTTGCAGGGGGCGTTGCTTTGTGATATGGTTGTGGCAAAGGTAAAGTGATTAGCTTTTGTTACGTAGTAGTAGATAGTCACGGAGGTGATGGACTACCCCGCCGGAGTGACACCGGTATTAGATACTCGACGGTAGCCTAATAAGATGATCCCTGTTAAAATTACCAACGATTGTGTACCCCCTTAGTGTGCACCACCAATAAAGTTCTTCGGTATGAGGCGACCCAGGGTGACTGGGTGTCAGACATATCTACGTTCGCATGTAGTGGGTACAAGCCATGTTGCACAGCGAATACACTAAGGTTGAGTTGGCGAGCCTAGCACGCCATAGAAGCGTGGGCTCGGAACACGGATGGTTGAAATATCAAGCACGAGTCGCATGAATGATGTGACCGACGTTTAGCGCCCACCCTTCAACCCACATTGATGGCCGTGTTAATCGGGGGAGATGTGGCTGATAGGGGTCATGTTATCACTAGGAACCCTTATGGGGATAGGTGTTTCTAAGTGGAGTTATTATTAACTCATTTAATTATAAACTTAGTCTAAATCGGGTTAGAAGGAGAGAAGCTCATATTAGATGGATCAAACTTCTCTATGTGGGTTGCGCGTCTCCACGTTCTTCTTAGCGAGAATGACGTGGTCGACTACATACTCGACGGGATGGATTTGGATCAGCCCATTGACCTAGAGAACCCAGAGCAGCGGGAAAACCGCTATCTCCGTCAGGAGATGGCCTCCTTCATTTCAGTTACAATGCGTTTCGGAATGGTGGACGAGATGTGGCCTTCCGTGGGTGATGTCAACCCTTGTTTGGTAATGCTACAGCTTAGGACACATTTCGTGGAATAAGCACGCATATGGGAGCATGAGCTGATGGGAGACTTCCTCTCCATTAAGATGGAGGAGAACTCATCACTTGACAACCACTTGGAGCGCATGCATGATGTGTACATGAGGCCTGCATACTTCCTAGATAGCTGGATGACGGGCTCTTTTGCAAATGGTGTTGTCTTGCGGTCGTTGCCACCAAGCTACCAAGCACAAGTCAGGACTTGCGTAATGAGAGGCGACGCGGAATCAATGGAATTCCACCGGTTCGTGACACATCTCAAGAATGTGTTGGTTGAACCAAATGTCGCGGAGGTCATTAATGACAAAGGTATATATTTGATATACAATTTTATAAATGTTATAATCTTGCAAACACATTTGCACTGTTAAGTATATTTGATACTTGTTCGGTTTTGCTGAAAATAGGTCCTTCTACATGAGAGGTGCTTGCTGGAGAGGAGGTGACGTTGCGTGTTGATGGCAAGCATGATGATGATGGGCGGAAACACTCTCCCTCGACATTTATCATTTAGTTTATATTTTGGATAGTTATTGTAATCAAGAGATTGTGAACTTCTTTAGTTTCTCTTACACTTTGTGAGACGGTTATTCATATGAGTTTGTAACAAACAGTTGTTCCACTTTTATGAATGATTTCTATTTGTGTTCATATCTTGTTTGATTACCTGTGAATTATCCTTGTTGTTTGAAACTAATTGATAATGCATGAACATTTGTAAAATATTGAAATGCCTTAAAATACCCAACTTAATGATATTTCATTAATGAATGAAACCATTGTTTAAAAATTCAAAGTTATGTTGATAATATGTGAAAGACATTCGATTTCTTGTCACATATAAATCATGCCTAAGTTCGGGAAAATAACTTGAACACCGTGTATTACTTGAATACAAAGTGTTTAATGAATTGTTAAAAGTAAATACATATTCGATGTATTGTGTTTTAACAAAATGGTAATTATCATTATATGATTGTTTAAAAGAGTAAAAGTAGTTTACCAAAGGAAACATGAGTATGAGATTATTTGATTTGATCAAAGCATTTCATCAACAAAGGGTATGAATATAAAAGAGAATCTAATTACTATGATTTGATCAACAGTAATGAAATTCAACTTTATAAGATTGGCATAAAGAAATTGTGAAATGTAAAGTGTTCTGAAACGTCAAAATGCAAAGCATCACAATATGATATTAGATATCAAAATGGGTGAATAGATGGCACCAAATAAATTGTTGTAGTGTAGATGTAGAGACCATTAGTTAGAAATAGTTAGCACTCAATTAGAAAATATAGTGAACCATCTGGATTCGTAAAAGTTTTTGGGTTATTCGATATAACCAAAACAATAGAGAATAAGTCCTTGTAGAGTATTCATTGGAAACTTTGAATACGAAATCCATAGCTGAAACCAAAAGGAAAGCAAAACTTGTATTGCTTGGATTTTCGGTACATTTTTGAGGAAGTTCACATTCAGTGATACTTCTCAATTATGGAGCAAATGGAAGATTGTGAAAAACATGATGAGGATTCAAATCCCTGCATCAGAGTGTTGAGAAGAGCAACGGACAACGTTCCTGAATGATTCTCTTCACAAAGGAAAGAATCAATGATAATGATTATTATGTTTTCCCCACTCGTGTTTTCACTATATGAAGTAGGATTCAAAATGTAAACCCATATATTGTATGGAGACATTTGTGAATCAATTGTCATGATTCTTGGAATATGACATACCTATGAACTACTGAGGAAATAAAGGTAAACTAAAATTATGAGAAATCCCAAAGCAAAATTCACTTGAGATTAGAAAGAAATTTGTTGCTGAATCTCACAAGTAAAAGAGGTTACTTGGAATTTTCCCAAATGACTTCAAAGCCATAGTGGAAAAGGGGGTGAATGACAAAAGCACAATTTGTCAAGTATTGGACGAATTCAAATGAATTTGATTCATGTGTGCTTAAATGTCTAGTGGATTTAAAACTAGCAAAGGTACTAGTATCTCATAGTAAAACTCCAAGTTTGATATTTGATCAAAGGATTTGAAGTTGTTCAAAATAGTTAGTGGATGTGCAATTTGCATCAAATTGAGTGGGATCTATGAAAGTCTTCCTAAAATAATATGTTTGTAACATATTTTTGAGTGGGAGCTTATACAGTGATTCTTAAGGGTGTTAAGAATAAAAGCGCAAGTACTTATAAATAATGATTTATAAGGTGTAGAAGTTGATAATAGGTGTATTATGATATTATGTAGTATTCCTTAAGGGATTCTGAAAAGGGTTTCAGAATAGAAGTTAATTAAGGAACTGGTCCTTAATAACTCAAATTAGGAATAGTATTGAGTTGAACATCAATGGTTGAAAGAAAGAAAAGGATGATCATCATCCACTATGTTAAGACATAGGTTCTATCTTAGAAATCCATGGTGATAACTTGACATAATATGCAATCCAAGAAGGAACGTTTGAAAGTGATTAAGTTTGATTCACAAAACATTGAGCTAAGTTTGTCCGCAGTGTCTAATAGAGAACTGTAGACATATTTTCCAAATCCGTAAAAGGATCTTAAAGCATGAAGGGTTATGTTATAAGAAATATGTTGGAAAATCCCGTAATACCGATTTAAGTCAAGTAGGAAGCGAGGTGAACAAAAACATCGAAAGTAGCACAGAGTGCACTAGTGTTTTGATGAATACATTTATAATAATAGATAACGGTACCATCTAAAGTGTTGTATAATGTTATGGCAGGGCTAGTTCGCTTTTAACATAGAATGATGTTTCCTAGGGCACAGTGCCCATGAGAAAGCCCTCGAGGTTGATCTAAAGTCATTGTAGACTCCTGGAATTAGGCCTCGTTCTGCTGCCATAGCAATGATGCATACACACAGATATTGTCATGTGATGATAAAGTATTAATGTCAATCAAGGTGACATTAGTACGTTGCAAAGGATTTGGGACTGTAAAGTACAGACCCAAGACTCAACCTCTTCCATGAGCAAGCATGTTCAGGGTACCGGATATGGTGCCAATGATTGAGAACAAATGCAGCTAGTGTATTTGTACTCTAGTGCAAGTGGGAGACTGTTGCAAATATGCCCTAGAGACAAATAGTAATAAGGACTATTATCATATTTCGTATAGTTTATGATTAAGTTTTACATCATGATATAATTGTATTGAGTGGAAACATCAATACACGTGTAATATATAAACAACCAGGGGTTCCTAGTGAAACTCTAGTCACTGGTTCATTGGTCAATAGATGATCATGATTCCTGATCATGTGGCATTTATGCCAGTCAGAAATGGAGTCAACTCATTCTTAGAATGAGATGATGAACCAATACCCAACCTAAACATCGTGACCCGATCATGTCACGAAGTTCAACTTACGATGATTAGAAATGGATCCTCGTAGACTATTCCTTAGACCATGAGGCTATATCAATCATTGTCTCCCGAGAGTGCTTTGATAGCATCAAGCGCCACTTGATCAAACAGTGGTTATAAAGGTGTGCTTAGGTACTCGGAGGAAACCGTTGAGGCAATATTTGTCAAGAGCGGTATTTGTCCGTCCACATGACAGAAAGATACTCAAGGGCCCACTTGGAGAAGTTATATCCAATAGCTGCGCAGCGCATGATTTGATCACAGGGATATCACTTGTCAGAACGAGTCAAGTAGCATTGTTCAGTAATGAGATTGAACACGACATGGAGATGTCATTGATCAGATCTCAGGCAATGCAAGTATCGAGAGACAAAGGGAATAAGACGCAACTGTCCTGGTTCAAACGATGAAAGATCTTCGTGGAACGCACAGGGGTCACATGGCCATCTAGGTCCCTCTGTCGATCATTAGTGCGGTAGTGTCCCGACCATGTCTGGAGTGTTCCCAAACCATGGGGTATCACGCTTAAGGGCTTGATGATGCTTAGAGAGTGTTTATAGGATCGAAAGAATCACCAAAGAATAGTAGAGAGAAAACCGGAAGGGTTTCGGTAAGTCCGGAGTGGAGGTGGAAGGTGTTCCAAGCCACGAGGGTTGAATAATATGAAAATGAATGTTAAATATTGATTTAATCATTTATTCATAATTATTTAATAAAGAGAAAATCAATTTAAATGGTCAAAGGCTTAATGGGCCAATTCCCGAAGGGGAGAGGGCCCATTAAAGAAAGGAGAGAGGGAGAAGGGGCCAAGGGGGTGGCCGGAGCCCTAGTAGGCTAGCCCCCCCCCCCCCCGTGCGGGGCCCATGGGGGTGGTAGGCGGCCACACCTCCCCCTCCTCTCCTTTAGTCCCACCCCGGGACTTTGAGGGAGGTAGTACCTCCCCTCCCCCTATATATAGTGGGGGTATTTGGCCAAATAAATACATCCAATAATCAATAAATGTCTTCTCACTTTTGGGAGGACCTCTAATTGATATTCTCTCTCTCTCTCCCGTGACCATGGTCCCAAGTCTGGACTACGCGAACGAGAGACATCTTCACCGTAGAGCGTTGTCGCACTGCGGCATTCGGATCCAGGAGCTCTACTTCCGCAACTGCTGCTGGATCGGGGAAGCGGTTGTCATCGTCAGGCACCGGACGTGTGTAACTCCCCGCGAGGTGTCACACTTGAGGCACTCAAGTCGTTGAGCCACAGGAGCGCAAGGACTTCATCATGACCTTGAGGTAGGCTTCGGCTCGTCTACATCAACCACGTTCTCCTGAGCGTTGACAATACTTTTCGGTCTTCAAGGGTAAGTTCGCGAAAATCCTCTATTGTTACTGTATTACTAATAGATAGGTCCTAGCAGCATCAGGGGTTTAGGGGCGTAGGGTAAAAATTTATTGTTTTCTTACGCGGAACCCCTACAGAACTGATTAGTGTTCATCCTTTAAGAATTTGTTATTTTTATAAGGAATTCATGGCTTGGGTATTTTGTACTTGCACCCCTACCTTCTATGGTATTTTGGTTTCCTAAGTATGATTCTTAGTCATCTACTTGATCTAACGACTATTTTGAGTTCAAGTATACTACTACTTGATCTCTGTTGTACTACCTTCACTATTGGTATTGGTTGGCATGTGTTTAGGCTTTCTAGGTTTTGTCCAAATGCACACTTCTACTTTGTGGCTATCAACTGTTGTTCTTACTCTAGTTACTACTAATGTGACCTGTTGTTGGGATTGCTTTGCTGTTAACCTATAATCTGGTATTGCTAGTGTTTTTCTGTAGTACACTGGCTATGAACTAGATCCTAATATTTCTACTACTTCTAGCTATTGGCTTTGCTTCTATCGAAACTCTTGGTTCTAATACTACTATTGTTATTTGTTCAATTTCATTTTCTAGATGTTTTTAGTTTGTTAGATCGGGCAATGAGTTCCAGGACAAGTTCATGTTGCTCTACCTTGGATTCCACATTGAATGGTTTCAACTTAGGGTGAATCTAACATTATAAACAAAGTTTTGCTTCTTTTATGTTCTATTTTGCTTGCAGGTTTAACAACAATGAAGATAAGAAATTGAGAATGAAGTTGAGATGAGATGATAAGAATGTGAGAAGAATATGAAGATGAGAAGATGTAGTTTAGGTTTTAGTTTCTAGGGTTTTTTCCTCTTTCTAGTTTATTTAGAGTTTCTTTATAATTTTCTTTTAATTTCCTATCAGATGAAACCTTGAATCCATTTAAAACGAATAAAGAGTTCATTTGAATATTAACTTGTGTACATTTTTCTATTATGTATTTCTTTGAACTTTTGTGTTTCTTATAAGCTTGATCTCAAGTTTGACTATTTGAAACCTCCATTCTGAAATCAAGTAACTGAGTCTATTTCAATCTATACTTGAGGTTAATTATTCAAGTGTATGTGTATATATGATGTCTAGTTTTAATTCTTGTTTACTTCTCACTTGAATACAATCAAGGTTAAATTTAAAAGTTGAATTTCTGATCCTATTCTTGACTTAATTCAAAATCAACACTTAGACTGAAATCTCAATCACTTAGCACCCGAAACACCAAAGTTTAAATACCCCCACATTTTTAGATGCACGATATGCAATGTACAAATTCAACACCGATCCTTACCCCCTTCCTATTCTTCGAGATGTTACATTACACGCCAAGATCGAGCTACAGGGTCCTATGTCAGGGGTTAATTTCTTTGGAGGGAGCTAATTGTGTTTGGAAGAGCTGGACGCCGCTGATATGTAAGATTTTTGCATCGCTAGCTCTATAGTTCAAACTATGGACGCCATATAGAGGGATGATGCATGGTTTATAAAATACTACTTCGGTGTGCTTCACCTGCTTGCAAGAAGAAGACACAGTTAGCCATCCGCTCATGGGGTGTGCTTATGCTAGAGACTAGATCATGTAGGCGCGCGTTGCCGCACCCGTCCATTAGGTAAATATATTGTTAGGAAGTTCCACACTTAACCGAGTTATGCAAAAAAAATGATAAGTAAATAACATGGTACCTAATTACTTGTTTGGCTTTGTATTTACATGAGATACATCTGCAAAATCTCCATAACAGTGTAATGTTAGGTAATCATAGAAATTTATTTGGTTAAGAACCAAGAGAAATCGTAAAAATTTATTTGGATCTGAACTGATATATTCAGCATAAGGTATCTTTTGAAGTATAATTTTAAGAAAATTTAATTACTGCTAAATATGCGGACACACCGACCACTACCCAAAACTAACTCAAGTGGCAACTTGGTGGTGGCCGGGATCATAATATGACACCTCTAATTTTATAGATTTCATACAAACAATATTCAATTCGTAAACATCAATGATCATTACAAATTCAGTGATTATCTACTTGTTTTAAAACACGCATACTACAAAGAGTGACATCCTAAGAGAAAAATGCAACATCTTTCTTCTATGGAAAGCCAATCCCTTCTAATTCCAGCTCTAGGAACATCTTACTGAAATCAACAATGTTGGCCTGCTCATATGAGCAGATAATTTTAGCATCAATTAACAAATGTATAAGATAAGACAATTAACACTATAGGAAGAAATGCAAAAAATAAATAAAAAATAGTACATGTTGGTAGATGCAAGGAATAAAAACAAAACTACATGCCACATCTTAGATATTCTCCTAAACTGATGTTTGAGATCCCCTTATATGATCCCCAGCGATCACGTAAACAAACAATAATAGTCACATGGATCACTACTGTTTTTTTGAAAGATCCTACAAATGCTTGCTTTCGATATATTAGTAGAGGGAAAGCTTCGTACAATAAATTGTACAATGGACCGGTGTCACCCAAACGAAGTTACGACCTGATAGTGACAAGCCAACCACCCTCATGCATCACTACTATAGTGTAGAGCATAGAAAACTGACACTGAGATCAAAGTTAAATTTTATTTTCGAACTATTTAGCACATGAAAGGAGCTATCTAACTGGGTAAACTGGTCAGTATGCGGTATGTAGTAGCGACAAAAAAACTACACAATAGTACATAGCAATATATTTGAAAACAATGAATTATAATAAACTTGTACCGTGTAGCTCCTTATATATACTTGCTCAAGTACAACTGATAATAATCAAAGACAGTACCTTTTGACTCCCCTCTAAAAAGAACTGATTCACAACTACAGACTAATTTTCTTACCATGCTAACCTGTAGGGGAAAATATAATTTTATAGGAACTAAAGCATATTGCAAACTAACTGACAATTTTTACAAGCTAGTGACAGCTACTCGGATTTTGTAAATAGACAGAACCTATCCTAAATCGGAAGTACACAGTTGTATGAGTTGGCAGCATAACAAATTGGCAGCAAGTAATACATAATTGTTGTTATGTGTAACTACAGAGCAAACTACCAGCATGCTTTCATGATATATGGAAACACACAACGGTGCATCAGAGATCGACACAGCTCGAAAGAAACATTGTAGTGCAACACTGAAGAGCAACGAGAGTACCAACCAGCCAGGACGTCGGCCTGTGTCACACCACGGACCAGCCATGTGCGGAACTCCTCCATCTTACCCTTCATCTACAAGAACACAAAAACCAATCATCCACATGAAAAAACCGTGGGAGAAGCATAGAATCTGGTAGGGCGTTCCGCGCAGGACGCGGGGTGACGAAGGCGAACATCGGCACGTCGAAGGACTACAAATCTCGCGTACAAAACAGGTTGGTTGATGCGAAGCTTCTCACCGCCCCAAGGCGGATCCTTCCCCGTTGCACCACCACGTAAGGAGGAAGGCGGTAGTTGAACAACAAAGGCGTCGCGACTCCACCTTGAAGGATAGATGCGTCACACCGCTCGCCGAATCGCCTCCCCTGCAGCGTCTCTTCCCGTCCTCAATCCCTAATTCCTCTGTCAATTGAATGAGTGTCGCTAACTGAGGCGAAAGGATATATCATTACATGGGCTTTAGTGTGTTTTCGGGACCCAGTTAACCACAGCAGGCCGATTTGTGCTCCAGAGGCTCTTCCCCTAGGGATATTTCGGCCCATATGGGATTGATGAAGATCGAACAGCCAGGAAGTGCGCACAGAAACGATCGGACGGTCCAGAATGCCCAAGGCCTGAGGGAGCCCCTTGTCCCAGTTTTAATATCCCTAGTCTAGTAGGAACCTTTCAGAGACTGGAGATCAATGTAAACATCCCGTACAATATTGACTCGATGCAGTCCTAGTGTTTCGGTGAGAGGAGGAGGTTCAAAAAGGAGCAATGGAATTTTGATACGTGACCATTCTAGTATGTTCGCGTATGTGGAAACAACGCAATGGTCGGGCATTTCAGTATCCTAGCAAGCAATGCTCTGCTCAAGGCCTAGTGAATCAGATCATGGCAGATTGGACTCAATGGAAAGTGGCCGGGAGGGAGTAGCTCGTGTGCAAAGAGTAGTTCATTAATAGTAGGCGTGTGTGGTTGGTGTTTTGACACTCGTTGGCTGCAATGTTTCTTTCAATTTTTATATCAAAAACTTCTATCTTCTATAAAACAAAGTTACGCCATTGCGTACTCTAAAAAAAAAAGAATTCACAACATAATGGTAAGCATCTTGTATTCCTTTGTTTGTGCATTCCTATATTTCTTGGTAAATGTGATTTGATATCTAAATGATTTAAGCGTTGCTAGATCGCAAAACAACTGGTACGGAAGGGAATAGGAGATAGCACTAGTAGAAACCGGGCAATTTGCCCCGGTTCGTAAGGGCCTTTAGCCCCGGATTTCGAACCGGGGCTGCAGAAGCGGGACTAAAGGTCCAAGCTTTAGTCCCGGTTCAGTTACGAACCGGGGCTAGAGGTCCAACCACGTGGCCTGCTAGGCGCGCTGGACGGCAGGACATTTAGCCTCGGGTCGTGTTACGAACCGGGACTAAAGGTTCCCTGCCGCGGCAGCATTTTGGGCCATTTGGCTGCCGCGGCAGGGGATGGGGTTTTAGGGTTTTGTGTTTTTCTTTTCATTTTGTGTTTTGTGTTCAATTATTTTTCATTCTGTGTTTTCATTAGAAACAAGTTTTCGTATACATACAGAACGCTACTACACAGTACTTGGCCACATTGACGCAATATATAATATAATTACTCTTACAAGCATATATGGAGTCCCAACAAGGTCCAGAGCATGTCTATTTGATTACATGGAGATCATTACATGGATGTTTTAGGGTCTACTTATACAGTATTCTCCGCGTGGGTCTATGACCTCGTCGAGAAAAAATGCAGCAAATTCCTTTTGGATTGCTATTAGGCGGTCCTCTGGTAGGAGCTTGTCCCGCATCGCGTCCAACTATGTAAAAAGGAGATCGTATGGATTAGACTCAACATGATTTTTTGTAATAAAAATAAAGGGTGAATATATTGTTTACTTACTCGAACATTTTCCGAGGGCTTCTCAATACTGATGCGAATGAACTCGCACACGTAGAATCCACATAGATTAGTTCCCTGTGGCTGCCTCGCGCACTTACAAGAATAGAATTCAATCAAATAATAACGCTAGCATGATTAATGCACATAAACTAGAATTAAATAGATGCGCGGACTTAGCTCATACTACTTACCGAGAGTGATTTAAAAAATAGCTCCTCACGCCATTTACCGCGGACATGTTTCTTGAACTGTGTCCAAACCCTACCCGACAAAGAAAATTAATGTATGAGTTAATAACTACTTGATATCCCAGAAAATGAACGAAAGAAACCGATATAGTGCGATAATGGTTGAAATTACCTCTAGAGCGCATTGATAATGATGCGGTAGTTTTGAATGTCTTTGTTTAGTGAGTCCATGATGTGAACTCTTCCCATGTCAAGTGAAATGCTTAGAAGAATCCAGTGGTACCTACGCAAGGTTAACATACGTCAGTAACTTATCATTTACACTGAACATCGAGTAAGCAAAAGTTAATGTGTACAAAAACTCACTTGCCGTCGTGGTAAGGAAATAGTATTTCGTTACAGAAATGTTGTTTCGTGAGAAACCGCAACAAGTTGTGCTCGGTCTCCAGTGGTTTATCCTTTAGTATAGACCCATGAACTCGATGTGGATCAATGTACCCAAATCCGTTGATAGCCTTTCTTTTACAATCGAGCATCTTCATTCTGCATCATTATATATAGCGTACAAAAGAATATAGTGAGTATACTTACCGACAATGAATTGAAATAGCTGAGATAGAGACCTAATTACATAAATAAAGTAATCACTTACAAACAATATGAACTGAGGATAGTTTTGTCGAGTTCCTTTAGATTGAATAACTGAAATAATTCTGTAAATTCAATAGGGACCTTGTCTTCAATGAAGTAATGCGATTTTCGAACTTTCAATATGAGCCAATTTCGCTGTTCTTTTGATGCTTTCATGTACCATTCATGGAATCGTCGCATTTGTGTTGGCATATCCCGAAGCCTCTCAAAAATGACCAGAGGCTCCCCGTTAACAAATTTGGGTGCTACCTCAACCTTGGGAATAACGTCGTGAATAATTTCATGAATAGGCATACCACATTGCTCGGCCAATATCCTAGCCGTTTCCGGATCCATAGGTTCTTCCTCATATAGTTGAGGTTTGGGTATGTTCACCTGGAGTGGGGGGAGCGATTGGTTTGCTTGTTTCCCCAGCTGAGGAACATCTCTTTTGGTTCTTCGGCTACCACTCGATTGTTTTGCTTGTTTCCCCAGCTGAGGGATGTCTGTTCTGATGCTTCCGCTACCACTCGATTGTTTTGCTTATTCCCCTTGTTGGGGAACCTATTTTTTGTTGCTTCCTCTACCGCTTGATCTCTTTTGTTTCAATGTCTTCTGAAGACATCGTGTATAGTCATCTGGCGCATTTAACTGAGCTTGGGATGGCTGTGTCAGTAATTTCCTAAAGTGCTCCTTGGTTTCCGGTTTTATTTGGACCTCTGGCTCAGGTTGTTTATTTTTAAAATGAGCATCCACTTCGGCATGTACGACCGCATCGGTCTCCTCATCGTCAGGTCGTAAGCCCTCTTGGGAGGAACCGGCGGTACTCTTGGGAGGGGCGACAACTGTAGCTTCGGGCGTTGGTTATCGCTCGACGGAGCGGTGGTATTCTTCCGCTTTTGCCCCTTAGTGGGTGGAGGCGGCTGCGTAGATTGAGATGGACTCGTGTTGGGGTCATGGATTGGACTATTACTGGGAGGAGACGGTGCACTTGGAGGTCGACTTGGAGGAGACGGTGCACTGGGAGGAGACGGTTGCCTTGGTGTCGAGCCTGGAAACTTGATGTATTCTTTTTTCCAAAGAATGAAGCCACTCGTGACTTCTCCCAGTGTCGTCTCCCCTTCACCTCCAGGGATGTCAAGCTGTAGTGACTGACACATAGGTAGAATTTCATCCACACCGACACGAGCATAGCCAGCTGGAATCGGATTGCAATGGTAGGTCGCTCCCGGTGCAGAAGGTAAAGCAAAGCCGACCGCCACCTTCATGGATATATTCTTCAGTTCAACATGCAGCTCACAACTAGTCTTCTCCTTAATTGCATCCATGGGGTACACATCAATCATTGCATCATTACCGTGGCCATCCGTGGAAGCCACGCTGCTTTTCCGTTGCGATGGGCCGACCGTACTGTCCGGTGTAGGATCTTGTTGTCGGAGTCCAATAAGTTCATTAAGCTCTTGGCGATACTCCTGCAGCGCGGCTTCAAACCTCGCGAACCGCTCAGTACGTGTCACGGTGCTCGGGAAACCCGATAACCCATGGATAAGAAGGTCCGAACCCTCTTGTTCGTCCAGCCTTTTCAGGATTCCCGAGAGCCTTTGTCAGCTCATCATTCTCTCTGTCGGGAACAAACATTCCCTCTTCAACCTCTTTGATCACTTTAACAAGTTCTTTCTTGGGTGTAGAAATTTCTTCGGCTGCAACAATCTCGCCTGTTTCTGGGTCTAATGATGCCCCATGCCCGAATACCCAATTTCTTGACCTCAAGGGCCAACTAGACATAGCTGGAGTGACCCCTTTAGCCTCTAGGTCAGCCTCAGCTTTATCCCACTTAGGCATGGCACTCCTGTAGCCACCTGTGCCCATATGATGGTGATATTTCTTTTTGGCTGCATTTTCCTTATTTTTTGCTGATATTGCCTTAGCTGGTGCTGAGGTCTTGTATTCCACAAATACAGCCCAGTTATCCTGCTGCAACTCTAGTGGGCCAACGAATGGAGGAGTTGTTTCCTTCAAGACATACTTGTGGTACAATCTTTTTTTCCATTCCTTGAATAGTTCGGCCATCTTCTTAAGAGCAAAGTGCTTGACTTTCCTCGTCATTTGCTATGTGAGCTCATCGGTCTCCAAGACAGGTAGGGTGAAATGTGTCATGAGAGAATTCCACATTGTATCTTTCGCTCTGTCATCTACAAAACTAGCCCCAGCTGGATCCTTTTTCTTTCCTGGCTTGTTCCAGTTTCGCGTGGTGGTCGGGACTTTGTCTCTAACAATCACTCCGCATTGACTTGCAAATGCATTCGTAGCTTCTTTGGGCTCCAACGGTTGACCCTGCGGAAAGACTAAGTCAATGCTGAAACGGACATCAGCGGGCAACTTGTGTATCGGGCCTCTTGTATTTGTAGAAGATTGGCCGGAAGCGGAGGTCTAAGAGAAGAAGCATTCGTCAGTATATATATACGAATCAATTAGTGCATCTATACTAGTGAACCATCGATAGAGGCTTTATATACCTTGATGGAGTTTGTCATTATTATGGTGTCTTCATCATGGTCTCCACGATGGTCGGCACCATCGTCTCCACTATTTGGTCCACCATCGTCTCCTCCAGACAAATTAAGATATTCGGAGCCATCATAATAAGACCCCCCAGTACCCTCATCTATCATGTTGAGAAGCTCCTCTTCATTCTGTCTACCGTCCATAGCTTAACTAATACAGAAAAAGAACATTGCATTAAGTAAAAGAATATTACAACTGCGACAACTCGGATACAGTACTTAGTGATTAAGATAAATTACAAAAATATAAGATAAAGTACATTATTAATACATCACTAGAGAATAGCTCGGGTGCATTATAGGATAAAGTATAAGATAAAGTACATTATTAATACATCACCGGAGAATAGCTCGGGTGCATTATAGGATAAAGTATAAGATAAAGTACATTATTAATACATCACCGGAGAATAGCTCGGGTGCATTATAGGATAAAGTATAAGATAAAGTGCATTATTAAGATAAACTAGCGAACGCGGCTGCCGCGTTCTGTGCTACGGGAGCTCTGCAGCCACAGAAGAGGAACCATCACCGGAGAATAGCTCGGGTGAGATCCGTGAACCTGCCAGATATTGGAGAACCTAGTCTCCAAAAGATACATGTATCACCGTACATGCTCGTCCTCCTCCCTGATACGACGACGTACCACCTCCTCGGGGGCTGGCTCCCTCTGCACCGCTCCTGGACCTCGTGGACGCCACCAAAGAAGCTCTGGGTCAACGATGATACCCGGATTCCTCACCAAGGTACGAGTCTCGACAGGTAGCACCTCCCAGTGCCAACCCGGCAGAGCCCAGACTCGGACATCCCCAACGGAGTCCAGTAGGCTCGGACGAGATGGACGCGACATAACTAAATAATAGCAATAAACAATCATAAAACATAAACAGTAACTAAATCACTAAGTATATATTGCCCTAATAACAATAACCCTAAACCTATCACTAACTAAACTAAACCTCATTAACTAAGTATTCTAACTAAACCTAATCCCTAATAAAACCCTAAGCCCTAATAATAAACTAACTAAAATCACTAACTAAAATCCCTAACTAAATCACTACTAAAATCCATAACTAAATCACTCCTAAAATCCCTAACTAAATCACTAATAAAATCCCACACTAAATCACTACTAAAATCCCTAACTAAATCACTAACTAAATCACTACTAAAATCCCTAACTAAATCACTAACTAAATCACTACTAAAATCCCTAACTAAATCACTACTAAAATCCCTAACTAAATCACTACTAAGATCCGTAATTAACTAAATCCCTAATTAACTAAAATCCCTAACTAAATCACTACTAAATCCCTAATTAACTAACAAAATCACACTAATTAACTAACAAAATCACACTAATTAACTAAATCCCTAACTAAATAAAATCCCTAATTAACTAACAAAATTACACTAATTAACTAAATCCCTAACTAAATAAAATCCATAATTAACTAACAAAATCACACTAATAATATCCCTATAATTAACTACACCTACGTATACCTCACCTGCTGGGGGCGGCGCGGCGCGGCGCGGCGGGAGCGACGACGGAGCGGGACGGGCGAGGGCGGAGACGGTGCGGCGGGACGGGCGGCGCGGAGACGGTGCGGTGGGGCGGCGCGGGGTAGAGACGGGAGGCGCGGAGACGGGCGGGACGGGCGGCGGCGCGGCGGACGGCGTGGAGACGGTGCGGCGGGGCGGCGCGGGACGGAGACGGGCGGCGCGTTCGGCGGCGCGGCGGACAACGTGGGCGCGTTCTCTGCTGGGGAAGAAGAAACTGGCGATCTCCGGGTCGTGGCTCGACCCGGGGCGGGGGTGGTATACTCCCTCCCCCTTTAGCCCTGGGTGGTAATACGAACCGGGGCTAAAGGTCCCCCTTTAGCCCCGGTTCGTATTACAACCCGGGGCTAAAGGTGTTTTCGGCCCGCCGCGCGCCTAAAGGTTATTTTTGGCGCCAAACCCAAAAATGGTTTATAGTTTTCAGAAAATTATGTATTATATATCAAAATTTTCAGAAAAAAGGATCTATAATTTAAATCTATTATCATACTTTATTATACAACTTAAATGAAATTATCTATTATGTAAAAGTATTATATTTAGTAGAAATGTTCACAAAAAATAATAAAAATATAGTTTATTATTTAAAAATGGAAAAATATATATAATATAGCAAAATATTCACAAAAATATAGTAGAAATGTTCTCCCGCCATTTCCCCCCGCTTCCCGCCATTTCCCCCGCTTCCCGCCATGTTCTCCCGCCATTTCCCCCGCTTCCCGCCATGTTCTCCCGCCATTTCCCCCGCTTCCCGTCATGTTCTCCCGCCATTTCCTCCGCTTCCCGCCATGTTTCTCCCGCCATTTCCCTCGCTTCCTGCCATGTTCTCCCGCCATGTCCCTCTATATCTAGGCCGACCGCCATTTCCATCGACACATCCACACCTTCTCTCTCATAACAATGGACACCGCTTACTGGGATTTTCTGACGCTCGAGGAGACCGAGGCGCTGTGCGCCTCCAGCTACCCATGCCCGTCGGGGTACCGGCTGCCCGCTGGCTAGATGCTGAGCGCTGGAGGGGTTCCTGTTCCTCCTATGTCTCAATATTCGCCCGCCAGGCGGCCATCACGAACCACTTCTACCTCGAGCTCACGCCGGAGCAGCGGATGGATCCCCATTGGGATCCCGACAACCTCGACACCTGGAATGCCTTCTTCGCAAACCAGCGGGAAAGGGAGCTCGCCAGGTACGAGGGTGACGGCCCGCCCCCAGTGAACCACAACGAGGCTCGTCACCGCCTGTGGTGGGCGAACCGGACTATCGCCGGTGTGATGCGCTACATCGCCATGGGAGACCATCATGGCCTGAGGTACCCGCACTTTCACCAGCAGCATAGCCACAAGAATGGTGGTGGTGGTGAAGGCCTAGGACGTACTGGGGTCGTCATCCGGGAGCCCCCTCCCCCGCGCGTCGTGAATCCGAGGCCGGAGGATCCATCCGCGTGCTACGAGGAAGGGCTGAGGATCCATCCGCGTGCTACGAGCGACGACGATGACGATGACGATTCCGAAGACGACCCAGAAGCTCTGTACTACAGGGCTAGATATGATTATGACTAATTTTTACGTTTTAATATTAATAAATGTCTGGCCACAACAAGTTGCAATACTACCTATTGAGATCGAGAAAGTTCATATCCATATACATATAAGAAGATCATTAAAAATAAAGGTTTAATAATATTGTACATCACCAACATCCACACATGTTAGGGTTTTTTCTAATCCGTAACCATGGAGCATCTTCCTTATTTAACGGGATGCTTGGGTCATCCTTCACAACGAAGGACGGAATTTCATGAAACTTATCATAATCGTCTGACATGTCTGTCTTATCCTCCACCCCCACTACAACAAATAAGTCACGTAGAGACGTCATTTATTAGACGCTTTTTATCCTCGTCTATACACGATTAAAAAACGGTGCATAAGGACATTTCTTAAGACGCTCCCCAAGTCGTGTCAACATATGCACGATATTCTGAAGTTCACCACTAGCATCCCACGATGCCATCAGATCCATTCTCCCTCTACCCGTTACTTAGAAAAAGAAAATTGTGCAAAACCTAGACTCCTAGAGCCGCCGCCACATTTCTCACCTAATCCATCTCTCCCTCCATTCCCCCCTCTCCTCCTCCTAGTCTCCATCTCCTTTGACTCGCCCATGGCGATGTTGTGCCTCTCGCCGGTCGTAAGTGGTGCCTCCGCGACAGACTCGACTGTTATGTTCTCGGGAATGCAGAGGTTTCTCGATCAAGATTGGCCCCGAGGGGACTCTCCATACCCCCAAAAAACCAATCCCTTCTCTGTGCGACACAAGATCTAGGGCAAGCCCCAACTTTCCTACCGCAGCCTCCACCGGCTCTTCCTAATTTCCCTGAATGGAGTACGTACAAGGTTTGCCCCCCAACAGCTACCGTTCATCATTGTTTTTTAAGTAAAATTAGTGGTCATGTGAATTATTTAATTGATATTTGCTTTATATTCAACTCTGCTTTCAGAGCTTTTGACACACGAAAGCAGCTGAGTGTATGATCGAAGTGGTGAGGTTGGCGTCGTTTTTTCCCGTTCAGTCAGAATAGTGAACGGCTGGTATTTTTACACTTATACGGTACGTTAGAGCTTTATCAGAAAATCTGGTAACTGATTCATATCTAAGCTTTTCATACAAGGTTGAATGGAAGCAATATGTGATGGAAGTTACAGGACTACTCGACAGAGGACACCTCTACTGGTTGCAAATTCCTTTCACGCCATGTGATTCTTGTTTTGTTTTGTTGCACGAATTGCAGAGAGAGTCACAGTTAATACTGGCCTTGTCCTATTTAATACGTCGATTTAAGTTACTAGATCTGATATTCTTAGTTGGAATTGATATGTTTTTGTTTGGGTTTGTTTACTAGCAGGAGCAGATGGTCATGGCTGGGACAAGTGGTACGGATATATCTATTGTCAGTGAACCGGAACATTTTCCATCTGCTCGCTTTTCTATGGAAAATATCTGAAGATCCATTCTCGTTTGGCCATTTTTGGTATACTAGCCTGAAACTAGTTTAATATATGGATTAACTTATATGCTGAAGTTTTTAACTGATTCTAACCATTGTTTTTCTTCCATGAGTTCTTGTAGCAGAATCCGCGGAACTAGCCGCTGAACAGCAAGTGTGTCATCATGTATCAAGTCCGATTCGTGCAATTTTTCTTTTCCTGGTCACTTGATTTCCTCTCTAGCCTTGCTCTAGACTTTGATCTTATGCTGGAATTTGCACTTAAATTTCTCTGATGCATTTATTTGTTTCAAGGTCTTATCCACGATTAATTAACTTGCCTATGTATTGAATTATCTGCAGGGGTATTGAATGACTGCAAATGACACGTACGGGTGTAATGGACAAAAAACAAAGATATTGGATGCCTGTAAATAGAGAGTTCATAGATAGATAATATTATTTGTAGACAATGTATGTAAACATGTATGAGTTTTCCAGTTGTATTTGCAGTTTGTGGGTGCTTCAAACTGTTGTAAAATTAATTAGTTTTCCACGAGCTACTATTTTTTTTATCTTATGTATGAACAATACAATTTTGTATCTGTAATGCCTTCTTGAAGAATACACAAAACACCTTTTAATTGGTACTTTGTGAAAATATGTATCAATATTGTTTGAATTCAACAGGCTATAACAATATTTCAATACAAAGGAAAATGTTTCCTCAACATCTCTAGCTTGAGTCATATCATGGTCCTACATCTTGGGACGTGATATTGCGTCACTAGGATGGTAGAGACGACATGCAAATCCATATGTGAAAGCGTCATTAAACTCGTAGAGACGTGATATAAACGTCTCATCTCATCTCTTTGTAGCACGCTCACCAAATCGTCTTTATGATCTTTGAGACGGTGCATAAGAAGATGCTCATGAGACGCTTTATAGATACGACCCTATGGTGCCTTAGGGATGAAATAAAACGTTTCAAACCATTGTATTGTTCGTCTATACATGATTGATTTCTTGTAGTGACCCCACGATGTTTCTTTTTCCTGAAAGAACTATGTGGCGCTTTGGCTCATCGGATGTTGTATTCTTTTGCTTATCTTTCCTTTTTTTCAGTTTGGTAGACATGTCCTTCACATAAAAAACCTGAGCCACATCATTGGCTAGGACAAATGGTTCATCTCTATACGCAAGGTTGTTGAGATCCACTGTTGTCATTTCGTATTTCTTGTCTACCTCAACCCCGCCTCCTGTCAGCTTGACCCATTTGCACCGAAACAAAGGAACCTTAAAAAAAGGTCCATAGTCAAGTTCCCATATCTCCTCTATGTAACCATAATATGTATCCTTTTGCCCATTCTCGTCTGTTGCATTAAATCGGACATCACTGTTTTGATTGGTGCTCTTTTTATCTTGGGCGGTCGTGTAAAATGTATTCCCATTTATCTCGTACCCTTGAAAAGTCAATATAGTCGAAGATGGTGACCTGGCCAACAAGTACAACTGCTCCCCAACATTTATGTCATTCATGAGATGTGACTGTAACCAACCGCCAAAAGTCCTCATATGTTCATCTCTAATCCAGGAGCCAGGCTTCCCCGGGTTGTTGGACTGTACAATATTCTTGTGTTCCTCGATATACGGAGCCACCAAGGTGGAACTTTGCAGAACTGTGTTGTGTGCTTTAGTGAGAGAATGTCCGTCCATACATATCCTTGCTTTCTTTCCTATCGTGTCTTTTCCACTAATTCTACCCTCATGCTGTGATTCAGGAACACCGATGGAGAGGGATGCGGTACCGGCGGCTCCAGAGGTTGTCAATGTTGCATCGGACCCAGACATCGAGTCTTTCCGGGGAGAAGACGGCCATGGCGAGGTGCCCGGCGATCTCAAGCAGCTGACCACCCACGCCGACGGGGAAGTCCTCACCGTCCACTTGGATGGTTGGAGGAGGAATCAAGAGGAAGGACAAGGCGTCCGTGTCGAACATGAGTATATCGCTGTTGGCCCAGGCGGCCTGCGGCAGCCAGAGGAGGAAGACGTGGATGCAGACTGGCGGGATCGTGTAAGAAGGAGCAATGCCGTTGGCCAGCACAAGATCAAGGTGGACGTCCTCGTGGAGGCTCGGGCGACCAATGGACCACGGCGGCTGCGCCGCCGCGCCCAGCTCGAAGATCCAGTACTCGCAATTAGGCTCCCGGCGGTCGTGGTACAGCACCTGGCACCTGAACAAATTTCCATGCTCGTCGTCGTCGTCGATGCCAGTCGCGTAGAAGCCGATGATGTGGTTGTGGACGTGGAGCGGCGGGAGGTGCGCCCAGCGGCGCGTGCAAGGGTTGCAGGCGTAGAGCCTGTCGCCGTAGGAGAGGAGGAGGATGCCGGCATAGGAGGCGTGGATCCTGAACACCTCGTGTTGGTGGTTGGGGAAGCGCATGACCGGCCAGGGCACGATGTCGCGGACGTCGACGGCGTGGAGGTTCTCGAAGCCGGGGTCCTGGAAGAAGACGAGCGGCATGGGCGGCTTGTAGGGGTAGCGGTGGTGCTCGCCGCGGAAGGCATCCGTGTTTATGATGTCGCGCCACAGACTGCACACCATGCGGCAGCGGGCGATCTCCTGGGCCGGTAAGCGGAGGAAGAACTGGTAGAGGGCGTCGGGGTTCAGCGCCGCCACCGCCTGAGCAGGGACCACTCCGTTGGGCGCCACCATGACTTGCAATCCCCCGTTCCCGGCAGCTCCGCCCGCCTCCTCCATGGCCGCGGCTTGGCCTCCTCCGTTTGCCACCCCGTTGGCCAGGGCGTGGCCTTCCCCGTTCGCCAGCGCGCCGTTGGCTAGCGCGTGGCCGCCTCCTCCGTTGGCCAGCGCGTGGCCGCCTCCCCCGTCCTCCAGCCCTCCGCCTCCGCCGTTCGCCTCCATGGCCGCCGGGTTGTTGGGCTGGCGGCGTGGAGGCTGTTACGCCAGGCTGGCCGACAGAGGGACGAGGAAAACGGAAATGGATTTGGTTCGGTTCGAATCGACTTGGGATTTGGGGGTTGGGGATTTCCGCGAGCGAGGTTGGGAGGGGCGGGTCTATTTATCCAAGATAAGCGGTAGACTCTGGACTTCAGAAAGTAGAGCCGGCCCAGCTGTCTGCTTCTCTTCGGCCCAATCGCTGACAGGTCTGCCCCCTACGTTTTTGGACATGGGTGATTTTTGGACATGGGAAAAAAGGGTGACTGGTGGTACTTATACTCGTGTCAGACTGGACCGTGCCTTGGGCTCGACTGAGTGGAGCGCTCAATCCCCTTTGACCAACGTTTACCATGTTAATGTTGCAACATCGGACCATCGGGCACTGTTGGTAAAGCTGACGGAGGAAGGGGCAAACCGACGAGGGCCGAAACAGTTCTGTTATGAGACTATATGGGATCGCCATCCTGAACTAAAGAACGCTATTTCCGCTGGCTGGTCTCGTGCAAACACTAACTCAGTGGAAGATGTGAGGACCAATATAAACAATCTTGCAACTGATCTAGAGAGCTGGGGTGTACACACCTTTGGAAGCGTGCGAAAGGAGATCAAAAGACTCAAATTGGAGCTTGATCGGCTGAGAAATCAGCCCGGGCGGGTTGGACCTAGTCACTTGGAGATTAAGGTGAATGATGAACTGATAGAGATGTATCATCGGGAGGAGACTATGTGGAGGTAAAGGTCACGGGTGGAGTGGTTGACAGAAGGGGATAAAAAATCTAAATTTTTCCACCAGAGGGAGACTATGAGGAGAAGGAAGAATATTATCAAAGCTCTCTCAAGGCAGGATGGTCAATTAACAGATGATCCTACTGGAATGCAATTGATGGCCTCCGATTTCTATAAAAATTTACACACTTCGGAGGGAATCCATGGTGTGGACCAAGTGTTGAGCCATGTGCCTCAAAAGGTAACTCCAGAGATGAATGCTTCTTTGTTGGCGCAATATAGTCCCGAGGAGGTCAAGTGTGCTTGTTCCAATTGTTTCCCACCAAAGCTCCAGGTCCGGATGGTTTCCCGACCTTCTTCTTCCAGAAACATTGGGATGTCTGTGGTGGAGATGTTACACGGGCGGTTCTCAGCATCATCCAAGGTAATGAATCTGCTGAATGCATTAATGATACAATATTGGTTCTCATCCCTAAGGTGAAAAACCCAAACGCTCCTTTCTCAGTTTAGACCTATCAGTTTATGCAATGTCTTCTATAAGATCGCTTCGAAGGTGATGGCCAATCGCCTCAAGCTAATTCTTCCGGATATAATCTCTGAGGAGCAGTCCGCGTTTGTTTCTGGTAGGCTCATAACATATAATATTATCTCTGCATACGAGTGCTTGCATTTTATGAAGAGGAACAGGTCAAAGAACAACAGTTTTTGCGCTTTAAAGCTTGACATGATGAAGGCTTATGACAGAGTCGAGTGGGATTATTTGGAGGCAATTATGACCAAACTGGGCTTTGCACAACAGTGGATATCTGTGATCATGGGGATGGTCAAGTCGGTTTCGTTCAGCGTTCTATTTAATGGAAGCAAACTAGAGGGTTTTAAACCTACAAGAGGTATTAGACAAGGTGATCCAATCTCACCCTATCTTTTCTTGTTAGCAGTGGAGAGCCTTTCGTGCCTTTTAAAAAACAAAGACGTGTCATCGCACCTCGGTGGAATCAAAGTGGCTCCATCGGCTTCGTCGGTTAACCACTTGTTATTCGCGGATGACAACCTGCTGTTTTTCAAGGGAAGTGGAGAGGGAGCAGAAGAACTGTCTAACATCTTGGAAATCTACTGTCAAGCTTCTGGACAGCGGATTAATAGGGAAAAGTCCTCTATCTTCTTTACAAAAGGGTGTCGTCAAAGTACTCGTGAAATGGTTAAGAGTATCCTTCAAGTCAGTAATGAGTCTCTTAATGAACGCTATCTGGGGATGCCTACAGATGTTGGTTCATCTATCAATGGTACTTTCAAATTCTTGAGGGATTGAGTTTGGAGTAAGATCAAGGGGTGGCTCGAGAAGATTTTATCCATGGGAGACAAGGAGGTTCTTGTGAAATCCATTGTACAGGCTATACCGGTGTACTCCATGTCATGCTTTCGTCTACCAAGGGGATTATGCACCCATATCAATACCCTGGTGAGACAATTCTGGTGGGGGAGTAAGCAGGGGAAACGGAAACCTTGATGGGTTGCTTGGGAAACCATGACGAGGCCGAAGCATCTTGGAGGCCTTGGTTTTCAGGATATCGAGATTTTTAATTTATGTTTACTAACTAAGCAGTCATGGAGGATTATGCAAGAGCCAAACTCGCTAAGCGCATGGCTGTTGAAGGCGATTTACTACCCTGATACGAATATTCTGGATGCTACACTGGGAGCCCACCCATCGCAGCTTTAGCGATCGATCCTTGCTGGTCGTGATGTTCTTGCCTAGGGTCTCATTCGTCGCATTGGTGATGGACACACAACAAAAATCTAGGAGGACAATTGGCTGCCTAGGGACTGCAACTTGCGTCCCATTATCTCACTGAAGGAGGGACCTCCAGAGTTTGTTAGCCAGCTTATTGATGAGGACCTCCGGAGTTTGTTAGCCAACTTATTGATGAGACCTCTGCTCGTGGAAGGAAGAACTAATTCGGGAATTCTTTTTGCCCATGGATGTTTCTGTTATACTGAGTATCCCTCTGTGCACTAGAAGGCAATCAGATTATTGGGCATGGAGTTATGGCGCCAAAGGAGTTTTCTCTGTCCGTTCAGCTTATAGGATGATGATCACCACTAAAATCAATATAGAAAACTATTTTGAAGGTAACCCCGGTCCATCTAATGTTGCAGCGGAAACTAAAGGATGGACTACGTTGTGGAAGGTTCCAGTCCCGTCAAAGATCAGAGTGTTCCTCTGGAGATTGGCCCAACAATCTCTTCCCACAGCTGACCTTTTGGAACATAGAAACATGTCAACTTCCAGTGTTTGCATTTTGTGTGGGGCTTCCGATTCTTGGAAACACTCTCTGATCGAGTGCAATATGGCTATGCCCATTTGGGTTCTATCAGATGAGATGATGGTGGAGCATATGATGGCAAGTGGGGAACCCGATGCGAGAAATTGGCTTTTTAACCTTATTGATTATATGCCTCATGATCAATTCACGAGAGTGGTTATGACTCTATGGGCAATTTGGTCTGCGAGAAGAAAAGCAATCCATGAAGGCATTTACCAAAGTCCACTGTCCACCTATGGTTTTGTTAATTCTTATCTGAAGGAGTTATAGGCCTTGCCAAAGCCAGCGAGTCCGCCTCCAACTCGAACTCCGCCTGTGGCAGTGAACACTCGCTGGATACCACCCCCAACTCCTATTCCGAAGATTAACGTTGATGCTGATGTGTCCAAACATGAGACCAAGGGTGTTGCTGCTGCCTTCTGCCGAGACCATGAAGGCAATTATCTTGGTTCGTCAGTAGTGGTTTTCCATGGTATATCTGATCCTGCTACTCTTGAATCCCTGGTGTGTCGTGAAGCTTTGGCTTTAGCAGAGGACTTGTCCCTTCAATCCTTTCATGTGGCATCAGACTGCAAGACCGTTATCATTGATATAAAGGAAGGAACCATGGGAGCCTATGGAGTAATCATCTCAGAGATTCAAGCGAGGACTACTATGTTTAGTAATTGTGGTTTCAACTTTGAGGTAGAACTTTGAATTTCAAAGCACATAATCTAGCTAGGCATATGTTGTTACACAGGAATGGACGCCACTTGTTGTTGGGTCACCCCTATTCTGATACAATTCTTGTAAACATTCTATCTGATTAATAAAGCCTAGCAGATTGTTCTAAAAAATCAATTGGATCCACTGCAAAACAAAAAAAGTTGGGGACAAAAGCAAATTATTATGCTTTTAGTTATGTAGATTTTTAAATCATGGAGAAGAGAACAACAACAAAAAGATGATAGCAAGTCGGGAAGGTCACAATGCACGACAACTTCAGAACCTAGTAGAAGATACATTAAGAACGCAATGTTCACACTATTCAGAGATTGCATGACAAGTGAATTGTTTATTCCCAAGAAGAGAGGAAAAATGGAACCAAGAAGTGTGTGAACCATTTCTCTCTCTCCTAGGGCTTCGGGCGACTCCCATGGCGATCGCCTAGGTCTAGGGGTTGGCACCAGTCTGAGGCGCGTCCGTGTGTGTGATCTCTCTCGTGCCTTACTTCTCCCGCTGCTGTGGGAAAGGAGATCTCTCTGGTTTCTCTACGTTGATTCGGGGTGATTCAGGGACTCTCTTAGATTGTTTCCCACCCATGGTCAGCTGCAGGACTAGGGTAGATTAACGATGACGGGCTCTAAAGTGATGCCGAGTGCGGGCAAGGCGGTGGTGACTGCTTCCACGGTGGAGGCGAGCGGATCCAGTAGGGGGTGATCAGACGCCTCCTGCGCCGAGGGCGGCGGCCAGATTTGAGGAGGTTTCAGAGATGATGGGTCACCTTCGGCTGACCGCGGCAGAGGCGGTGGCGATATGGTTAAAGAAATTTATACCCGACTTGAAAGTGGTCGATTGCATTGACAAGCCACTAAAGATGTACTGTGACAACAAGCTTGCGGTATTCTATGCTCACAACAACAAGTCAAGTAATGCTTCCAAACCAATAGAGATAAAGTATTATGTTGTGAAAGATAAGATCCAAGATCACACTATAAGACTCGAGCATATAAGGACAAAGGATATGCTTACGGATCCACTAACGAAAGGCTTACCACCCAATGTGTTCAAGGAGCACTTATCTGGCATGGGTTTAAGGGGAAGCCTATGATTCCTGGATCAAAGAGGCCCAAAAGGAATAGAATTTATTCCAAAACAAGAGGTATATTGTAGGTGTCTGATTCTATCGGCAATTGAGCTATGACGATGAAACATGCTCTATGTACCGAACCGTGATGAAACAAGTAAGGTATAAAGTATAAATTAAAGTTGAGATCAAGGGGGAGACTGTTAGATTAATCTCCCGATCGTGGCCCAACAGCCCGATCGAGCCCTTTGACTACGCCCTGATCGGGGGCGCCCAACCCTCTTATGGTTGGTGGGGCCCTATCGACATTGCTATAGGGTTTAGAGGTGGAGGAGCTGTTCGATCCTCTGGTTGCTCCCACGATGGTGCTGGCGGCTCTCGGCGGGCCCTCGCGGCTGAACTGGTGGCGGCCCCGAAGTTCTCGCTACCTCTGTTAGGCTCCTCTGAGGTGCTCACGTATGCTGCCTCGCCATGCAGCAACTGGATAGTCGCAACCAAAGAGGCCCCTATGGTGCTCACCAAGGGCTCGTCACGGCTTGCTTCTCCTCAACCCAATGGACAATCTGATGATGCGTTCCTCCCACCTTTGCGTAGTGCGTGGGAGGAGGATGAGCAAGGAGACCCCATGGTGACTCGGTACTCCCCTATCCGTACTTCTCCCTCGCCACCAGTTTTTTCTCAGGAGTTGGTACCTGAGAACTAGGAGGCCGGGCAAGGAGACTCACTAGAGGCTGCTGGCGACACTTCTCTGTCTCCTCCCCTGGTACAGCCTGCTGCTGTAGATCCTACGCAGGAGCCACCCCTTCTGTTTCAAACGACTGAAGCTGCTGCAAGGAGCGCCTAGGTCCCATCCTGAGTTCTGTTGAGGAGCTGTTTGACCGACCACAAGAACCGCTTCTGCCTCTACCTACCCTGCCTTCGCCACGCGTCCAGCAGCCTCATCAACCACCTAAAACAAGACGCAGCTCCCATCTGAGCAACAAACCAAAAATGCATGCTCTAGACAAGGCGATCCTTGTGCTGAACTCCAAGATGGGGGTGGCCTCTGATGGTGTTCCCCTGATGAAGGCCAGATAGGAATACATCAACCGCTACAAGTCTCAGCTGCCTGACATGGCCATTAACGCATTGGCCATGCTTTTCAAGCTCAATGTTCATAGCATCACTAAAGCGGACGAAGCCCTCATCGCCTTGGGCGGGTCGAGAGGCATTGAACTAGAAACCCATGATGTTTCTGCTTAGCTACCTTTTTTCTAGCTTTGTCTCTCTGTGTTTTGCGCTACTTCATCCCTTGTACCGGGTTCATTGGGTGGTCTTGTCACCCTCGATCCTTTTTATTAGTCTCGGGTTGCAACTCGTGCAACGACTCTCTCCTCGCCAACATGATCGGACCAAACCTCAACATCGTAGACTGGAACACCCGGGGGCTTAACAACCAAGGACGTAAAGACATGGTTCACGCTTTCCTTGCGAACACCCCCTGCCATATTGCGTGTATACAGGAGACTAAGCTGGACTTCATCGATCATCAAACCGCAGCTTACATTGGTGGCTTCAGGCTCCATTCCTTCGCCCATCATCCGTCCATCGGTACTCGTGGAGGCATCCTCCTGCTTTGGAATGAGGACCACGTCGACATCTCCAACATCTACATCGGCACCTATCTGATCTCCATGGAGGTCAGTTTCCGCGCCAGTGGCACCTCCTTCAAGCTTACCACGGTCTATGGTCCTAGCGTTTATGCTGAAAAGGGTGCCTTCCTTGTTGAAGTTGTTGCCGCAGCCCCTGCAAATGATTCGAGTTGGTTAATCATAGGAGATTTCAACCTCATCTACCAGGCAGGGGACAAGAACAACAATAACCTTAATTTTCGCCTTATGGGGTAGTTCAGGCAAGCCCTTACTACTTGTCGGTTGAAAGAGATCAAGCTTCAGAACAGAAAATTCACGTGGAGCAACGAAAGAGCTTCCCCCACCTTGGTGAGGCTTGACCGCTCTTTCTGCAATACGAGTTGGGATCTGACGTTTGAAAACCACGGGCTCCACGCGTTGTCCTCCTCCCTCTCGGATCACTTCCCTCTTCTTCTCTCTAACCAGAGCAGGCCTCAGAAGCCGCACACCTTCCGCTTTGAATCCTTCTAGACGAAGATGCCTGGTTTCCAAGATACGGTCCAGAATGCTTGGGCGATGTCCTCAAATCACACCCAACCAGTCCATATCATTAACCACAAGATGAAGCTCATGGCGTCTTGTCTGAGATCGTGGAGTAAAGGCCTCTTCTCCAATTGCAAGCTCCAGCTTCTTATGGCCCTAGATGTCATCCTACAACTTGATGTGGCTCAAGAATCTCGGACCCTCTCCTTGGAAGAAAGGACCCTTTGTGCTGGGCTTAAGAGAAGGGTCTTGAGCTTGGCGGCTCTTGAAATATCCCGCAAATGGCAGGCCGCTAGAATCAGCTTCTTACACGAGGGCGACGCCAACACTAAATTCTTCCATCTGCGTGTTAACACTAGAAAGCGTAGAAATCATAATCTGAGACTCAATCCCAACGAGGGATGGGCTACAAGCCATGAAGACAACGAGAGAATCATCTTAGATCACTTCTCCAAAGCCTTAGGTCGCCCTCCCCCTCGCCATCTGGATTTCAACTAGGCGATCCTAAACCCCAATGTGCATGCTCTGGATGATCTCGGCCTTCCTTTCTCTGAGCTTGGGATAAAAGCGGCTGTGGACGATATGCCTACTGACAAGGCCCCTGGCCCTAATGTGTTCTCCATCTCGTTTGTTCGTTGTTGCTTAGATGTCATCAAAGGCGATCTCCTGAGGGTTATTAACGCGTTTTCGGAGCTTTTGGCGTATAACTTCGATATTGTCAATACTGCCAACATTGTGCTGCTCCCAAAGAAGGATGGTGTTGATTCCGTTGGTGATTTCAGGCCCATCAGCCCCATTCATTTGATCCCTAAGATAATTGCCAAAGCTATGACTCGCCGCCTCAGTCCCTAGATGAACGAGATTGTTTCCCTCAGTCAGAGTGCTTTCATCAAGTCTAGAACCATTCATGGTAATTTCATGTACGTCAGAAACACTGCAAGACAACTTCACCGCAGTAAATCCCCTTGTCCTCCTCCTTAAGCTTGACATTGCTAAGGCTTTTGATTCAGTTTGATGGAATTACATGCTTGACCTTATGCAAAGGCTAGGCTTCCCTCAAAGATGGTGTGCTTCGTTGTCTGCCTTGTTTTCTACGGCCTCCTCCGTGTGTTTCTTAATGGCATCCCTGGAAAGGACATCTCTCATGGGCACGGCCTCTGACAAGGAGACCCCCTCTTGCCCCTACTATTCGACATTGCCATTGACCCCATGCAGAAAATCCTGGACAATGCCACGACCGCTGGGATTCTTCACGCCATGCTTGGTGGCCTCCAAGGGCCTCGGGTTTCTCTATACGCGGATGATGTTGCAATCTTTCTGACCCCCTCCGAGAACGACGTCTCAAACCTAGCTGATATCCTGCAGAACTTTGGGGAGGTGACCGATCTGGTGACTAATGTAACAAAAAGCTTTGTCGTTCTGATTCACTACTCTAACAATGATCTTGCAATGGTCCTGGCAAACTTCCTGGCAGCCACTTCCCAGTTTCCTCTGAAATATCTGGTCCTACCCCTTTCCCTCGGCAGACTCAGGCGTGCTGACTTGCAACCTTTCATAGACAAGGCGACTTCCTATCTAAACCCTTGGAAGGGTCTGTTTCTGAATCGCGCTAGTTGTACCACTTTGGTGAAGTATGTGCTCTCTTCCATGCCTATCTTCTTGCTTACGACTCTCAAAGCCAGCAAGGGTGTCAGGGGGATGATCCCCGGGTATCCCAACCGAATAAGAAACAAGACAGTCGGAGCGCGTCCGGCTGACCAGATGCAGCCAGACAAGGCAAGACAGGCCGGCTATCCCCTGGTAGCCGGATCAGCAGGAGGCAGCCGGATACGGCTACTTAGCCGGACTCAATCAATGGGTTAGGGCGGCGTGTGTATCAGTGCACGGTACGCCCTGTACGGTGACAAGACTGGCAACTACCCGGCCATACCAAAGACTTTGCGCGGGTGACGCGGGAACAGTGGCCGGTGCTGACGACAGGCTCGCACGGCATCCACTGTGCCTACGACAGCCATACCGCTCGTACTCCGACATGACAAGCCATACCGGACACTGTGGATGACTAGTCGGCTGGGACCCGCCTATGGGGCCCGCCAGTCGGACTGGTCAGTGAGACCTTTGCCTCTCTGCCTATATAAGGAGAGGCAAGGCCTCAGTAGAAAGGGTTGGTCTCATTGCATTTAAGGCAGTAGCTAGAGAATACAGCTCGAGGAGCACTTGTAGTTCGTATATCCCACATAGTCAGATCCGGCAGGAGTAGGGGCTTTACCTCGTCACGAGGGCCCTGAACCTGGGTAGTTCTTGCGTCCCGCTATGCTCGCTTGTATCCAATCCCGCCTGCGGACGCCGTCGACAGCTTCCCTGCTAGTCCCCACACCTCTATCTAACCTCCTTAGGTACTGCCGTTCCCAATACAACGACAGTTGGCGCCCACCGTGGGGCAAGATGGCTTCGACCGGAGTCACGTTCCGCACGGGACTCCGCACTTCATCTGGTGAGCGCGTGGCCTCCGGCCTGGTGCTCACGCTCGGCAGATTCGACTGCGTCATCGACAACGCTTCCTGCTTCGCCGGAACCTCCTTCCCAGCGAACGACACTGTTCTGCTATTCGGCGACCTCTCCGTTTACGTCGCCACCGTCCCAGAACGTTTCCCTAGGGAAATCGTCTCTGTCGCGGAGCTGTCGTGCTCAGACGGCGGCGCCTCCGCCGCACCACGCGGCACAGAGGTCATGATGGCCGGTTCCAGCTCCCATCCCCGCCAGCCGCGGGAGCGAGGCGCGGACGAGGTTGGAACTTCTGCTTCCCCGCAGCCCCGGAACCCGGTGGAGGATGCCATTGATCAGCTCCTGACGCCGGTTAACCTCGGGGATAACCCGGAGGAGGCGGAGGCCAACTTCAGCATGGAGAGACAGATCCTCCTCCATGAGGCCATGGAGCTAGCTGCAGCCCGTAAGCAGCTCGAGATCGCCCGGCGCGAGTACGACTGCGCGCACGGCCTCACTCCGGCTACCGCGGAGATGAGCCGGCGCGGCCAGGTACGGCGTCGGGGCGGCGAGCTTAGCGGTAGGTTGGAAAAGGACGGGGAACCGGATCCCGTGCTCGCCCTCGCACAGCCCACCTATAGCACGCCCATCAAGAACTTGCGCGCGGCGCGAGCCACGGCAGAGGAACTACCCAGCCTAGAGGGCGAGGAGCGAGCCCGCCAGCAAGCCCGCGTGCAGGAGCTCCTCCGTGTCGCGGAAGAGCAGGCTGGCGCCAACCGGCAGGTGCAGGAGGACCTTAGCTACTCCAGGAGGAGCGAGTTACCGGCCAACAGCAGGGGCGCGTCGCGTGACACCCAGCAGGCGTCCTTCCCTCAGCCGCCTAGGGCCCGCAGCAGGCGCCGCAGCTCCGGTAACAGGGGCCAGCCGTGCCAGGAGCAGACGATGAACAGCAACCCGCCACCTCCCCCTCCGCCAGCCGGAGCGCCCAGACCAGCCGGTTCCCGTCTCTCGGGCCGGGTGGGAGCGCCCAACCCGGATCGCCCGGATGCCCGCGACCGCATCGATCTCCTCGCTCAAGCGCGCGTCACGGAGGACGAAGAGTCTACCGGTCCGGTTTGTTTCGAACCCCGTATCCGGAACGAACAGTTTCCGGATAAATTCTCCCTGCCCAGGGACACCCCCAAGTACGACAGCAACATGAAGCCGGAGGAATGGCTGACCGACTACGCTACGGCAGTTGGCATCGCCCACGGGAACAAGCGCACAGCCGTGCGCTACATCCCCCTCATGCTAACTGGGTCAGCGAGGACATGGCTCAATAGCCTCGCGCCCAACAGCATCAACGCCTGGCCTGACTTCGAGAAGGTGTTCGTCCGCAACTTCAACGGCACGTACAAGCGCCCAGGGCGCCCGCGCGACCTGGCCTTGTGCGTCCAGGGCGACCACGAGACCGACCACGAGTACCTCGCCAAGTGGACGGAGCTGCGCAACACTTGCGAGGGCATCCTAGAGAGCCAAGCCATCGGCTTCTTCATCGAGGGTTGCCGCGAGGGCACCATGCTTCGCCACCGGCTACTTTGTGACGAGCCAAAGACCATGGCGGAGCTCATGACGGTTGCGGACCAGTACGCCACAGCGGATGCCGCCATGAAGAAGCCCCTCCGAGTAAACGCGGACGGACGACCGACTCCCATGGAGCCGGCTCGCGACCGACCCAGCAATCCGTCTGGAGAAACCGGACCCTCTAGACGCCACGGCAACGACAACCAGTTCCATGGGGACCGCCAGGCCGGACAGCAGAAGCCTCGCTACCACGCGTGGCAATTCAATGCTGTGGAGGGCGCGCCCGACGCGCCGGCTACGAAGCAAGAAGGCAGAAGCCACGGCTCACCTTTGACCAGATGTTCGATGGCCCGTGCAAGTGGCCTAGCGGTCCCTTCAAGCCGGCTACACACACCACCCGGAACTGCAGCTGGACCCGCCAGCTAAAGGACCAGGGTAACCAGCCGCGTCCCCCGCCTCCACCACCGGGCGGACCTCCACCACCGGCTAGGGGAGCCGGCAATGATGGCAACGGCAGCAACAACAACGGCTACCCCCAGCCGCATGCCGCCTACCACATTTTCGAGACGGAGCAGGACGACAAGCACAGCCGCAGGCGACGCTCCAAGGAGGTCAACACCATCGCCTCTCCGGTCCCCTAGTATCTTAACTGGTCGGAAACCCCTATCACCTGGAGCCGGGCGGATCAGCCTGAGCATCTACCGACTCCCGGGGGCTACGCCATGGTGCTCGACCCCCTCATCGTCTCCAACACGCGCACTTGCCGATTCTCACGCGTCCTCATCGACGGAGACAGCAGCCTCAACCTCCTCTACCAGTCCTCGCTGGAGAAGTTGGGCATTCGCGAAAGCGACCTGCGCCCAACTACCACGACGTTCCACGGCGTACTGCCAGGGCCAGCCTGCGCCCCGCTGGGGAAAATCCAGCTGGACGTCATTTTCGGGACCGAGGAGAACTTCCGCCGCGAACCAATCTGGTTCGAGGTGGTAAATCTGACGAGCTCCTACCACGCTCTCCTCGGGCGCCCTGCCCTCGCCAAGTTCATGGCCATCCCCCACTACGCCTACCTCAAGACGAAGATGCCGGGACCCCACGGCGTGATCACTGTCGCCGGCTGCTTCAGGCGATCGATGGAGTGCGCCTTAGCCGGTTCCAAACTGGCAGAGGCCCTCATCATAGCCGAGGAGAAGCGCGTGATCATGCGCAATGTGGCCATGACCCAGCAGGACATTCCGTCTAGCGGCAAGCCGGTTGGAGAAGGAGCCTTCTAGCCGGCAAATGAGACGAAGAGGATCCTGCTCGACCCCTCCGATCCGACCAAGTTCGTCACCATTGGCACCGGCTTGGACAGCAAATAGGAAGGCACGCTCGTCGACTTCCTCCATGAGAATCGGGACATCTTCGCGTGGTCCCCCAAGGACATGCTGGGTGTGCCGAGGGAGTTTGCCGAGCACTCACTTCACGTGCGTCCGGATGCCAAGCCAGTCAAGCAACCTCTGCGCCGGTTCGCGGAGGAGAACAGAAAGATAATCGGTGACGAGATCACCCGACTCCTTGCAGCCGGGTTCATCATGGAAGTGTACCACCCGGACTGGCTGGCGAACCCAGTCCTGGTACTGAAGAAGAACAAGACCTGGCGCATGTGTATCGACTACACCAGCCTGAACAAGGCGTGCCCTAAAGACCCCTTCGCCTTGCCCCGTATCGATCAAGTCATCGATTGCACGGCTGGCTGTGATTTGTTGTCTTTCTTAGATTGTTATTCCGGGTACAATCAGATCCGGCTGAACCCGGCTGATCAGATTAAGACATCATTTATCACCCCCTATGGGGCTTTCTGCTATGTAACCATGCCTTTCGGCCTAAAGAACGCAGGCGCCACCTATCAGCGATGTATGCAGAAATGCTTGCACTCGCAGATAGGCCGAAACATGCACGCTTACGTGGATGACGTGGTTATCAAGACCAAGGAGAAGCGCACCCTCCTCGAGGACCTGGGAGAAACATTTGGCAACCTCCGCCAGTACCGGATGAAGATGAACCCAGAGAAGTGCGTCTTCGGGGTACCGTCCGGTCAGCTCCTCGGTTTCCTCGTCTCACAGCGAGGTATCGAGGCAAATCCGGAGAAGATCGCGGACATCGCAAGGATGCAACCGCCCAGGAACCTGCTTGGAGTCTAGAAATTCACCGGATGCCTTGGTTCCCTCAGTCGTTTTGTCAGCCGGCTGGGGGAGAAGGCACTCCCGTTGTACCAACTGATGAAGAAGACAGACAAGTTCTCTTGGACTTCACAAGCCGACGCTGCGTTTCACGACCTCAAGCGCATGCTATCCACAGCACCGGTCCTAGCCACGCTGGCTAGTAAGGAGCCGATGTTGCTCTATATAGTAGCCATCAGCCGGGCCGTCAGCGTCGTCCTGGTGGTGGAGTGCCCCGAGGAAGGCAAGGCTCAGCCGGTTCAGAGGCCCATCTACTACCTCAGCGAGGTTCTCTCCCTCTCCAAGCAGAACTACCCCCACTACCAGAAGATGTGCTACGGCGTGTACCTGGCATGCAAGAAGCTCAAGCACTACTTCCAGGAGCATCCGATTAAGGTCGTGTGCACTGCACCCCTTTCGGAAATCATCGGCAACAAGGATGCCACCGGCCGAGTCGCCAAGTGGGCCATCGAGCTTGCCGCCTACTCCATCCAGTACGAGCCCCAGCTCACGATCAAGTCGCAAGAATTGGCGGACTTCCTCGTCGACTGGGCCGAGACCCAGTATCTCCCACCGGTTCCGGATTCGGACCATTGGCGGATGCACTTTGACGAATCAAAGATGCTCGGGGGCTTGGGAGCCGGCATCATGCTCACCTCTCCCAAGGGAGACCGGCTGGAGTACGTACTACAGATCCACTTCAAGGCCTCCAACAACATAGCCGAATACGAGGCACTGGCGCACGGACTCCGGCTGGCCAAGGAGATCGGTGTCAACCGGATCCTGTGTTTCGGCGATTCGGACTTGGTGGTGCAACAAGTATCCGGGGAATGGGACGCCAGAGACGCAAACATGGCTCTCTACCGGTTCCACATCCAGAAGCTCAGCGCCTCGTTCGACGGGTGCGAATTTCACCACATCCCTCGTGTCAACAACGAGGCAGCCGACGGGCTCTCCAAGATCGGATCCACCAGGCAGGCCATCCCACCATGGGTGTCCTTGGAGCACCTACGCAAGCCATCCATCAACCCCTCGCCAAAATCGGACTCCATCATCTGGGCAGGAACCGTTCCGGCCGGCGGGACGGCGGAAGCAGAGCCGGCAGAACCACCAAAAAAGAAGACCAGCACCAATTCCAGCCGGGCAGCGCCTTCCGGCTCGCAAGGCCCGGGGGCTGACGGCTCGCCCAGCGGCTCGGGGGCTGCCTCTCCGGATACGCCATCCGGACGACCCCCGGACACCCGTCAACCGGAGAATGTGGGCATCCTCGTCATTCGGGAAGTTCCATCCTGGGCACAGCCCTTCATGAGCTACATCACCAACGGAGAACTTCCGGGCGACGAGGTGCAGGCCAGGCAAATCCGGCGCCGCGCGCACGCATACACCATCATAAACAGCGACCTATACAAGCGTAGTGTATCCTGAATCTTCCAAAGATGTGTTGATACGGATACGGGCCACCGGCTACTCAGGGACATCCACCAGGGCGAGTGCGGGCACCACGCTTCGTCAAGGGCGATAGTCGCCAAGGCGTTTCGCCATGGTTTCTATTGGCCCACCGCCCTCGAGGACGCTGAGCAGCTGGTCCGCGCATGCAATGGGTGCCAGCGCTTCGGGCAGCTCAGGCATATGCCAACTTCGATACTCAAGACCATACCGATCACCTGGCCGTTCGCAGTTTGGGGCCTTGACATGGTCGGTCCCTTCAGGCGAGCGGGCACGGGCATGACCCACCTGCTGGTGGCGGTGGATAAGTTCACGAAGTGGATCGAGGCCAAGCCTATCCGAAAGCTGTACGGGGCGACGGTTGTCACCTGCTTCACCAACATCATCAACCGCTTTGGCTACCCCAACAGCATCATCACCGACAACGGCACGAACTTCGCCAAAGGGGCCTTCGCCCGGTTCTGCAGCAACAAGGGCATCCGGCTGGACCTCGCCTACGTCGCGCACCCGCAATCCAACGGGCAAGTCGAAAGAGCAAACGGCTTAGTGCTAGCCGGCATCAAGCCACGTCTCATCGAGCCATTGGAGCGTTCACCCGGGTGTTGGATCGAAGAACTTCCGGCTGTGCTATGGAGCCTCTGCACCACGCCGAATAGGTCAACCGGCTACACGCCGTTCTTCCTGGTCTACGGATCGGAAGCCATCCTCTCCGCCGACATCGAGTTCGACTCCCCTCGCAAGCTTCTCTACAACAAAAAAGCCAACCAGGAGGCGGGGGAGGACGGAGTGGACATCCTGGAGGAGGCCCGCGATCTGGCCTTGTCCAGATCAGCCCTGTACCAGCAGCGACTACGTCGCTACCATTCAAACCGGATCCGCCCAGTCGCATTCCGCGAGGGCGACCTGGTTCTCCGGCTGGTGCAAGACACGAAGGGCATGCACAAGCTATCGCCACCCTGGGAGGGCCCCTTCATCATCAGCCGGGCGCTTCCCAACGACTCCTACTACCTCATCGACGCGCAACAGCCACGCAAGAACAAGATGGACAAATCAGACGAGGAGACCGAGCGTCCCTGGAACGCGGCCCTGCTGCGCCCATTTTACACCTAGTCGCCAGACAGTGTATGTATCCCGAAACCCCTATGAATAAAAATACGGACCTCCACGAGAATCTCGGGGGCTCCTTGCCAGAAATATGTATGCACCTATTTTCCGGTTATTATTTTCCGGCTCCGGCAACCCCTACCCGGGGCTCGCCGGCTGGCCCGGCCTGCTAAGTCAACAAACCGGCTGAGTACTGTGCGACGATGTCGGAGGCCCACTCTTCGTCTCAGCTACAGACCGCAACCCGACTGTCCGGCTAGCAAGAGCAAAAGCCTGAGGCATCCCACACGAAAAACGGGGAGGAGACGCGACAGATCGGGTGTCCCTGCCCTGCAACTAGCTCGAACCAATCCAGATGCTAAGCCTTTAGTACCGTGCACAATGTACTGTCAGCTCCCTTCGATTCCGGCTGCAGACCGCAACCCGGCTACCCGGCAAGGACGCAGCGAAAACAGCAGAGCGCACGGGAAAGCGACTAAGTGTCTAGAAAGGGGCAGGCCAGTTTTCGAAAAAACAAGCCGTTTTCCGGCTACAGTTTGGCAGACTAACCTACTAGCTTATGTGGACATGTGTGTATGCGTACGTACATTTCGTCCGGCTACCTAGAGTCGGAATTCAGGAAAAGGAAAGAAGATTCGAAGTCCTTGCCTTCATCAAGCGCTCCGAATCTCGGGGGCTACACCCACTAGGTGCGCTCGCGCGCCCCCAGTGGAATCTTGTGGTGCCCGACCGGCTAGAAGGCGTCTAGCCGGCCGATCGGAGCCCAGGTGAGGGCAAGGGCAGGAGCAAGAGAAGACGAGGAAGATTCGAAGCACCTGGCTACTCCAGCCACTCCGAATCTTGGGGGCTACACCCAGTGGGTGCGCTCGCGCGCCCCCACTGGAATGTTAGTTCCCCTGGCTAAAAGGGTTCAGCTAGCGAAAGCAACCGACTGAGACGAGTCTAGTCGGATAAAGACAGAAGAACTGGGAAAGAAGGAAGATTCGAAGCACCTGCCTTCGCCAACTACTGCGAATCTCGGGGGCTACACCCAGTGGGTGCGCTTGCGCGCTCCCACTGGAGGTGTAGGTTATCCGGCTAAAGGCGTGTAGCCGGACAAGGTTAGCCGGGCAAAATGGCAAAAAGAAACTCAACGCGCAAGAAAGGAAAAATGATTTCAACAATAACAAGCAAAAGAGAGACGAAGCTCTCGTAACTTACCCGGCGTCAAAGACAGCCGGCTCAAACAGACAAGGTTTACAAGCGTACAACACAAGACAATTACACCCGGCATCCCGGGGCGATATCTAGGCAGCAGGACCCTTGCCGTGGGGGAGATCTTGGCCAGCGGAGGTTTCAGGCGGTGGAGGAGGCGCGGGGCTTGATCCGGTCCCGGCGCTGGCAGGCGGCGGCATCGGGGCCTCCACATCAGGAGTGCCAATGGACTCCGAGTCGGTGAGGACCTCGTCGGGGTCCACATAGTCAGCGATCTTGATGGCGGACCCGCGGAGCTCCGGATGGGCTTGGCGGATGGTGGCAAAATCAGCCCCGGCACGGAAGCCTCCGTCGATCTTCTCGACGCGGGCGTCCTTGTACCAGGAGAGCATCAAGGCCAAGGCCATCTCCGCTCCGGCTCATGCAGCCAGATCCCGCAGTCGGTCCACCATAGCCGGCACCTCTCCCACCTTCGCAGCCAGCTGCGCCATTGTCTCCGGGACCGGAGCCTCCGGCCAGACAAAGGAGAAGACGTCCCTCGCCGCCTGGCGAAGCTTAGCAGCCTCCTCGCCAAGAAGGACGACGAGCTCCTGGGCCGTAGGCTGCGCTCCCGGCCAATTCTCCTGCAGCCGGTTGTAGGCCAGCAGGTCTATGCCGGGGTAAAAAGCTGTCAGAAAAGAGAAGTCAGATCCGGCTACCGGATCCGGAAAGAAAAAGAGACGGAAAGAAGACTCACATTTGGCGGTGTGGCCGACCTGCATCAGCTCCTCCACCAGCGCTTTCTCCTTGAGCGGCAACCGTTTGATCTCCTTCTCTTGGGCCTTGTTCTGGGCCTCGAGAAGGGAGAAAGCCTCGGTCCGGCTGGCGAGTGAGGCGTCGCGCTCCTTGATGGTGGCCTCCAGACCGTCCAACCGCGCGTGCCATTCCTTGTTCTGCAGCCGCAGAGTGGAGTTGGACTTGCTCAACCGGTTGTTCGCCCTCTTCAAGCGATCGATCTCGCGCTGAGCGCACACAAGGATGGCTACAACAAACCGGCTATCAGTCCCAAAAAAAGGAAGGAGCCGGGTAAAGTGAACTCACTCTGAGAGGTCCCGTTGGTGGCAGCGAGCTTCTGCTCCAACGACTAGTTCCCGCCGGCTATGGCCTCCAGCAGCCGGATCTCCTTCACCGCCAGCTCGAGCGTGGCGGCAAGGTCCGACAACGAGGCAGCGAAAGAGGCGTCATCGTCCACGGCGTTGACGGCCAGGGACTCCTTCGCCACGACCACCGCCGCCTGGCACTCCTCCCCGGGCTCCTCGTCGGAGTTGTCGTTGCCAACGACGACGAGCTCCTTGCCAGCAGCCCCCCGCGCGCCTGCAGAGGAGCCTTCCGGCTGGGAGGACCTCGCCTTCGGCTGGGGAACTTCCGGCTGGGCGGAGGCAGTCGGCTCAGCCCGTGGGGGAGGCGAAGGTTGCGCCTCAGAAGAAGGAGGAGCGTTGGTCGGCGCAGTCGGGGTGCGGGGCGGCGACCCAGCGGGCGCGCGAGCCGGGCTCGCGGCTCCAAAGGAAACGAGCGTGCTAAGGAAAAAGTGAGGAAGACAGGAGCAAAACAAGCCAAAGTCAGAAAAGGAGGAAAAAGGCAAACAGACAGAAAGGGAAGGGGGAGAAGGAACATACCCCGGCACCACAGGAGGCGGCCCCTTCTTCCGGCCAAGACGGCTCGACGGTAGGGTGCCGGACCGGCTTGGCGGCGGGGCGCCGGACCGGCTCCTCTTGGGCGCCGGCTCCTCCGCCGCGGGGCGGCGGGAGCCGGAGCGGCTGGAGCCGCTCCCGCCCGCTCCCCCGTCCGTCGTGGAGCGCGTCGCCGGCTCCGCGGTCGGCATGGCCTCCTCCTCGTGCACCTCTGGGTACGGGTCGGCGGCCGGCTCGTCGTTCCGACTGGGGAAGGCGTCGCCATCCCCATCCGATTCCTCGCCGAACCGCCGAGCGCGTGGCTCGGGCAGGTTGGGTGCGAACTCCTCGAGGACCGCCGCGCCCTCCTTGCGGATGATGCAGGGGAACAACTGCCGAACACAAGGGTCAGCCAGACGAAGACAAAGAACAAGAACAAGAAAACATCGAAAGCGCGTCCGGTCAGAAGAGCTTACCCGAGGTGCGCGGTTCTCCCACGTATATGGTGCCAGGCTGAACTTCCAGTTCTCCGGCAGCCGCTCCTTGGTGATTGTCCACACCCACTCCTTTAGGTTGTGGTAGCGGGGATCGCGGCGCGACAGCCGGGTCGGGTCCAGCCGGCCCGAATAGTAGCACATCTTGTGTGCTCGTTGCTGCAACGGCATCATTAGCCGGGACATCCAGCTGAGAGTGACGTCCAAGCCAGTCAGCTGGCAGTGGACGAGGGAGCGCATGCGCTTCAGCATCTCGTCCGTCTCCGCCTTGTCGCCGTGGAGCTTCAAGTCCCAGTTCTGCCGGCTGGACTCGATGTCCTGGAAGGCCGGCAGATTGATCCGGTCGACATTGGTGAGGTTCTTCACGTAGAAGTACGACTGCTACCACAGTCGCATCGTGTCGTGAAGAAGGAACTTGGGGTAGCCGGTCTGCGAGCGGGAGTAAATGGAGGCGCCGCTGCAGACGACTAAGGGCCCCTGGGTGAACTGCACCTGCGGCCGGACTCGAAAGAGCCGGCAGAAGAGCCCGAGATCCGGCTGGATCCCGAGATAGCTCTCGCAGAAAGCAACGAAATGCGCCAACGTTCCGATTGTGTTGGTGCCGAGGTGGTGGAGACGAAGGTCAAAGAAGGCGAGGAAGGTCAAGAGGAACGGGTTCACCGGAAGGGCGAACCTGCGGGCCAGATGGGACAGGAATATGACGCGTTCGCCCTCCTCCGGATGCGGCGACACTTTCCCGGCCGGCGCCAGCCACACCGCCACCTCCTCCGTCGGCGGGAGGACGCGGGTGGCACGGTACTTCACGATATGGTCCTCGGTGACGGCGGAGCCGCACCAAGCCCCGCGGTCGGCGGCCATCTCCGGTTGATGAGGGGGAGCGGCGACAGAAGAGTGGCGGTGGCCCGTAACGACGACAACGGCGAGCGGGCGGCGCAGAGAGCAAGGGCGCGGAAGCAGGAGGCGCGGGGAAGAAGGAATTGCAGCGGGGGAGCGAAGGAAGGAAATCGCCTCCCCCGCGGCATCCCTTTAAAGGGCCAGAAGGGCAACCGTCGACGGGGCACGTGGCGCGCATCCGGGCGACCCACACCCCAACCGCCGCCTAAGATCCCATGTGCCGGAGCAGGATGCGCAGAAGATCCTGGAGCAGGAACCGAAGCGTCGGACCGCAGCTTCCCGAGGCGATGTGCGACAGGACGTTACACTGCCCGCCGCAGAGTAATGATGGCGCGTGCGCGCGCGGCCGGCGTCAGCACGGACGTCACGGGTAGCGCAACCGCCAAGCCCAGCCGGACGCAAATTCAAAAACAAGAGGAAGCGCGCGCACATTTCGCCTAAGGGCGGAATCCACACGCGCTCGGGGGCTAGTGTCAGGGGGATGATCCCCGGGTATCCCAACCGAATAAGAAACAAGACAGTCGGAGCGCGTCCGGCTAACCAGATGCAGCCGGACAAGGCAAGACAGGCCGGCTATCCCCTGGTAGCCGGATCAGCAGGAGGCAGCCGGATACGGCTACTTAGCCGGACTCAATCAATGGGACAGGGCGGCGTGTGTATCAGTGCACGGTACGCCCTGTACGGTGACAAGACTGGCAACTACCCGGCCATACCAAAGACTTTGCGCGGGTGACGCGGGAACAGTGGCCGGTGCTGACGACAGGCTCGCACGGCGTCCACTGTGCCTACGACAGCCATACCACTCGTACTCCGACAGGACAAGCCATACCGGACACTGTGGATGACTAGTCGGCTGGGACCCGCCTGTGGGGCCCGCCTGTCGGACTGGTCAGTGAGACCTTTGCCTCTCTGCCTATATAAGGAGAGGCAAGGCCTCGGTAGAAAGGGTTGGTCTCATTGCATTTAAGGCAGTAGCTAGAGAATACAGCTCGAGGAGCACTTGTAGTTCGTATATCCCACATAGTCAGATTCGGCAGAGTAGGGGCTTTACCTCGTCACGAGGGCCCCGAACCTGGGTACTTCTTGCGTCCTGCTACGCTCGCTTGTATCCAATCCCGCCTGCGGACGCCGTCGATAGCTTCCCTGCTAGTCCCCACACCTCTATCTAACCTCCTCAGGTACTGCCGTTCCCAATACAACGACAAAGGGTATTCTGAAGGCTTTCGCCAAGATTAGTCGCGGTATGCTCTGGGCCTGCAAAGAGGTCATCTGCGGGGGAAAATGCAAGGTCAACTGGCAAAAAGTCTGTCACCCCAAGGAGTTCGGAGGCCTGGGGGTTCTTGATATGGAGAAGTTCTCTCGTGCTCTGAGACTCCATTGGCTGTGGAACGAGTGGAAGGCACCGGATAAACCTTGGGCCGATACTGAAACACCAAATGACACTGCCGATAGGGACCTCTTCAATGCTGCCACCCAGGTCTTAGTTGGGAATGGCAATAAAGCTTCCTTTTGGTCCTCCTCTTGGCTTGATGGTTCCGCCCCGAAAGATCTTGCTCCTCTGATCTTCAAAGCCTCTAGGAGAAAGAACATGACGGTTCAGGACGCTCTTGAAGGTCAAAATTGGATTGCAGATATCAAGGTGGACGCTTTCTCTATGGAACACCTTGATCAATATATCCGCCTATGGGAGTGCCTTTTGACGGTTCAACTGTCTCCTGACACTCCGGCCTCCATTACTTGGATCATGTCCGCAAATGGTTGCTACTCAACCAGCTCCGCATACAAGGCCTAGTTTCTTGCCTCCTTGCCTTGCTCCTTTGCGAAAACTGTGTGGAAAACTTGGCCCCCTTCGAAATGTCGTTTCTTTGCCTGGCTCGTTGTTCAGAACCGCCTTTGGACCGCGGACCGTCTAGCAAAACGAGGGTGGCCGCATCAACCTTCTTGTCAGTTATGTAGATGCTGCCCTGAGACGACGCGACACATCCTCTTCGAATGTCGCTTCTCCAAGAGGATTTGGACTGCGGCGTCTTCCTTGCTTTCCTGCCCGGACCTGTCTCGGGGAGTCGATACTCGTAGACCCAAGGTGCTTGATTACTAGCATGCCATCGCCAACTCGTCTTCCTCTTCTCCTAAAGGGCTGCGGACCGCCATCATGCTCATTACTTGGGAGATCTGGAAGGAGAGAAATGAGAGGGTCTTCAACAATAAATCCTCCTTGCCCTCGGTCGTGATGCAAAAAATCAGGGAGGCGGGCAAGGATTGGATCCTTGCTGGGGCGAAAAGTCTGGCGAAGCTTGTGGGTTAATCTTTTTTTCTCCCTTGTTGAGGGGCTGTTGTACCCCCTTTTTTTTCGTTTTTGTTGGCTTTGGCCAGTACTATGTTTGCTTCTCCTTTATCAATACAAGTCAAAGGCGTTTTGCCACGTTTGAAAAAAAAAGCAGTACCATAATAAGGCCGACATGACTGAACAATATTTTCCATTCCTGATATTATTCATCCACAACTGAAGGAAGGCATCTCATAGGTAACAAAGAACACTGTTCAGCTATCAATCTAATGGAGAGATTACCACAAGCAGCTCATCAGTTAATAAAATTTCCTAAGCTGAGACAGTTATCACAAACACACAGACAGATATACCTTTCAGATTTACCTGAGAAAGTAGCCACAAGCTTTTGCTTATCCTAGTATACTACTTGGTGATCAAACACCAGTTTTGTCTTGAATTGGATTGGACAAAAGCAACAGGTAAAATTTTGAGCTACACCCACTAGGAATTTGGGCATCAGGTTCACTGGTTCCTGAAGAAAGGAGGGTCATCATCAACAGCATCTGTGTCCTGCATCGGGAGAATGGCGGGGTGTAGAAGGAGGCTTTCTTGGATTGCGTGTCTGTAGAGGAAGGTCTGGTAGTCAGCAATCTGGTAACTCTGGAGCACGGCCCCCAGGGCGTCGCACTGCAGCAGGATGCCCGGGCACTGCACCAAAGTATTTCGGTCCTGGGCTACGGCGAAGACGCCTGCGGTTAAGCGGCCAGTGAAATGGTAGCCGCCGTTAAGGTTGATCTCATACATCGGCAGCCGGATGCTGTACCGGCGGCTCCAGAGCTCGGTAATGTTGCTTCGGACGCAGACATCGACTCTTGACGGGGAGCCGAGGACGGCCATGGCGAGGTGTTGGTCGATCTCGAACAGCTGGTCGCCCACGGCGGTGCCTGGAGGAGGAATGAAGACGAAGGACTCGGCGCCCGCGTCGAACATGAGTATGTCGCGGTTGACGTTGTCCCGGGTAGCCCGCGGCGGCCAGTGCAGGAAGTTGCCGACGAAGACGGGCGGGGTCATGTAAGAAGGAGCAATCCCGTTGGCCAGCACAAGATCAAGGTCGTCCGCCCCGACGGGTCCAGGGCGACCAATAGTCCTCAAAGCCGCGGCCGGGCCCAGTTCGTAGATCCCGTACTCGCAATCAGGCTCCTGGCGGTCGCGGTACAGTATCTTGCACTCGAAATTTCCGAAGACGCCAGACGCGTAGAAACCGATGATGCAGTAGTCGTCGTGGAGCGGCGGGAGGTGCACCCAGCGGCGCGTGCAGGGGTTGCAGGCGTAGAGCTTGTCACCGGAGGAGAGGAGGAGGATGCCGGCGCTGGAGCCATGGATCCTCAACACCTCGTGGTGGCTGGAGTAGCGGATGACCGGTCGGGACACGCGGTCGCGGATGTCGACGGCGCGGAGGTCGAAGGGGCCGGGGCCCTGGAAGAAGAAGAGCGGCATGGGCGTCCGGTAGCGGTGGCCGTGGTGTTCGCGGCGAAAGGCCTCCGTGCCGGTGATGTCGCGCCACAGCCTGCAGATCCTGCGGCAGCGGGCGATCTCCTGGGCCGGCAAGCGGAGGAAGACCTGGTAGAGGGCGTCGGGGTCCGCGTGAGCCGGGACCACTCCGTCGGGAGCCACCATGACTTGCAATCCCCCATTCCCGACTGCTTGGTCTCCTTCGTTCGCCAGCTCGTGGTCCACCAGCCCGTGGCCTTCTCCGTTCGCCAGCGCGTGGTTTCCCCTGTCCTCCAGCCCTCCGCCTCCGCCGTTCGCCTCCATGGCCACCGGGTTGTTGGGCTGCGGCGTGGTACGCCAGGCTAGCCGACAGAGAGACGAGGAAAACGGAAATGGATTCGGTTCGGTTCGATTCGATTTGGGATTTGGGGTTTGGAGATTTCTGCGAGCGAGGTCGATGTTGGGAGGGGCGGGTCTATTTATCCAAGACCGAGACCCGATAAGCGGTAGACTCTGGACTGGTGATGCTGAGTGAGCGTAGAGCCGGCCCATGTGCCTGGCGCTCTTTGGCCCAATCGTTTATCAATTGAATCCACTGCCAAAAAAAAGTAGCTGGGGAGAAAAGCGAAATTATGCTTTTAGTTATGCAGATTTTTAACTTCAGAACCTAGAAGATACATGAAGAACGCAACGTTCATACTATTGAGAAAATAGGATGCCAAGTGAATCGTTTGTTCCCAATAAGAGAGGAAAAATGCACCAAAAGAGGCATAAAAGATGTGCAATTTCTAATACTACCACATGGTGCTAGTACACGTGAGAGAAATGCTTCATTCATCTACGTGCGTAGGTTTTTTCACTTGTCTACCCAAAATTTATTATACCTCGCACGCGGGTATAAATGCATCGCAATATAGTGGACACCAACACATATTATATTTTTCTTAGTCGCGACACGTGTTTCACTAAATGGTGTGGTTTCTGAACTTCAAAATGTTCAAAAATTAGGTTTGACATATTCAAACTGAAGTTCAAATTCAAACCTTCACAATAAAATAAATGAAATCCAGAATAATACAATGATAAGATGATAATATTCAAAATCCATTTCCCATTCAACATAAGATCACTACAAGATAATTACAAGTCTAAATAATAATGAAAATTAAAAGAAGAAAACATATTACAAACTGCTTGGGAAATTCCTATCTATTTCCTAACTAGATATTGTTAGAAATATGCCCTAGAGGCAACAATAAAATTGTTATTATTTATATTTTTTTATTCATGACAAATGTTTATTATCTATGCTACAATTGTATTAACCAGAATCATAATATATGTGGAGAGTTATAACCAACATCGTATCCCTAGTGAGCCTCTACTCAAATAGCTCATTTTTTAAAATGATGGTTAAGGATTCCTAACTATGAACAGGTGATGTTGATTAATAATGAGGTCATATCATTAGGAGAATGATGTGATGGATATACCAAATAATAAGCATAGCTTCTGATCGTGTCGTCTAGTTTGTTTGCTATCGTTTTATATATATGTCACGTATGGTTTCGTCGGACCATGATATCATGTTACTTCTGGGTATCGGAGGAATACCTTGTGTACATCAAATATCACTTCGTAACTCAGTGATTATAATGGTAGTTTTCAGGTATCTTCGATGGTGCATGTTGGGTTGCATAAATCAAGATTGGGATTTGTTCCTTCGTATGATGGAGTATAAGATATCACTAGGACCTCTCGGTAGTATAGCATCCAAGAGCTCAATGACTAATGTGATTACTTACATGGATCATATACCACGATACGAGTTAAGAGAACTTGTTGGTAACGAGATTGAACTAGGTATAGTGACAACGATGATCGAACCTCGGGCAAGTAATATATCACGATATAAAAGGAATCATATACCGGATTATTTGGATCTTTGACATTGTGGTTCAACCGAAAGAACTTCATTGAATGTGTAGGAACCACTATGGGTGTCCTGGTACCGCTAATGGTTATTGATCGAAGAAGTTTCTCGATCATGTCTACATATTGTCAAACCTATCGGGTCACACACTTAACATATGGTGTCGCTAGTCTTCGTTGAGAATATGTATGGTGTAAATCAATTGTAGTTTCGGAGTCTCGAATGAGATACTTTATATCACGAGGAGCTTCGGAATGGTCCGAAGGTAGAGAGAACATATATGGAACTTCCTATTTGGGGTTTAGGGAAAGTCGGGGAATATAAATATGTGATAGAATCTTCTAGATGGTTCGCAGAGGGTCCACGGTAGGGTCCACCTGCAAGGTGGGACCACATGCGCCCATGTGTGGTCACCTAAGCCCATAGTGGGCCAAGACGCCATGGCCACAAGGCCCATGCAGCCAAACCCTAGCCAAACCCTAATTTATGAAGGGGCGCGTGGGGGGAGGACTCTCCCCTTGGAGAATATCATTTTGCGGCCCGAAAATTGAGGCGCCTAGGCAACGCGGTATCCAAGTTTCCTATAATCAGCCGCGATGACCATAGTTAGCGTGCCAAATATTCAGAGGGTCTTTTTTGGTACGAATTTAACTTTATGTTTCAATACAACATATCAGGCTAACGCCCGTCAAATTGGCCCCCCCTGTCATTTTTCGATGTTATGTCGCTCCCGTCGCTTAGGCGTGGTGGCTGTCACGTTGGCTTGCAGCGCTGGCGCAGTGGATAGGACAACACGACCAGCCCAGTGTATTGATGTGACAAAACATGGCATATATATCGTTGTTATAATTATTTTTTGTTTACTAAGAAGCTAGAACGGCCACCACGACGCATCTCCCCATTAGACTTCCGTCCCCGTCGTTAACCACTACCTTAAAAACGCATTGACAGTTCCACCGTTCCCCTGTCTAGCAGAAACCACTCTTCTTCTTCCTATCATCTGTCTTCTTTCCGTCTTCTCCTTGCCGCCATGGAAGGTCGTCACACTCTAGAGACAAGCTTCACTATCCATGAAAATAAGAAGATAGACATTGTCTACACCAACGAGGAGGAGACAGTGGTGTGAGTCCTGAGGATGTACGAGGGTTGGTTTGAGAAAGACGAGGACACGTTTGTGGGATTGGACCTCGAGTACACCCCGGAGGACCCATATGAAGAGAATAAAGTCACCATCGTTCAACTGGCCATGAGGAAACACGTCCTCATCTACCACTTCTCCCGGTTTATAGATCTGCTCTCTAAAGTTAACCGCTTTTAGGGTATTCTCCTCTTGTTCTTTATCCATTTGCTCATCTTGCAACTACTGAATTTTATTTAGGACCAAATAAATTATGACAAGCCAATGTGGAGTGTCTTGATCTTGCATTTACTAAAAAAATTAAAATTTATTCAGATGATGATCTTGCATTGACAAAATATGTGTAGTTACTAATTTTGGTGATGACAAAATACATACTTTCAGGACTGACAAGAATTGTCCGGCGCTGAGCCAGTTCCTTGAAGAAAAAGGAATTGTTTTCTGCACTGTCGACAATAAAACTGTTTTTTGGAAATTTCGTCAAGAGGGAATTACAGTTCTCGCGCACAACTAGATCGATATTCAGAGTCTTGTCAAGATCATAGGGGGCTCGAGGAAGGATGGAATGGCTACACTCGCAACTAGAATCCTTGATGAGTCGTACGATAGAATGAAGGCAGATTTCCCTATGGATAGGCACGATTTCTAGGAGGAGTGGCCATTGTCTTATATAAACCTTAAATATGCAGTCATAGATGCTTACGTGACCTACCAGCTATACAAGAAGATCCATTTATTTCTACGTTACCTCGTGTTTTGCCCTAGTTGCAAGAGGGAAGACGAGCTTAGGGGAGCCCTTTGTAGAAAATGCAGAATAGCTGAGTTTGACGCTGCATATGCAAAGAAAATGGCTGCATCTGAAGCAGCTGACAGAGAGGCTGTAGAAGCAGCTGACAGAGAGGCTGCAACTAAAGCAGCAAACAAAGAGCGAGGATATTCTAGCGGCAACAATCAGTCCTATGATGCACCGCTAATTGTGCCACAGGATGCTAAAGATAGCAAAGCCAAGTCAGATCCTAGGTGGGATGAACTTTGTGAGCTGTGGAGCGCTGAAAATGTAAGATCCACCTGGAATGATGGCGGTTGGTTGCCTAGGAACGATAACAAGTGACTCAAGTGTTCTGATGAGAAGTGAATTAAATTTTACTTCCTTTGTGTTATGTTTCTGTTTTTTGGAACTTAGTTAGCTTGTCAAGATGGCTAGCACCTCAAGTGAGAGTAGTAAAATAAATTTTACTTCTTTGTGTTATGTTTATGTATGCGTTTGGTAGCTTGTCAAGATGGCAGCTCGTTAACTGGCAGTTTGAAAGAGTATCTTTTTCCTCTCTCCCTAAACAGATATGTTTCATTTTGCCCAAATTGGTAGCAAATCTAGAGCAGCTTGTCTCTTCGATCATTCGTTCCGTTTTGGACCTCTTTTTGCCTCTGATCTGGTAGAAAATCTAGAGCATCAAATCACACCAGGCAGAATACATTCATTCAGAAAACAAAACAAATGTAGATATAGCTGTGCGCAACTAAATAGGATATAGCGATAGAAAGTAGGTTGCTTAACGAGGTTCGATACATTCAACCCCTCCTTGTGTGCAGAAATAGGATACATGCAAAATATACAAAATCAAAAGAAGCTGCTTAGCAGCAGCAGACACGTTCAACCCCTCCTTGCATGCGCCTGCGCCTCCACCTCCTCCCTCTGGCGCTTCCTCCACTTCTTGTTGCCCAGTTCCTTGATCTTGGGGGCCTTGGGCTTGATCGGAGGCATGTGACCCTCTTCGATGGCCACCTGCTGGAGGATTTGGAGGTGAATGCCGAGAGCCTCGTGTTCAGCGATGTAGGCGTTGATGTTCACGGTCTGACTGACTTTGGGGGTGCCGGATCTCGGGCCCTCTGCATGCAACACGACGCAGTTGAAGTCGGTGCCGGTGAGTCTCGTCCTGCAGAAGGGGCAACTGTAGACACCGCTAGCGAAGAAGGTGTCGTACTGGCCGGCATACAGCCTCCTCAGCACCAGACAAGTCTTGGTGTGCCTGGACTTGTCATCGTTGTAGACGTCGCTGCCATAAACCTATTGGAAGAAAAGAAAAGGGGAGGATTAGATGATGTAAGAAGATGGAGCAATCAAAATGCGAACAACCGAATCCTAATAAACCAAGATCTACCATCCAACAATGGGAACGAGAGAAGAACCAGGGAAGGGGAGCAAACCCTAGTTACCTCCGACCATGGGTCGTCGATGCCGGTGTCGTAGGGGTTCACCGGAGCGATGTACTCCTCTAGATCATAGGGGTCCCAGAAGAGCTAGATCTGTTTGTGACCGACGGGGGCCTCCTCGCTGGCGGCTACATCGGTAGCAGGGACGGGGGCCTGGACAGGAACGACCACTACCATCGATGCCTCGACGGGGGCCTAGATAGGGACATCGGCTACTTTCAACGCGTTGAGGGGGACCGAGATAGAGACGAGAGCCTCCTCGTCGGCGGCCTTGGAGGCGATGATGGCCACCGTATCCTCATCCGCCATCGCCGGCGTGGCTAGGGTTTTCTCGGGAGTTTGCAGAAGCTGGTGGGACAGTGGAGAGGGTTGCGTGTGGAGAGTGAGCGAGAGTGAGAGTGGGTATGCGGAGAGGGGCTCTATAGTTAAGGTGAATGGAAGAAAGGCACGTTTCGTTGCACCACCGTGCAACACGCCATGTAGGCTACTGCACCGTGCACCGCGGCACGCGCACGGTATGTCACGTTTTTTCTCAGGCCATGCATGGCAGTTTTGTATTGAGCCGCATGCAAAGGGCACAGACAGAATTTCTATGTATGAAGTTTGACACGGCCATAAAATTGGCGATAATTAAAAGGGGAAATATAGAGGAGAAGGTAGGTGGCTATACGGCGAGATTTGTGGGGTTATGCTAGATCAGGTAGAGGGATGTGTTGATGACTATGAGTGACTCGATGAAGGCGGAGACGTTAGGTATCGTCGAGGGCCCCCCTAGAGACCCATTTCTCAGCTCTCTGGCCTTCGGCTAATGTGTGGAAGTTTCTTACGGTGGGGCCCAGTTGGAAGTGAGATTGAGAGCCGCTGCGTAAAAAATGGGATATGTCTTATTAAAATCAAGTGGCAATAAATTGCAGCTGCCCGTCGATGACCGTGCACTCGATGACGTATGTGTTGTGGTGTAGTAGTGGCAGTAGTAGGCTTTTCAGACTTGATTAAACATGACATGACCCGTCAACGACTTTTTCCATGGACGGCTTCGTGTTCCTTCTTGTAGAAGTCTCGCTGAGGGAGACGTCCGTGCTGTCTCACGATGTACTGTGAAGGGAACGACATGTGCAACGATCCTCGTTGGATCACACAAGATCAACTGTTGGTGCACACGATCCACATGACAATAGTGACAACCAATCAGGGCGTAGGAGATAGAGTGAGCACAAGTTTGGGCTTCTACGAAAGAGAGAGAGGGCAAAACTGAGTAGTATCAAAAAACCAAGGGCAAAACTGAGTAGTATAAAAATGGAAGTGAGTGTCTTGTACAATGAAATACATCGTGGCTACATCAAATTATGCCAAGATGGATCCACTAGAGTTCATTGGATGTGTGTTCTTATCATAAACCACATGGATCCACTAGAGTTCATTGCATGTGTGTTATTCTCATAAACCACATGGATCCACTAGAGTTCATTGGATGTGTGTTATTGTCATAAACCACATGGATCCACTAGAGTTCATTGGATGTGTGTTATTGTCATAAACCACATGTATCCACTAGAGTTCATTGGATGTGTGTTCTTCTCATAAACCACATGGATCCACTAGAGTTCATTGCATGTGTGTTATTCTCATAAACCACATGGATCCTCTAGAGTTCGTTGGATGTGTGTTATTGTCATAAACCACATGGATCCACAAGTGTCATTGCATGTGTGTTCTTTTCATTAACCATAGCTAGAGTCATTGCATGTCTTTTCTTCTCACAAACCACATATGGATCCACCAGAGTCATTGCATGCCTGTTCTTTTCAAAAACCACATATGGATCCACCAGTGTCATTGCATGTGTGTTCTTTTCATGAACCACATATGGATCCACCAGTGTCATTGCATGTGTCTTTTTTCATAGACCACAACTAGAGTCGGTGAATGTGTGTTCTTTTCCTAAAACACATATGGATCCACCAATGTCATTGCATGTGTGTTCTTTTCATGAACCACAGCTAGAGTCATTGCATGTCCGTTCTTTTCACAAACCACATATGGATCCACTAGAGTCATTTCATGTGTTCTTTTCATTAACCACAGCTAGAGTTAGTGGATGTATGTTCTTTTCACAAACCACATAGGGATCCACCAGTGTCATTGGATGTGTGTTCTTTTCACAAACCACAGATGCATCCACCAGTGTCATTGCATGTGTGTTCTTTTCATTAACCACAGTTAGAGTCAGTGAATGTCTGTCCTTTTCACAAACCACATAAGGATCCACTAGAGTCATTGCATGTATGTTATTTTCACAAACCACATATGGATCCACCAGAGTCATTGCATGTCTGTTCTTTTCATGAACCACATATGGATCCACCAGAGTCATTGTATGTCTGTTCATTTCACAATCCACATATGGATCCACCAGTGTCAATGAATGTATGTTCTTTTCATAAACCACATGAGCATGTGTGTTCTTTCATAGACCACATATGGATCCACCAGTGTCATTGCATGTGTGTTCTTTTCACAAACCACATATGGATCCACTAGTGACATTGCATTTGTGTTGTTTTCATAAACCACATATGGATCCACCACTGTCATTGAATGTGTGTTCTTTTCATGAACCACATATGGATCCACCACAGTCATTGCATGTGTGTTCTTTTCATTAACCACAGCTAGTCATTGCATGTCTGTTCTTTTCACAAACCCCATAAGGATCCACTAGAGTCATTTCAAGTGTGTTCTTTTCATAAACCACATAAGGATCCACTAGAGTCATCGCATGTCTATTCTTTTCACAAACAACATATGGATCCACTAGAGTCATTGCATGTGTGTTCTTTTCATGAACCACATATGGATCCACTAGAGTCATTGCATGTGTGTTATTTTCATGAACCACATATGGATCCACCAGAGTCATTATATGTGTGTTCTTTTCATTAACCATAGCTAGAGTTATTGCATGTCTGTTCTTTTCACAAACCATAGCTACAGTCATTGGATGTGTGTTCTTTTCATGAACCACAACTAGAGCCAGTGAATGTCTGTTATTTTCATAAACCACATGAGCATGTGTGTTCTTCTCACAAACCATATATGGATCCACTAGAGTCATTGCATGTGTGTTATTTTCACAAACCACATATGGATCCACTAGTGTCATTGCATCTATGTTCTTTTAATGAACCACAGGTAGAGTCATTGCATGTCTATTTTTTTCACAAACCACATATGGATCCACTGGAGTCATTTCATGTGTTCTTTTCATTAACCACAACTAGAGTCAGTGGATGTCTGTTCTTTTCACAAACCACATAGGGATCCACCAGTGTCATTGAATGTGTGTTCTTTTCACAAACCACACATAGATCCACCAGTATCATTCCATGTGTGATATTTTGATTAACCATAGTTAGAGTCAGTGAATGTCTGTTCTTTTCACAAACCACATAAGGATCCACTAGAGTCATTGTATGTTGTTCTTTTCACAAACCACATATGGATCCACTAGAGTCATTGCATGTTTTGTTCTTTTCATGAACCAATATGGATCCACTAGTGTCATTGCATGTGTGTTCTTTTCATGAACCACCGCTACAACCATTGCTTGTCTGTTCTGTTCACAAACCACATATGGATACACTAGAGTCATTTCATGTGTTCTTTTCATTAACCACAACTAGAGTTAGTGGATGTCTATTCTTTTCACAAACCACATATGGATCCACCAATGTCATTGAATGTGTGTTCTTTTCACAAACCACACATGGATCCACTAGTTTCATTTCATGTGTGTTCTTTTCACAATCCACATAAGGATCCACTAGAGTCATTGCATGTTTGTTCTTCTCAAAAACCACATATGAATCCACCAGAGTCATTGCATGCATGTTCTTCTTATGAACCACATATGGATCGACCAGAGTCATTGCATGTCTGTTCTTTTCACAATCCACATATGGATCTACCAGTGTAATTGAATGTCTATTCTTTTCATAAACCACAAGATCATGTGTGTTCTTTTCGAAGACCACATATGGATCCACCAGAGTCATTGCATGTTTGTTCTTTTCATTAACCACAACTAGAGTCATTGCATGTCTGTTCTTTTCACAAACCACATAAGGATCCACTAGAGTCATTTCATGTGTGTTCTTCTCACAAACCACATAAGGATCCACTAGAGTCATTGCATGTCTATTCTTCTCACAAACTACATATGGATCCACTAGAGTCATTGCATGTGTGCTCTTTTCACAAACCACATATGGATCCACTAGAGTCATTGCATTTGTGTTCTTTTCATGAACCAAATATGGATCCACCAGAGTCATTGCATGTGTGTTCTTTTCATTAACCACAGCTAGAGTCATTGCATGTCTGTTCTTTTCACAAACCACATATGGATCCACTAGAGTCATTTCATGTATGTTCTTTTCACAAACCACATAAGGATCCACAAGTGTCATTGCCTGTGTGTTCTTTTCACAAACCACATAAGGATCCACCAGAGTCATTGCATGTCTATTCTTCTCACAAACCACATATGGATCCACTAGAGTCATTGCATGTGTGTTCTTTTCACAAACCACATATGGATCCACTAGAGTCATTGCATGTGTGTTCTTTTCACAAACCACATATGGATCCACTAGAGTCATTGCATGTGTGTTCTTTTCCCAAACCACATATGGATCCACCAGAGTTAGTGCATGTGTGTTCTTTTCATTAACCACAACTAGAGTCATTGCATGTATACTCTTTTCACAAACCACATATGGATCCACTAGAGTCATTTCATGTCTGTTCTTTTCACCAACCACATAAGAATGCACTAGAGTCATTGCATGTCTGTTGTTTTCACAAACCACACATGGATCCAACAGAGTCATTGCATGTGTGTTCTTTTCACAAACCAAAGTTAGTGTCATTGCATGTTTGTGCTTTTCACAAACCGCATAAGGATCCACCAGAGTCATTGGATGCCTGTTCTTTTCATAAACCACATGTGGATCCACCAGTGTCATTGCATGTGTTTTCTTTTCACAAAGCACATAAGGATCCACCAGTGTCACTGGAAGTGTGTTCTTTTCATAAACCACATGAGTATGTGTGTTCTTTTCACAAACCACATATGGATCCACTAGTGTCATTGAATGTGTGTTCTTTTCCTAAAACATATATGGATCTACCAGTGTCATTGCATATGTCTTCTTTTCAAGAATCATAGCTAGCATCATTGTATGTATGTTCTTTTCACAAACCACATATGGATCCACTGGAGTCATTTCATGTGTTCTTTTCATTAACCACAGCTAGAGTCAGTGGATGTTTGTTCTTTTCACAAACCACATAGGGATCCACCAGTGTCATTGAATGTGTGTTATTTTCACAAACCACACATGGATCCACCAGTGTCATTGCATGTGTGTTCTTTTCATTAACCACAGCTAGAGTCAGTGAATGTCTGTTCTTTTCACAAACCGCATAAGGATCCACTAGAGTCATTTCACGTGTGTTCTTTTCACAAACCACATATGGGTCCAAAAGAGTCATTTCATGTGTGTTCTTTTCACAAACCACATAAGGATCCACTAGAGTCATTGCATCTCTGTTCTTCTCAAAAACTAGATATGGATCCACCAGAGTCGTTGCATGTCTGTTCTTTTCATGAACCACATATAGATCCACCAGAGTCATTTCATGTCTGTTCTTTTCACAATCCACATATGGATCCGCCAGTATCATTGAATGTATACTCTTTTCAAAAAGCACATGAGCATGTGTGTCTTTTCACAAACCACATATGGATCCACCAGAGTCATTGCATGTCTGTTCTTTTCATTAACCACAGCTAGAGTCATTGCATATCTGTTCTTTTCATTAACCACAGCTAGAGTCATTGCATGTCTGTTCTTTTCATAAACCACATAAGGATCCACTAAGTTCATTTCATGTGTGTTCTTTTCAGAAACCAAATAAGGATCCACTAGATTCATGGCATGTCTATTCTTCTCACAAACCACATATGGATCCACTAGAGTGATTGCATGTGTGTTCTTTTCACAAACCACATATGGATCCACTAGAGTCACTGCATGTGTGTTCTTTTCATGAACCACATATGGATCCACCAGAGTCATTGCATGTGTGTTATTTTCACAAACCACATAAGGATCCACCATTGTCATTGGATGTGTGTTCTTTTCATAAACCACATGAGCATGTTTGTTCTTTTCACAAACCACATAGATCCACTAGAGTCATTGCATGTTTGTTCTTTTCATGAACCACATATGGATCCAACAGTGTCATAGCATGTGTGTTCTTTTCATGAACCACAGCTAGAGTAATTGAATGTCTGTTCTTTTCACAAACCACATATGGATCCACGAGAGTCATTTCATGTTTCTTTTCATTAACCACAGCTAGAGTCAGTGGATGTCTTTTATTTTCACAAACCACATAGGGATCCACCAGTGTCGTTGAATGTGTGTTCTTTTCACCAACCACACATGGATCCACCAGTGTCATTGCATGTGTGTTCTTTTCATTAACCAAAGTTTGAGTTAGTGAATGTATGTTCTTTTCACAAACCACATAAGGATCCACTAGAGTCATTGCATGCCTTCTCTTTTCACAAACCACATATGGATCCAACAGAGTCATTGCATGTCTATTGTTTTCATGAACAACATATGGATCCATTAGAGTCATTGCATGTCTGTTCTTTTCACAATCCACATATGGATCTACCAGTGTTATTGAATGTTTGTTCTTATCATAAACCACATGATCATGTGTGTTATTTTCACAGACCACATATGGATCCACCAGAGTTATTGCATGTCTGCTCTTTTCATTAACCACAGCTAGAGTCATCGCATGTCTATTCTTTTCACAAACCACATAAGGATCCACTAGAGCCATTTCATGTGTGTTCTTTTCACAAAGCACATAAGGATCCACTAGAGTCATTGCATGTCCGTTCTTCTCAAAAACCACATATGGATCCACTAGAGTCATTGCATGTACGTTCTTTTCATGAACCACATATGGATCCACTAGAGTCATTGTATGTCTGTTCTTTTCACAATCCACATATGGATCCACCAGTGTCATTGATGGTTTATTCTTTTAATAAACCACATGAGCATGTGCGTTCTTTTCACAAGCCACATATGGATCCACTAGAGTCATTGCATGTCTGTTCTTTTCATTAGCCATAACTAGAGTCATTGCATGTCTATTCTTTTCACAAACCACATAAGGATCCACCAGATTTGTTTCATGTGTGTTCTTTTCACAAACCACATAAGGATCCACTAGAGTCATTACATGTTTGTTCTTCTCACAAACCACATATGGATCCACTAGAGTCATTGCATGTGTGTTCTGTTCACAAACCACATATGGATCCACTAGAGTCATTGCACGTGTGTTATTTTCATGAACCACATATGGATCCACCAGAGTCATTGCATGCGTGTTCTTTTCATTAACCACAGCTAGAGTCATTGCATATATGTTCTTTTCATAAACCACATATGGATCCCCCAGAGTCATTTCATGTCTGTTCTTTTCACAAACCACATAAGGATCCACTAGAGTCATTGCATGTCTGTTCTTTTCACAAACCACACATGGATCCACCAGAGTCATTGCATGTGTGTTATTTTCACAAACCATAGTTAGTGTTATTGCATGTCTATTCTTTTACCAAACCACATAAGGATCCACTAGAGTCATTGGATGCCTGTTATGTTCATAAACCACATATGAATCCACCAATGTCATTACATGTGTGTTCTTTTCACAAACCACATAAGGATCCACCAGTATCATTGGATGTGTGTTCTTTTCATAAAACACATGGGCATGTGTGTTCTTTTCACAAACCACATATGGATCCACTAGTGTCATTGAATGTATGTTCTTTTCCTAAAACACATATGGATCCACCAGTGTCATTGCATGTGTGTTCTTTTCATGAACCACAGCTAGAGTCATTGCATGTCTATTCTTTTCGCAACCCACATATGGATCCACTTGAGTCATTTCATGTGTTCTTTTCATTAACCATAGCTAGAGTCAGTGGATTCTGTTCTTTTCACAAACCACATAGGGATCCACCAGTGTCATTGAATGTGTGTTCTTTTCACAAACCACACATGGATCCACCAACGTCATTGCATGTGTGTTCTTTTCTTTAACCACAACTAGAGTAAGTGAATGTCAGTTCTTTTCACAAACCACATAAGGATCCACTAGAGTCATTTCATGTGTGTTCTTCTCACAAACCACATAAGGATCCACTAGAGTCATTGCATGTCTATTCTTCTCACAAACTACATATGGATCCACTAGAGTCATTGCATGTGTGCTCTTTTCACAAACCACATATGGATCCACTAGAGTCATTGCATTTGTGTTCTTTTCATGAACCAAATATGGATCCACCAGAGTCATTGCATGTGTGTTCTTTTCATTAACCACAGCTAGAGTCATTGCATGTCTGTTCTTTTCACAAACCACATATGGATCCACTAGAGTCATTTCATGTATGTTCTTTTCACAAACCACATAAGGATCCACAAGAGTCATTGCATCTTTGTTCTTTTCATAAACCACATATGGAACCACCTGTGTCATTGCATGTGTGTTCTTTTCACAAACCACATAAGGATATTCCAGTGTCATTGGATGTTTGTTCTTTTCATAAACCACATGAGCATGTGTGTTCTTTTCACAAACCACATATGGATCCAGTAGTGTCATTGAATGTGTGTTCTTTTCCTAAAACACATACGGATTCACCGGTGTTATTGGATGTGTGTTCTTTTCATGAACCACAGCTAGAGTCATTGGATTTATGTTCTTTTCACAAACCACATATGAATCCACTAGAGTCATTCCATGTGTTCTTTTCATTAACCGCAACTAGAGTCAGTGGACGTATGTTCTTTTCACAAAACACATAGGGATCCACCAGTGTCATTAAATGTGTGTTATTTTCACAAACCACACATGGATCCACCAGTGTCATTGCATGTGTGTTCTTGTCATTAACCACATCTAGAGTTAGTGAATATATGTTCTTCTCACAAACCACATAAGGATCCACTAGAGTCATTTCATGTGTGTTCTTTTCACAAACCACATATGAATCCACCAGAGTCATTGCATGTCTGTAATTTTCACAATCCACATATGGATCCACCAGAGTCATTGCTTGTGTGTTCTTTTCATGAACCACAGCTAGAGTCATTGCATGTCTGTGCTTTTCACAAACCACATATGGATCCACTAGAGTCATTTCATGTGTTCTTTTCATTAACCACAACTAGTGTCATTGGATGTGTGTTCTTTTCACAAACGACATAGGGATCCACCAGTGTCATTGAATGTGTGTTCTTTTCACAAACCACACATGTATGCACAAGTGTGATTGCATGTGTGTTATTTTAATTAACCACAGCTGGAGTCAGTGAATGTTTGTTCTTTTCACAAACCACATAAGGATCCACTAGAGTCATTTCATGTCTGTTCTTTTCACAAACCACATAAGGATCCACTAGAGTCATTGCATGTCTGTTCTTTTCACAAACCAACATGGATCCACTGGAGTCATTGCATGTGTGTTCTTTTCACAAACCACAGTTTGTCTCATTGCATGTCTGCTCTTTTCACAAACCACATAAGGATCCACTAGTCATTGGATGCATGTTCTTTTCATCAACCATATATGGATCCACTAGTGTCATTGTATTTGTGTTCTTTTCACAAACCACATAAGGATCCACCAGTGTCATTGGATGTGTGTTCTTTTCATAAACCACATGAGCATGCGTGTTCTTTTCACAAACCACATATGGATCCACTAGTGTCATTGAATGTGTGTTCATTTCCTAAAACACATATGGATCCACTAGTGTCATTGCATGTCTTTTCTTTTCATGAACCACAGCTAGAGTCATTGCATGTCTATTTTTTTTGCAAACCACATATGGATCCACTAGAGTCATTTCATGTGTTCTCTTCATTAACCACAACCAGAGTCAGTGGATGTCTGTTCTTTTCACAAGCCACATAGGGATCCACCAGTGTCATTGAATGTGTGTTCTTTTCACAAAACACACACGGATCCACCAGTGCCATTGCATGTGTGTTCTTTTCATTAACCACAGCTAGAGTCAGTGAATGTCTGTTCTTTTCAGAAACCACATAATGATCCACTAGAGTCATTTCATCTGTGTTCTTTTCACAAACCACATATGGATCCACCAGAGTCATTGCATGTCTGTTCTTTTCATGAACCACATATGGATCCACCAGAGTCATTGCATGTCTGTTCTTTTCACAATCCACATATGGATCCACCAGTGTCATTGAATGTCTGGTCTTTTCATAAACCACATAAGCATGTGTGTTCTTTTCATAGACCACATATGGATCCACCAGTGTCATTACATGTGTGTTCTTTTCACAAACCACATATGGATCCACCAGTGTCATTGCATGTGTGTCCCTTTCATGAACCACAACTAGAGTCAGTGAATGTCTATTCTTTCACAAACCACACATGGATCCATCGGAGTCATTGCATGCCTGTTCTTTTCATAAACCACAGTTAGAGTCATTACATGTATGTTCTTTTCACAAACCACATAAGGATCCACGAGAGGATGTGTGTTTTTTTCCCAAACCACATATGGATCCACCAGTGTCATTGCATGTGTGTTCTTTTCACAAACCACATAAGGATCCACCAGTGTCATTGGATGTGTGTTATTTTCACAAACCACATAAGGATCCACCAGTGTCATTGCATGCATGTTATTTTCATAAACCACATGGATCCACCAGTGTCATTGCATGTGTGTTCTTTTAATAAACCACAGCTAAGTCATTGGATGTTTTTTCTTTTCATAAACCACATGAGCATGTGTGTTCTTTTCACAAACCACATAGGGATCCACCAGTGTCATTGCATGTGTGTTCTTTTCATGAACCACAACTAGAGTCAGTGAATGTGTGTTCTTTTCACAAACCACGCATGGATCCACCAGAGTCATTTGCAAGTGTGTTCTTTTCATAAACCACATGAATCCACCAGTGTCATTGAAATGTGTGTTCTTTTCATAAACCACATGGATCCTAACCTTAGGATAACCCTAACCTTAGCCCCAAATGGTGGAGGCCGTTAGACCGAGTCTTCTAGAAGGCACGCCCTAACATAGTTGTTCTGCATGATGTTTGCTACATACCGTTTGATCGGGGCACTTGGACGATTGGGATGGTTCTTTGTAAGAGCGAACCGTGAGTAGGCTGTTCTGCGACATGATTGGCCACGCTTACTGTCTGCTTGCTCTGGACAAACTGGTAATCCCGCGTGCTCCCCTTTTGCGAGTGTCACCAGTTCCGTGGGCCATATGCCAGTGTCATGTCCCCTTTACTTCTCTTCCTCCCCGTACTTCTCTTCCTTCCCCTCGAAGCCACTTTCCCACTTCTCCTGCCGTAGCCGCAAGCCGACGGCGCCTCCAGCCTAGTCCCCCACCCCCCTTCTCGCCATGGGTTCAAGGGGAGACAGTGAGGAAACACGTCATGACGACATGGACGGTGATTTCGATGTGAGTCGTCTCATCTCTATCATCTGTGGCAAATTATCTATTTTGAGCTAGATCTTCTCCGTTTACTCATACACATATGATGTGTTAGGCCAACCTGACGCTGTACGACTCCGACTATCACGGTTTAGCAGAGGAAGACAGTCCTCTGCTATGTAAACATGGATATGTGCCCGCTAAATTTGTAGCGTTCGAAGGACGAAACGCAGGCAAGAGGTTTTTACGGTGTAAAGGACATCGTGCAATGATGTAAGGCAGAAGTTGCGGTGTTGTCAAATGGGTTGATCCAGAGTGGCCCAAATCGATGAAGAAAACGCTGGACAAACTATGGGATATGACTGTTGAGTTGAAAGAATCCATATCAGCTCACTTCTTGACAGTGCTGAGATGAATCTATTTGACCAAGTTGACACAACCAAGCTTAACCGAGATCTCAGGAGGGTGCAAGACAAGGTTAGCAAAGTCGAGAAGGAGAGGGACGTGGCATTGGCCCTAAAGGCTAAAGCAGAGCAAGAACTGACTCAAGCAAGGAATGAACTTCACCAGGCCAAAGTCCTGCAGTTCATAACTACGAGTATTGACAAGTGCATGAGGATAAATGCATAGAAACAATTAAAGCTATGCAAGGAAGATGCTAAAAGGAAGGAACAGACAATTCGATCCTTGCTCTCGTGAGAAGATGCGCATCAGGCTAAGATTAGGAAGATCAAGGAGATGTGTGATAACTAGTTCTAATTAGCTTGAGCTCCGTACTTTTTAAGTTGTAATAGTAGTACTTGTACATACTAGCGGTCTGAACTAGTGGTCTCGGAGTCCTGGGAGAAAAAAATGGTCGCCCGTTAATCTGTCTTAACCCTGCATTACTTTCTTTTGTATGATGATGGTGGTATTCTGACATTGATGGTTTGTTTAAACGTAATATACATGGATTGTGCCGCATGCAAATGGCATAACTACAATTTATAAAGTGGAAGCACGTACACCCTGTTACTAGAGATCCGGGAGCTTCGCCAGATGCAGGGGATGCAGGAGCAGGGAGGCGATGAGATAGACGGGCTCAAGATTAGGCCAGAAAGTGGTACCGCATTGTTGGTTGCCATTGCTGTTTATGTTGTCATGTCATTGTGTAGCAGCTGAAACAAGTTGTTGTTTCGTGGAGTGTAGTAGCTTAAATAATTTATTTCTGTGCCACTTACATTCCATTAAATTTGGAGACCTCCTGCCCTCGGCGATGTTGGAACCGGTGCTACGTGTTTTCAGATAGTAGTGGAACAATCACAATTTCGGATTCAACTACTGACTCGAGCGTTTCCAAACCCTAAGTCGCAGTACATTTTACTCTGAGAACGTGGATAGATTGTTTCGCCCGAGAAGTTCCATGCACAGAGCTCCAGAATTTAACCGAACACATTATTATGCATCTTCATTGCCAGCAGCCTTCTTCCTCTACCTGGGTGCCAAGCCTTCACGTCCACTGGCTTATTCATTTCCTGCCTTCTTCCTCTTCCTCGGTGCCAATTTTCTTAGCTTCACAGACTCTGCATCGTCGGGACAGTCAGCAGCAGAATCGTGTCTAGCATCATCTTTCCACTCGTTTTTATTTTCTTCCGGCAGCAAAATGACTGACCCAGCAGTCATGTTTCTAACCTTGTGGCGCTTCCTGTCAAAGAAATAGGACTGTTGCATAACTACCTATTATCTACAGAGTAAATAAAACAAAAATTACAATTCAGCACAAACATGCGAACCCCAAAAGACTTTTGCTTACTAGGAGCTAATTGGGTTCGAGCAACCACCCTGTCCAAGAATAGAAGGGTAACTCCCAGTTGCAGCAGCTTCCACATCTAGTACATCACAATTCAGCTCAAACATGCAAGCCGAAGCCTACTTTTCATCAACCCAATTAGCTGACTGTCACACGTTAGAGGAACCATGATGCCTCGTTCATCCATGAAGCTGAACTTTGCAGTCTGCTTCGGCCATATTTCATCATGATTACATAGAGCAGCAACCATACCAGGGATAGTGTAGATCTGCACAGGCGCTTCTTCCATCATGATACAATGGTGTCCATATCACTTGCCCTTCACCCTTGATGATTTAGAGTCGTACCTGAAGAGGGCTACCGTAACCAGGTAAGGGTGGTCCGCGGAGATCCCACTTGACAGGAAAATGTGGCCAAAATATGTTTGTCAGTGTTGGGCTAACAAACAATTTTAGGTTCAGTAGCCAGCTAGCAGTTATAGTTAGTGCGAATAGCAAAGAGAAGGGAAGCTCACCCGCATGTAGCTAGAACTTCTTCTTCCTTGGTAGTAGGATCTGCCATCCTCCGAGCTGCTCAGCTCGTCGACAATGGAGGCGGGCTCGAGCTAGAGCCTCCCAACGGCGGCTACCACATGCGCCATTGGAGCTCGGGATTAGCAAATGGGCACAGCAACTTGGCGCTGGAAGTCAAATGTCCGAAGGGAGAATTCTGTCTGGAGGGTGGATTTCGACGCTGTCGGTGCTAGGGGAAAGGAGGGAATGTATTTGTGAAATTGGTCAACACATCCAAGCCACTTAGTTCCTCGATTTTCCTAAGAGGTTACCGCGTTGGCGCTCGCGTCACGGACAGATGACCGACATGTGGGTCCCGACCATCTACTTCACAGGGCAGTTTAACGGAATGTTTGAATTTGGTATGGGTGAGATGAGTTTGCCTCGAAATGGCCCCTCTCAGTAGTTGGCAGCCCAACTTTACGAAACACGGCAATTACAGGCAACTTGGGTACCGCCATGCACTCGCCCAGGAACTTTCGGGTCGCAAACCAACAAGCCCCTCCCCTTGGCTGCTGGTCCTAAGAGGGCTTGGAGGAGGGGCAAGACCCTCACCCCGCTACCTGTATAAGCAGGTACAGGGGTCGGAATACCCTTGTCCCCTGGCTGCCTCCCTCTCTCTCACACGCGCAAAGTGGTCTCCTCCACCCCAAGATTAGATTAGGCGAAGCCTTGCAGATATCTATCTACACCATAGTTGTGCTGCCATTGCGCTGCCGCATTCTCCTGGAGTTCTTCTACCTCTCTTGTGGTATCACGAAGGAGGAGACGTCACCACGACAAAACGTGTGAATATCATGGAGGACTGGAGATGTCGTCCGTTCGGTACATGTAACTTGAAGGTCAAGATCTACATTGATTTGAACCGACGCAAGTGAACGACTACGTCATCCACAATATCTAGATCATTAACGCTTGTGTTCTTCAAGCATAAGTAGATTAGATCTATTCTACTTGTTACTTGCATCTAGTAGATTAGATCTTGTGGGGTTCTCTCTTGCTATTTTGTAGGGAAAAGATTATTTTCCATACAACGAACCCATTAGACCTATCTATCTAAATATGTCTACTCTTCCATTATTCTTCTCATTATATTCTTCTTCTCATATTGATTATCTTCTTAATATGCAAAACAATCACAAACATAGAATCCTTTGTTAAGCTTAAATGTCGGTTTCACCTGTAGTGAAACCATTTGCTGTAGAATCCAATCAAAGAGTCTAGGAACAAGTCCTAGACCCTTTGTAGCTTGAGGGTTTTAAGAAAACAATAACAACATCCTAGAAATATATAGTGACCAATGCATTAAAAGGGAAACAAGGCTACGTACTATGCATTGGCACATAATCAAGTGACCATCAGCGGCAACTAGACCATATGTGAGGCCAAACACCAAAGTTTAATGAACAAGTCCACAACTAGTTATCCTAGAGAAGAACCCACAATAACAAATCATTTACCTCAAACCAATTGGATTTTAGAAAAATAATCAAATAAAAATAATTTAACGACACTTAGTAGTCATCAAGTTATTATAAAACTTTAAGTAAATCAACTTGACAACAGTAATAATTTAGCTAAAGTAAAACAAAAGTGAATGAACCAAATATTAATTTCATAATTATAAATCACAAAATCTAGTGTTTGTTGGCACTGCCAAAATTGAACATCGGGACAATAAGATAAAAAAATCTAATTGGCAATGTACAATTTAAGAAAATTGAGCTTCTATGTACTTACAGCCTACTGGATCTAATACCTACTGGATCTAATACTCCAGTTTCGACCAGCCAATAATTAGAGTTGGCTGAAGATCGTCCTAGTAAATTATTCAGGGCAAATTTCCCCAATTCTCTACCTATGGATAGTATCTACTACTAGTATCTTACGACCGGTTATCTACGATGCAGTTACCAGGGAAGGAGACGATAGAGAGGTAGCTAGGCATGGGGAGGAACCCGATGGTGGCACATCTCCGGTGTGGCAACTGCAGGGATGGTGAGAGGGCCATGTGCGCCCATGCCCTGCTTTCCACGGTGTTGATGGCTCGCACCAGCGCATTGCCCGTGCGCTTCATCACTAGATTGGAGGCGATTCTTTATGTCTCCTAGTATACCGATCGTTTGTAGCTAGTTTCTAAATAAGAGTATCAAACCACAGAGAGCCACTAGTAATGATCTTAAGTATCCGTTCCTACTAGTAACCAAAGAGTGGCACATGTTATATTTAATTTCTAGCGTGGGTGTGTGTATGAAAATGTTTAAGAGTGAATGTGTGAACAAAGAAATATTAAACTAATTAAAGAGAATAAGAATCCGTGATGTAAAGTGATCGAAACTACAAGAGGGCTAAGGAGTTCTCAGGGAGTATTGAATCCACAACTAGCAAATGTATTAATTATGATTAGGATAATCTATGTTTTTCTTAATGAGTATGTATGGGAGGTGCTCCAAATTAGATGATTAAAGACAAACCATCTTATGTTTCATCCCTCATAACAACAGTAGTAATCTCATGCAAGCCACCCGCGATTATCTACTATTAAGGATTAACCAATGGTAACGGATCAAGATCTGTGAGTCCCCTCTTATCCCCCTTGAACACATGAGTAATGATCTAGCACAAACGTCACTTAGGACCATAGCATCACCACATCCCAAGAGTAATTCCCTCTCAAGTCCCTAAAGCAAATATTACATGGTGCACTTCACATAACATCAAGAGAGAGAGAGATTGAATACATAAATCATAAATCTAAGTCATATATCATCTTTATTTTAAGACATAATGTATTCTAGGGTTTATCCATCTCCCCAAGAATAAGTTAAACTACTCACACATGGAGGCAAACAATCATCATAATAGTATGGATGGAATTCGAATGAATCGGTAAATACCCGTGCAAATCCACAACAAATTTATGTAATGGAGATGGGAGAATTGCTGGTGATGGTGATCAAGATGATGTCAAAGCCTTCAAGGATATTCATATCAGTGAGGATCGATGCCTCGGTACGAGTTCCTCCTCTAGATCCCTTTCCGAGGTGAGGTTTGTGTGAACTGTGGTGTCTTTGAATGCCAGATCTTAGATCTGTATTCATGGGGTGGAAGTATTTGAAGAGGCATCTCCAACGACACACTAGATGTGTGGTTGTTAAAGCCTCTAGTCATGGCAATATAAGGGGGGGTTTGCTCCCCTTCTCCCTAGGTGCGTGGATATTTATTTATGGGGATTTTGTGGCTTCCAAATAGCATATTTTTGCCCATAGCTGGCTTCTCCTATTGATTTATTCATCCACACCTTCGATTTTAGGATCCTAGTGAAACAAGCATAAAAGGGGTGCGCGAGCGCGGTAAAATACCAAAATATTATCACTACTCATGCAAAAACATAAGGTAAACATGCTGTGAATATGCACTCATCAACACCTCCCATATTAGAATCTTGCTCGTCTTCGAGAAATATAGCAGCTTAATGGATGAGGTTATCATGTTCATGAAGCATGAGTCAATAAAATAAAAATGAGGCATTGCGGCTTATAGTTAAAGTAAAATATATTGAACCATCTTCTGAGTTTCATCACACTTCTATGTAGATTGATGAATTAGAAGGCTTCCACACCTTTAGTACTATCCGTCAAATGAGAAGACTAAGTGATAAAATGTTATAAAAACTTTTAATTTAACCAAATGAGTATGCATGGAGAGCTCAAACAGGTTTACAACTTCACACATCATCTTCGGCTTTAACTTTTGAATGGTCTCTTTTATTTTCTCTCATATTCTTGACTTCTATGTCTATTTGCCTTTTGCACATTTGTTTTGAATTACGCATATGGTTTTTAACATTTATAGTGATGTGCAAAGGACTATACATATTGTTCAATCTTATGAGAAGACTTAAAATAGATCGAGACTTTTTAATAAATCCTTAACAGAGTTTGAAGTAATTCACGTTGGTGGTTTGAGCTTCTACCACAACTTGTACTCATACTATATTTTTGATCGTCATAGCTTTTGATTTTCTCAACTTCCTTATTTTCTCTTTTCATTATTTATACTTTAATAGTTAAACCATTGGTCTATAACAAACTATCAAAGCTTCATAAATTTTTTGAACAATACTACTAGTGTGGAAGATCCAGAATTCATCAAAAGGGGTTAAAGTATAGACTAACTTATCCTAATTCATACATCTATTAGGATAACCACAAACTAACATACTTTACATATGATAAAAAATCACAATCCATGGGATATAAATCATTCCCTTTCCAAGAGAGTTGAAGTCGCGACTTTATTATGCAAATTTTTTAAGATAAACTAATATGCAAGCAAATAAATAGAACATGCTAAGACTGTAGGATAGATTACAAGGTCTTAGATATCTCCCCAATCTTAAAATCAAGCCAGGTGGGATCAATTAATCCCTCATGTGTACCTAATATCTTTCTGGGGTAAAAAATATATCCTTTTGTGCTTAACCCTTAGAATCGTAGGCATGAAAGATGCAAGCAAAACGAACAGTCATCTCAGTGATAGTAGCTTGTTACTCTTGGACCAGTCTGTAGAGATCCGTCTTATCTTCTATCATTTCAAGAATAATGGTAACAAGGTGTATGACTCTACTATCGATATCATTTACACTCTTCTCAAGGTCTTTTCTCATCATCTAGTAGGCGTCAACTCCTTCTCCAATAGTTTCAATAGATGCCTTTGAGATTTGTTGACATCTAGCGATCTTCTTAATCTCATACGGCCGCCCCTTCTTGAAGGGTGAAAGGCTAGGAGGAGATTTGAGAGAGGAACTTTGAATATTATACCTATAAGGGTTTAGAGGATACCCAGACTTGTTATTATGTTGTTCCAGATGCCTCATCATCTCAAGTCCTTGTGGGAACATGTCCTTCCAGGTAGGAAATGACACCACTTTCAAGGTTTCTGGGATTGATGATGATGAACTTCCCTTGGGATCCATCTTCTAGATCATCTTGACGGGCACTTCTCCTTTCATCCAGATCTTCTTTACGTGAAAATCCTCCATGCCCCTAGATCAACTAGGTGAGATTAGATGATGGGGAATTCGAGAAGTGCTAAAGAAGATGGGCAGAAACCCTATCACGAAATTATGTATAAGGGAAAAGGAAAAAAGAATAAAAGGAATAATAAATAGGAGAATAAGGGTCATCTGGCGCTTTAACGACCGATCATACTGGGAGGGAGTTGACTGTACTACCGCCTGTACCAAAGTCGGTACCGACATAACTCTCTCTTTTTTAGATGAATGAAGGAAAATAGGATGAAGTTTACTAGAACAATAACGAGCATTGGTACGGCAGCACTCCACCATACAGTGTGCCTGTACCAACTCTTGGAGATTTTAAAGAAAAAGAACAAAGTTTTCGTAGAGAATAACGATCATCCGTAGGATGGGGTCTTGTCGTACAGCCCGCCTGTGCTAACTCGTGAAACTCAAAAGAAATATCACAAAGGTTCTAGGACTTTAACAAGTACCGTACGGTGGTGCGTGGCTGTATGGACCGCCCGTACCAGGTGCTGAAAAGTCTCAAACTGCTCAGAAAATGAATGGAACAACATGGAGACAAAAGCAAAGGAGAAAAGAGGATTATGAGAGGCAAAAATATTTAGGAGAGAACTTTAAAGAATTTTTAGTCTAGCGTACCTATTTTGAATCAACTCCTTTGCAGGTATTAAATGGATTACCTCAAAATTGTTCACCTCATCGGCTCGGTATTGCTTTAGTCGCTTCTCTTTGATGATCCATGAGGAAGACGTTTGTCCTTTTAACTTCCTACTCTAGATGTATAAGATTCATCTACTTTGTAAGGTCCTTCCCATTTTGATATTAGTTTTCCTAGAAACAACATGAAACAAGAATTGTGAAGTTATACCTTATCTCCAGTTTTAAACACTCAATTTTTTATTTTCATGTCATTCCATCTTTTTGAACTTTTCTTTAAAAATTCTAGCACTCTCATAAGCTTCACTTGTAACTCATCTAATACATGCATATCAAATAGGCGCTTCTCTCCAGTAGTTTTAAAAATCATAGTTTAAGTTCTTTATGGTCCAATAAGGTTTATGTTCTAATTCTAAAGATAGATGACATGCTTTACCGTAAACCATTTTGTATGGTGTCATTCCTATGTGATGCTTATAGGCGGTGCTTCCCAAAGTGCATCACTCGGCTTCATTGACCAATCTAATATTGAATTCCACACCGTCTTCTGTAATATTACCTTTATCTCTCGATTCGATAGTTCAACCTATCCACTCGTGTGTGGATGATAAGGTGAAGAAACAAGGTGAGTCACCCCATATTTGTATAAGATTTTCTTGAAAGTTCCTTTCATAAAATAAGTGTCACCATCAGTTATTAAAATTCTAGGTACTCCAAACCTAGGAAATAAGTGTCACCATCAGTCTTTAACCATATTTACTGAAGTAGCTGCATCTGCATGAACAGTTGGTATTTCTCCAACCCATTTAGTAACATAATCAACAACAACAAGAACATGGGTATAACCATTAGAAGGTGGAAATGGACCCATGTAGTCCATTCCCTAGACATTAATGGTTTTATAATCAAGTTATAGTTCATACTCATTTCTTGTTTCCTACCTATGTTACCCATGCATTGGGAAGCATCACAACTAGTACTATATCTATGTGTGTCCTTTATCAAAGTGGGCCAATAGTATCCAGATTGCGGCACCTTAGTAGCAGTTCGATCACCAGAATGATGTCCTCCATACGGGCTATGATGATAAGCTTGTAGAATGGCATTCATCTCATGATCAGGTACACATTTTTGAATCATTCCATCAGGTCCATGGTGATATAAATAGGGATCATCCCAAAATTAATGTCTTAAATCATTAAAGAAATTTTGTCTTTGATTACGAGACATATTAGCTGGGATATTCTTTCCTACAAGAAAATTTGCATAATCTGCAAACCAAGGACCAATAGGAGTTATAGTAGCAAAATATTCTCCCGAAAAAGATTCATTGATAGGTATAGGGTCATCAACTATTCCTTCCATATGGGAGAGATGGTTGATACATTGCAAATGTATCTATAATTTTTGATGTTCCATGCTTGGTTTTATCCACTTTCTTGTGTTTTGTTCCAGCTTTGGAGTACTTTTCATATGATTTCTTGGCCTAACCTATTAACAAGAGCCACAATGCCAACTGCCTGTTTTCTGCTGTTTTTGGTTCCAAGAAAGTCAAAAAATGAATATTCTCGGAATTGGATGGGACAAAAGCCAAAGTGCCTATTTTTTCGGATGTCATCAAGTGCCAGAATACGAGACGGAGAGGGGCCAGAGGGCGGCTACACCACCTGGCCGCGCGGCCAGGCCTGGCCCGCGCCAGGGGGTGGTGTGGCAAGCCCAGGCACCCCCTCGGCCTCCCCTTCTGACTATAAGATGCCCTCGGAACGTAAACCCTAAGTACCCGATCAAAAATCCACAAAAGAGTTTGTAGCCGCCGTCATCTCCATCCCTAGATCGGGAGGAATCTGAAGCTCTTCCCGACACCCTGCCGGAGAGGGGAATTCACCCTGGAGGCCTTCTTCATCACCATGCGAGCCTCCGGTGTGATGCGTGAGTTGTTCATCCTTGGACTACGGATCCATGTAGTAGCTAGATGGCTGGTTTCTCCTGCTTTGTGCTTTCATGTTTAGATCTTGTGAGCTCCGTTCATGATCAAGATCATCTATTTGTAATTCATACATGTTGTGTTTGTGGGGATCCGATGGATACTGAGATGCTATTTTAGATTGATTATTGATTCTATCATGTCTTTGTTATTTGAGATCTTGCATACTTTCCGTTGTTAGTAGCTATCTTGGCCAAGTAGATGCTAGCAACTCCAAGAGTTAGTATTTATGCTCGATAGTGGGTTCATGCCTCTGGTAATCTGGGGAAGTGACGGAAATCTCTAAGGTACTAGATGTGTTGTTGCTACTAGGGAGAAAACAACAATCCTTTGTTCATAGAACAATCGTATTATTTACTTTACACGTAGTTCCTAAAGCAATAATATGTTGCTTGCAACTTAATACTGGAGGGGGTTCGGATGATAACCTGAAGGTGGATTATTAGTCATATATGCAGTTGGATGGCGGTCTATGTATTATGTTGTAATGCCCAATCAAATCTCAGAGGAGTCAAGATGATTAGTATATGCATGTATTGCTTTCTCGGTGTTTGTCAATTGCCCCGCTGTAATTTGTTCACCCAGCATGTTATCTATCTAAGGAGAGCCACCTCTAGTGAACTATGGATCCCGGTCCTTTTTATTTACATACAATCTATAAACTGTTTACTGCTTTGTGTTTACTTTCTGCAAACTTTTACTTCTTTCCATTCGATACGTTTAATCCTTTGTTTTCCGCAAAACACGGTGAGATTGACAACCTCATCGCAAGTTGGGGACAAAGTTCTGTGGTTGTGTTTTGCAGGTCTCCACATTGCTACTAGCACCGGTAGTGCGCTCTGCCAAAGCTCAGCTAGTAACACCTTTGGGGTGTTTCCTTGCTCCTACTGGTTCGATTAAACCTTGGTTTCATAACTGAGGGAAAACTTACTGCGGTGCTCATCATACATTCCTCTTGGGCTTCCCGACAAGCTCTACGTTGAAAGTCGAGCGCATCAGGATCTTTTCTGGCGCCGTTGCCGGGGACTGAAGAAGAAGAAGCTCCCACGTCAACCACGCGCCAGATCTTTTCTGGCGCCATTGCCGGGGAGTCAAGGACATCTTCACAAGGGGAGTCCCTCATAACCAATCTCTTTACTTTGTTGTTTTTGTTTTTCTTAGTTTTCTTTCTTTTGCTTTGTTTGCTTGTTTTGTTCTTCTTATTTTGCTTTCTTATTTGAAAAACACAAAAAAATTAGTTTTACTTATTTTGCTTTCTTATTTGAAAAACACAAAAAAATTAGTTCCTATCTTGAGTGCCACTATGTCTAGCCTTGCTCGAATCACTATGTCACCCGAGGAAATGATTTTCACTTTTAAACAAGGAATTGAGGAAAGTTTTAAGGAAGCTTGGTCTAGAATCTCCAATCTACATGAAAAAACTGAGCCTAAAATGACTCAAAGCTTGTTCCTTAGCAGTTTTTACCTTGGGATTGCTCTTTGCTATAGATATGCTTTAGATGCTGTTGTGGGAGGAGATTTCCTCCATTGTAATGAGGATGATGCTATTAATGCTATAAAGAAATTGATCCTCACTTACAACTTGCCTAGCCAAACTGATACTTCTTTCGCAAAAATATTTGCTAGGTTGGACACTCTTGAGGCTAGCATTACTAGATTGGAAAGTTGCTATAATAAGCTTAGGGAGCATCACGATTATGTTCAAAAAAAACTCTGAACCATCAAAGTGGTTCCCTACAGTAAAGATTGAGATGAGCACTGAAACTTTTCAAGCTCGCTGCGATATCATGTCTGAATTTTGCCTTATGCCCAAAGATATTTATAAATCTCTGAATACTTGGGGGCTCATTGAAGGAGGAAAAGAAATATCTCTTACTAATAATACTACCATGTTACCTCTTGGAATAGCTTAAGGAGTGTTTACAAAGATCCTTGGGAAAACGATTTCTATTGATTATCTTGTTATTGAATGTGCAGGAAAATGACAAATTACACTTGGAAGGTCCCTATTAGAACTCCTTGGAGCAATAATAGATGTGGGAAAGGGGACCATGCACCTTTCTTCTCCACCAAACAATCATATTTTCCCCAAGGTTAAGAATAAAAGTAAGAGAGGTAAGGGCAAGAAAGTTGGTTTTAATGCTTCTTCATTTGAGAACACTTGATTCTTTCTTTGCTTCTTTTGCCTAACTTAAAGGCGTTAAAGAAAAGTACTTGTTGAGAGATAACCCAAGAGTTTTAGATGAGTCTTGAAAGTTATTACCTCTGTAATAACCTATCCTTATCCTTTTATTTGCTTTTTGTGCCAAGAGTAACCTCTAATCAGAGAGAAGTAATGATTGGGAAAGTTGCTGTCCCGAAACAGATTTCTGTGCTTCACCGTAAATATTCGTGAGAGAGCTCTGTATGTCGGATTGAGCTGTAATTTTTTGTGCTTCTGCCCCAGGTTGTTATATAACTTTCGTTTGTTCAAAACTTTTTGATTTGAGCAACATAAGGTCTACGCAAATATTCATCTTTACCCGCTGGTCTGTTTTGACAGATTTCTGTCATTTTCTGCATTTGCTTCTTGTTGGTCCCTTCTTGAGTTCTTTTGGGGAATTGAGATTTTTGGAGGAAGTACTACAGTATCTAGTGTTCTAATGGAAGTTTATTTGGTGTTAGAACTGAACCTTAAGAATTATTTATCTTAAGTGCACTAATGTTGCTAATGAGATTGTGTGAAGTTTTGTATGAAGGAAAAATTTTAGGTGTATGGAAGGAATGAGTAATGAGATGAAGGATGGACTAAATCTCAAGCTTGGGAATGCCACGCGTGTCACCCAAAGAAATATCCAAGAAGTACAAGCATCAAAGCTTGGGGATGCCCAAGGCACCCCCTTCTTCATCAAAAAAATCCCAGGTTTCTTCCAAACGCTTCATTTTTATTGTTTCATGCACAGTTGTGTTTTTCTTGGAGCGTCTTCTTTTTCGTTTTCGTTTTGGTTTTTAGTTTGCTTGGTTTTCTTAATTTTCTGAATAAATTGGTTGGACCCCCTCTTTCATACATTGGTTTGCATTTAGTTTGGTTTGGTTTGGAAAAGAGTAGGAAAGTTCATGCTTCTGTGGTAAAAAGAGCCCATTTTTGCCTGTGGCCTATGCTTTGTCATGCCATGCTTGATATTGTTTTGGCTTTATGCTTAGTATTCTTTGTTGTAGCATGACTTGTTATAAACAATTGAGATTGCTTAATGTGCATTGGATGAATCATGTGTTGTTTTAGCATATTAAAGCATAGTATAGTGGTATTCTCCTTTGATGCTTTATTTGGGTTGACTTGGCACATGCTCACACCATGTTTTGACTATCCAAAGTCACCATAGCCTTTATGATCCTTTAGTTTTCAACTTGTAGTATCACTTTATGCTTTGATCAATGATGTTTTGTCGCTGTGCATGATATGGCCATTATTGCTCTCTTAGTCTGTCGCTCCTAGTCTTTGCTAGCCTCGACAACAAAGTATGAGTTCCACTCATGCATCCAACTCCCTAAACCAAGTTATTCCAAAGAGTCCACCATACCTACCTACTAGCTTATGCTATTCCAAGTATATTCATGCTTTTCTTTACCTTCCACTTGTTATGAGAAAACTAGTGATTAAAGCTCTCACGAACTTGATGGCGCACTTTACTTTTTTGCCTCTAATAAACTTGAACCATTGGGTCCTTCTTTGTTGCGTATATGCTTGCGCTTTATAAGTTGAAATTAGCAGAACCATGTTTCATGGGGAACGCTTTCAACATTGCACTTGTACTTTGTACCCCGTTGATATCATGTTCTTTTGCTTACGGATCCCGGCGATGTGAAATAAAAGTGGAACTTGTAAGATCATGGAGTTTGTATGTGTGTTAGAGAAACGCCTGGGCTGCTAGCCTAAGCCATGCCTAATCATGGTGGAAACTTGCAGCATCACCATAATGAGCACTCTATGAAGCATCCTCAATAAAAACATATGCAAATAGCAAATAAAAATATCGCTGAGATGCTCATTGTCTACTTGCCTTGTCATTTTGATTATGGGAAAGCTCCCGTATCATGTGCAAGGGGTACCCCGTTGGCGGTTCTTAATGATACACAGATACTTACAATGACAAGAGCTTACTCGTGACTGAAGTTGAGTAGCATGAGGATCGGTCTTCGTAAGTAAGGGGCATGAGATTTCGGTTTATAACTTGTCAAGCATATCCTCTTAGTTGTGTCACTTTAACCTTAATCACCTTCAAGATGCTTATGATAGGGGCAATGAGAGCTACAAGCTATAAGTACCATAATTTTTGGAAGCTCTTTACGAGACTTGAATCCCTACTTCCTTTTACAAAAGGCCTTTCTTCCACCATTATATTGAGTCTCCACCTTCTATCTTTATGCACCTACTTTGAGAGCATAGTGGCCATTCTTAGTTCTATGTGCATTGTCCAAAGACTAGTTGATTGATGCATAACTTGTTATTGCTTGTTTTAAACTATTGTATCTAGTCACTCTTATGAACTTTGAAGGTGTCCTATGCATTTATATTTGCTACTCTATTGAGGGACAAGCTGAATACTTTTATGCTATGTTTTCTTTATGTGAAACAAAAAAAACGTCTTGCAAAGCATTGTTATTCATGAATCTTTTGTTTGTGCCTTTTCATGTTGCATCATAGTTTCTTTGCTTATTGCTAGAACTTTTTCTTTCATGTTATGATTGAAGTACTATGATCCCATCTTTGAATGTTTTGCAAATACTTTGATCAAGTCTTTGATGGTGCATGTCACCTCAAAAATTATTCTTTCTTTTTATCACTTACCTACTCGAGGACGAGCAGGAGTTAAGCATGGGGATGTTGATACATTGCAAATGTATCTATAATTTTTGATGTTCCATGCTTGGTTTTATCCACTTTCTTGTGTTTTGTTCTAGCTTTGGAGTACTTTTCATATGATTTCTTGGACTAACCTATTAACAAGAGCCACAGTGCCAGCTGCTTGTTTTCTGCTGTTTTTGGTTCCAAGAAAGTCAGAAAATGAATATTCTCGGAATTGGATGGGAGAAAAGCCAAAGTGCCTATTTTTCCGGATGTCATCAAGTGCCAGAATACGAGACGGAGAGGGGCCAGAGGGCGGCCACACCACCTGGCCACACGGCCAGGCCTGGCCCGCGCCAGGGGGTGGTGTGGCCAGCCCAGGCACCCCCTCGGCCTCCCCTTCCGACTATAAGATGTCCTCGGAACGTAAACCCTAAGTACCCGATCAAAAATCCACAAAAGAGTCTGTAGCTGCCGTCATCTCCATCCCTAGATCGGGAGGGATCTGAAGCTCTTCCCGGCACCCTGCCGGAGAGGGGAATTCACCCTGGAGGCCTTCTTCATCACCATGCAAGCCTCCGGTGTGATGCGTGAGTAGTTCATCCTTGGACTACGGGTCCATGTAGTAGCTAGATGGCTGGTTCTCCTCCTTTGTGATTTCATGTCTAGATCTTGTGAGCTCCGTTCATGATCAAGATCATCTATTTGTAATTCTGCATGTTGTGTTTGCGGGGATCCGATGGATATTGAGATGCTATTTCAGATTGATTATTGATTCTATCATGTCTTTGTTATTTGAGACCTTGCATGCTTTCCGTTGTTAGTAGCTATCTTGGCCAAGTAGATGCTAGCAACTCCAAGAGTTAGTATTTATGCTCGATAGTGGGTTCATGCCTCTGGTAATCTGGGGAAGTGACAGAAATATCTAAGGTACTAGATGTGATGTTGCTACTAGGGAGAAAACAACAATCCTTTGTTCATAGAACAATCGTTACACGCAGTCCGTAAAGCAATAATCTGTTGCTTGCAACTTAATACTGGAGGGGGTTCGGATGATAACCTGAAGGTGGACTATTAGTCATAGATGCAATTGGATGGCGGTCTATGTATTATGTTGTAATGCCCAATCAAGTCCTAGAGGAGTCAAGATGATTAGTATATGCATGTATTGCTTTCTCGGTGTTTGTCAATTGCCACGCTGTAATTTGTTCACCCAGCATGTTATCTATCTAAGGAGAGTCACCTCTAGTGAACTATGGATTCCGGTCCTTTTCCTTTACATACAATCTAGAAACTATTTACTGCTTTGTGTTTACTTTCTACAAACTTTTACTTCTTTCCATTCGATACGTTTAATCCTTTGTTTTCCGCAAAACACGGTGAGATTGAAAACCTCATCGCAAGTTGGGGACAAAGTTCTGTGGTTGTGTTGTGCAGGTCTCCACGTTGCTACTAGCACCGGTAGTGCGCCCTGCCAAAGCTCAGCTAGTAACACCTTTGGGGTGTTTCCTTGCTCCTACTGGTTCGATTAAACCTTGGTTTCATAACTGAGGGAAAACTTACTGATGTGCTCATCATACCTTCCTCTTGGGGTTTCCAATGAGCTCTACGTTGAAAGTCGAGCGCATCAATGGTCATCTATAGGATTATTTTTACCCCTCCTATCTATAATTAGTAGATCATATTCTAGAAGTAATAGAACCCACCTAATCAATAGTGGCTTCGCATCTTTATTTGCAAGAAGATGGCATAAAGCTTGATGATTAGTATGCACAATTACCTTAGAGTTTATAATGTAGGATCTACACTTGTCGCAAGAAAATATGATCACTAAAAACTCTCTCACGATAGTAGCATAGTTTCCTTGATCCTCATCAAGGACTCTACTAGCATATTGGGTAACATTCAAACCAACACCAGCGCGTTGCTCTAAAACAGCCCCGATTGCATAGTCACTAGCATCACACATGATTTCGAAAGGTTCCCTAATTGGGAGGTTAAATGATTGGTGCAGAAAATAAAGCTTTCTTGAGTTTCTCAAAGGCTGAAATGCAGTCATTATAAAAAATAGAGCGAACATCTTTTTGCATGATATTAACTAGAGGAGCGGGAATTTTTGCAAAATCTTTAATAAATCGTTTGTAGAATCTAGTGTGCCCAAGAAAGTTTTTAACTCCTCTAATATCTTGGGGTCTAGGTAGTCTCTCTAATGTAATGATTCTTGAATCATATATATCAATACCTTTTTTGGAGACCCTATGGAAAAAACTATACATTCCCGTAGCATGCACATGCAGTGTTCCCAACTCAGAATGAGGTTTGTTTTCCTGCACTGCCACAAAACTTTGTTAGATTACAGAATAAACTTTCAAATACAGAACCGTATACCATGAAATCATCCATAAGTACTTCCATTATATTCTCAACAAAATTATCAAAAATCTTGAAAACACATTCTTAAAAAGTTGTTGTGCATTACATAAACCTAAAGGCATTTGTCTGTAGGCATAAGTACCATAAGGACAAGTAAATATTGTTTTATATTTATATTCTAGTTGAATGGAAATCTAAGAGTAACTGGAATAACCATCAAGAAAACAAAAATAAGAATTACTTGTTAGTCTCTCCAAAAAATTCCATAAAAGGTAATGGTTTATGTTCTTTCAAGGTATCCTTATTCAATTTCTTGAAATCAATGCACATGTTCTATCCATTAATAGTTCTTATAGGGATTAGCTCATCCTCATTATTTTTTATAATAGTAAGACCTCCTTTTTGGGGACACGATGAGTAGGACTAATCCACTTGTTATCTGAAATACGATAGATAATGCCTGCATCAAACAAACGAATTACTTCTTTTCTTACTACTTCTTTCATTCTCGGGTTAAGTCATTTTTGGATGTCGTCAAAGGTTTTAGCATCTTCAATCATAGGATTTTATGAGTAACAATATTAGGGCTTATTCCGTTCATATCAGTAATTGTATACCCAAAAGCCTCACATTGTTCACTAAGCATAGTTATTATATTTTTACTTTATTCATCAGAAAGTGCATCATTAATAATAACAGGACACTTACCTTCAGTGTCCAAGAATTCATACCTTAAGCATTTTGGGAGAGTTTTTAGCTCAGGTGGGGGAGGTTCTTCATCTCCTTTCCTTTGTAGCTACTCATACTCCCCTTTTAATAAACTCTCCACATTTGGCGTTTCATCAAAATAGTCATCTAGTTTATCTTTTTATTGATCTTTAGGGATTGTATCATAATTTGTTAAGCTTCTCTCATCCTATGGAGTACTAAAATATATTGTAGGAAATTCTGCAATGGATTTTCCTTCTTGTATTTCAATCTTCTTCTCATAAGGTTGCCTTTTGAATCCAGGAAAATTAAACTTTACTTCCCCTTCTCCAAACTGCAAGGAAATATTCTCTTTCTTACCATCTATATTAGCTTTGGTTAGAACAAAGAATGGATTTCCTAAGATAATAGGGCAGTAAGGATCTAAAGGCATATCAAAAGATGGAAATCGATAGGATAAACAAAAGACCCTACCGTGATATAGGTATCACGTATGATTCCATCAAATTTCTTGTAAGTACTATTTCTTAACATGATAGAAGAGTCAGAAAGTTCTAACTTTGGATCATCAAGATCATAATTGACTACTTCAAAAATATCATAAGGAAGAATATTTAATTTATGGATGAATCTAAATCACAAATTTCTATATAAATGTTTCCCCCATCTTAAAAGTTATGTTGGTTTACCTTCATCCTTACCTTTGGTTATCCTTCCATCATTCATGAGGAGCTGTGACCAGGCCTCATTACTTCATCATAAACTTATTCTGGTTCAACTAGTTCCTTCACTATATCAATATTAGAGATGATGACTCACAAGTTCCTTTCTGACTTATTTTATCTTCTTTTGTCTCCCATGTCCTTTTTATTCTCCATTGATGATGAATCTTCGGCCATTTGTACCTTTCTTTCCCCTACCAATTTACTTTCCATAACTATTTGCATGAATTCTTTTGCATCAAGGGGTTAAAAATATTCCACTTCTTTAGGTATCTGCAAATGCTTATCATAGGTTTCAACAATATGCATTATCATTTTAGGTTCAAGGTTAAAATAACCTATTAAATCCTCTACATTACCAGAGATCAGGAACTTCTTAATGCAATTATAATCAATAGCATCGTTCCTTTCAGAGTTTTCCTCTTCACCAAAAGTTTATTTATCACTGTGCACAATTTCTAAGAGGTTCCAAGCTTTATTTATTTCAAAATTCATAAAAGATCCGTTAGAGGCAATGTCTAAATCATTCCTATTTGCAATACTAAACCCACCATAAAGATATGTAAAATCAACCATGGTTGGAGTCCATGGTGAGGAGAGTTGCTAAGGAAACCTCTGAACCTTGTGCCTTTGTGAAGTCTTCCTCCTATGTGATTCTTGAAACTTATGATCATACACCTTGCTCCGTGAGTTTTACTTTATGAATAAAACATGACAAAAAAGGCGATGGATACTTGCTCCCAAGTGTTGGTTATATCTGTGTGAGCTTTATCACAAAGAGTGGGACCAAAGAACTTATATTTTACTTCATTATTGGTAAAAGCATTGAACTTGAAAGTCTCACGGATTTCTCAAAAGTAGTCCACATGAGTGTACGGGTCTTTTGTACCATCCCTTGTAAATATTTTTTAATGTAACAATTCAAGTAGAATGGGGTTAATCTTGTATCCCTCGAGGTTTTGATATTGACTCACTCTTAGGAAAGCATTTGTGTTTCGCCCAGAACTCTTGATCGTGTCAATATGGATATAATGTTTGTATCCTTCCATGGTGGTTGCCTGAAACTTGTAGAAAACATTAGCACAACAACAGTACTTTTAATAGAAAGTATACATACCAAAAGCGTTGAGCTCTGTGGCAACGGTGCTAAAAAATAGCTTGATGTCTGCAAGTGAACAATTTGTTTCTATATAGTTTCTAAATAAGAGTATCGAACCATGGAGAGCTACTAGTAATGATCTTACATATGCTTTTGCTACTACTAACCAAAGATTGCTACCGATTATCTTTAGTTTCTAGCGTGGGTGGGTGTGCGAAAATGTTAAGAATGAATGTGTGAACAAAGCAATATTAACTAATTAAAGAGAACAAGAATTCACGAGGCAAAGTGATCGAAACTATAAGAGGGCTAAAGCATTCTCAAGGAGTATTGAATCCACCACTAGCAAATGAATTGATTATGATTAGGATAATCTATGTTTTTATTCATGAGTATGTGTGGGAGGTGCTCCAAATTTGATAATCAAAGAAAATACATCTTCTATTACATAACCACAATAGTAATCTTAGGCAAGCCACCTGCAATACTCTACTATTAAGTGTTTAACCCCATGGTCATGGATCAAGATCTGTGAGTCCCCTATTATTCCCCTTCAACACATGAATAATGATCCAGCACAATAGGTAACTTAGCACCATAGCATCACCACATGCCCAATAGTATTTCCCTCTTGACTTCCTAAGGCAAATGCTACATGGTGCACTTCACATAACATCACAAGAGAGAGATTGTATACATACACTATAAATCTAAGTCATATATTATCTTTATTTCAAGACATAATGTTTGATAGGGTTTATCCATCTCCCCAAGAACAAGGTAAACTACTCATAGATGGAGGCAAACAACATCAACATAATAGTATGGATTGAAGTCCAATGATCAGTAAATACTTGTGCAAATCCACAACAAAGTATTGGAAATACAACAAGATGAATATAATAGAGATGGGAGAATTGTTGGGGATGTGGAGCTGCAACGGTTAATGGATATGGTGATGAAGATGATGTCCAAGCCTTTAAGGATCTTCATAGAGGTGAGGATCGATGCCCTTGTGTGAGTTCCTCCTCTATATCCCATTCGAATGTGAGGTTTCTACGAATTGCGGTATCTCTGAATGTCGGATATCACATCCATCTACACAGGGTGGAAGTATTTGAAGAGGCTCCTCTGACACCACACTGTATGGGTGCATCGTACGGGCGGGATCTTCCTGTACGGATGGTCTTTAAAGCCTCTAGTTGTGGCAATGCAAGGGGGTTTGCTCCCCTTATCCCCAAGTGCGTGGATACTTATTTATGGGGCTTTTATGGATTCTAAATAGCGTATTTTCCCCATAGATGACTTCTACTATTGATTTATTCATCCACACATTTGATTCCAGAATCCTGGTGAAACAAGCATAAAAGGGGAATACGAGTATGGTAAAATAGAAAAATCCTATCACTATTCATGCAAAACATAAGGTAATAGTTGAAATATGTCCTAGAGACAATAATATGCATTATTATCATATTTCACAAAGTTTATAATTAGGTTTTATATCATGCTATAACTCTATTAAAAAGAAACATCAATACACGTGTGATTTATAAACAACCAGGAGTTCCCGATGAATCTCTAGTCGCTGGTCCATTGGTCAACAAATGATCAAGGTTTCCTGATCATGCGGCATTAATGCCATTAACAATGGAGTCACCTCATTGGGAGAATGAGATGATGAGCATACCCAATCTAAGCATCGTAACACAATCATGTAAAAAAGTTCAAGTTACAATGATTAGGAAACATAGTGTCTTGTTCCTCAAACCGTGAGACTATATTAATCATTGTCACCCAGGAATTCCTTGATAGCATCAAACGTCACTCAGTTAAACAGTGATCATAAAGGTGTGTTTAGGTACATCAAAGGGGCATGCAGAGGCATATGTGTCAAGAGCGGGATTTTTCCATCCGAGTGATGGAGAGATACTCAAGGGCCTAGTCGGAGAAGTTATATCCATAAAGTTGCACGGCGTGTGACTAGGTTATGGGGATATCAATTGTCAGAATGAGTTAAGTAGCATTTGTCGGTGACGATATTGAACACGACATGGTGATGTTGTTGATTAGATCTGGGACAATGCAACTACTGCAGAAGAAAAAAGGAATAGGATATAACATTGATGGCTCAATAACAAAGATTTTGTAGAATGCACAGGGGTCATCATGGGCATCTAGGCCCCAATGATGATAATTGGTATAAGAGGGGTCTCGACCATGTCAGGAGTGTTCCCGAACCATAGGGTATCACACTTAAGGGTTTGATGATGCTCGGAGATCATTTTGTGATCGTCGGAATCACGAAGAAAAGAGAGAGAAAACTAGAAGGGTTCCGGAAAGGTCTGGAGGATGTCTGGAGTGGGATGGAAGGAGTTCCATAGCCACAAGGATTGAATAATATGTAAGTAATTTTTAAATATTGATTTAATCATTTGTTTATATTTATTTAATAAAATAAAAGGAATTAGAATGGTCTAATCCACTATTGGGCCAAAATCCCTAAGGGAAAAAGGTCCATGAGGGAAAAGACCAAAGGAAGGAAAGGGAGGAGGGGCCACGTGGGCCCTAGGCACCCGCCGGAGGGTCCCATGGGTGGCCTTGGCCGCTGGCCAGCCCTCCCCCTCTCCCCTCTCCTTTGTTTAGTCCCACATGGCTTAGCTAAAGCACTATGGGGTCCCCTTCCCCCTATATATTGAGACATATTTGGAGGAAATAATACATCAATAAATAATAAAAGGTTTCCTCTCTTTGGAGAAAGCCTCCAGTTTCCTCTCTTCCCTCTCTCTCTCTCTCTCTCTCTCACGAGACCACGGTCCCAAGTCTAGACTGCATGAACAGGAGACTTCTTCAGCATGGAGCATCGTTGCGCTACAGGGTTCGGATCCAGAAGGTCTACTTCTGCAATCTCTGTTGGATCGGAGGAGCGGGAGTCATCGTCTTACACCGGACGTGTGTAACTCCCCCGGAGGTGCTGCACTTGCGGCTTTAGAATGACCCTGAGGTTGGCGTCGGTACGACTACATCAACCATGTTCTCCTGTACGTTGACAAAGCTTTTCGGTCTTCAACTGGTAAGTTCGCGAAAATCCCCTCCCTTAATGCATTACTAATAGATAGATCCTGGCATTAGGGTTCTTGGCGTAGGAAAAAGTATTATTTTTAGGCGTGCAACCCCTACAGTGGTACTAGAGCTAGATCTATGTGTAGTATTTCTAGTACGGGTAGAACACACAAGTTGTAGCGTGTGGGCATTGATATTATATTTCATACCCTCCCACATGTACTTGTGCATACCGCAACAATTCTTGATGATGCGGCCCCCAACCGACTTTACGCGTTCTTTCGCGAGACTGGTCCAGTATAGACAACTATTTGATCAACATTGTGGTTGAAGTTAGTAGGTAAGAATGGTTCTTGCACGAAATCTCTAACAGCCACGTAAAACATGGAAAGATAAAGTAGAAGCGTATAACTTTGTTTTGAAGGGGTGTTGTGATGTGATATGGTCATAGTCAAGGTAAAATAGTTTATTTTCTATTGAAAATTAGTAGTGACGGATCACCATGATGGTGGACTACGATCCGGAGATGCTGGTACCCTAGCGCCGAACCCTAAAACGCGGGATGGAGATCACAGCACGAAGGACCATATCGCATTGCATTTACATTTAATGTTTATTGTTTATGCATCTTTTGTGTGCTGGTATTAGATACTCGATGGTAGCATAAATAAGATGATCCCTAAAACATAATACCAACAAAAGTGTTCTCCCTTAGTGTGCACCACCAAGAAATATCTCTGTTATGAGGCACGCCGTGATGATCGGGTGTCAGACATATCCGTGTTTGCATACGGTGGGTGCAATCCATGTTGCACAGCTATACACGTAAGGTTAAGTTGGCGAGCCTAGCATGTATAGACATGGCCTCAAAACACAAGATGATCGAAAGGTCAAGCACGAGTCACATGAATGATGTGATCGATGTTTTGACGTCCATCTTTACAACTATATCACCGGCTGTGACGATCGGGGCGGTGTAATGAATAGGGATCGTGCAATCACTAAAACCTTTTTTAGGTATAATAGTTTTAGTGGAATTATTTTAAACAAAATTTAAATTGAACTCACATAATTATAAACTTAGTCTAAAATCCTTTGGCAATTGTAAGTGTTGAAATGGTTCTCCCTGATGCTTCTTTCCCAGTTGATGATTGGGTAGATGCTGAAAAGCTCAAACGATATGGATCCAACTTCCCCGAGTGGCTTGTGCGTCTGAATGACCTCCTTAGTGAGAACGACATGGTCGTCTACATATGCTACATGATGGATTTGGATCAGTCATATTTCTATGAGACCACACAACAGCGGGAAGACCACTATTATCGTCATGAGATGTCCACCTACATTCAAGTGATAATGTGTTACGGGATGGCAGACGAACTACATCCAATTGTGGGTAATCTTGACCCACATGCGATGGTGGAACAACTGAGAGCGGAGTTCGTGGGCCAGGTGCGCATGTGGAAGCACGAGTTGCTTGGAGATTTCCTTTCCATAAACATGGAGGAACTTACTTGTCTAGATAGTCACTTGGAGCGCATGCATGATGCGTACATGAGACTAGTTTATTTTATGGACTACTAGATGACCGATGCCTTTGCAATAGGCGTATTGCTATGGTCACTTCCTCCCATCTACCAAGGGCACACTAGGACCTACATCATGAGAGCTGATGGGGAAACACGGGATTTCCACGAGTTCATAACACATTTCAGAAATGTGAAAGTTGAACACTATGCCGGAGAGGTCATCAATGATGAAGGTATATCTGATATATAGTTTTATAAATGTTATAATCTTGCAAATACTTGTTGCCGTATTAAAGTATCTGATACTTGTTCTATTTTGTGAAAACAGGTCCATCTGCATGAGACCTGCTTGCCGGAGAGGAGGTGACAATGCGCGTTGATGGCAAGCATGATGATTATGGTCGAAGACAGTCTCCCTCGACATTTATCATTTATTTTATTATTTTGAATAATTATTGTAATTGATGGATTATGAACTTTATTAGTGTGTCTTGCACTTCGCAAGACGGTTATTTATAAGATTTTGTAACAAAATAGTTGTTCTACTTTTATGAATGATTCCTATTTGTGTTCATATGTTTTCAATTATGCGTGTATTATTCGTGTTGTGAAACTAATTGATAATGCATGAATATTTGTAAAATACTGAAATGCCTTGGAAATACCCAACTTAGTGATATATTAATTTTGAATGAAACCATTGTTTGAAATTCAAAAGTTATGTTGATAATGTGTGATCATAGATATTTGATCTCTTGTCACATAAAATCATGCCCAAGTTTGGCAAGATAACCAAAACATCGTGTATTGTCAAATACAAATTGTTTGATGAATTGTTGAAAGAAATACATATTCGATGTATCACATTTCAACGAAGTGGTGATTATCATTTTGTGATTGTTGAATTTTTGTAAAAGAGTTTACCAAATGGAACATGAGCATGAAACTATTTGATGTTATCAAAGAATTTCAGAATCAAGGGGTATTAAAAATAAAAGAGAATCTAATTACTATGATTTGATCAATAGTAATAAAATTCAATGTTATAAGATTGTCATAAGAAATTGTGAAGTCGATGCATTTTGATATGTTGAATTGCAAAGCGTCATAGTGTGATATGTGATATTGAGTGTGTAATAGGTGGTGCCAAGTTGTGGTAGTGTTAGTGTAAAGATCATTAGTTGTAAATAGTGAACACACATTTGGAATAAAAGTAAACCATGAAATTCATGAAATCGACACCATATCTTATATGGATTGTCGTGGAAGTTTTGGAGTTACTTGATATCACCAAAACAACTGCAAACGAATCTTTGTACTGTATTTATTGAATACAAAAATCCATAACTAAAACGAAAAGAAAGGCAAAACTAGTATTGCTAAAAATTTGGTGCGTTTTGGAGGAAGTATGATCCTCGACAATGATGTTAGTGGAAGAAAGTGAAAGCACGATGAATGTATAAGATCCTACATCATAGTGTCAAGAAGTGCAACAGAACATGTTCCAGAACGTGTCTCTTCACATAAAAGAAAGAGATAAATGATGATGACCATTGCGTTTCAATTGTGCCTTTAGTAAATAAGTAGGATTCACAAATATGCTCTACACCATGTGTGGAGACATTTATGAATCACGTGTCATGTTATCGGAACGTGACATACCTACGAACTACAAAGGAAGTGATGGTAAACTTAAATTATGATAAATCCCTGAAGTAAGTTTCACTTAAGATTTAAAAGTAAAGTATTACTGAATCTTGTCAAGTAAAGGGGTTACTTGATTTTTCGAAGGACTGCAAGGTAATAACATAAAAGGTGAAAGACAGAGCATGATTTGTCATGAATAATGTCTTGGGCGAATTCAAAATAATTTGATTCAGAAGTGTTGAAGTCTAGTGGTTTTTCTTGTAAAAGAAACTCTCAATTTGATAATTGATCAAGTGATTTTGAAGTCATTCAAAATATTGAAAAGATATGCAATTTTCATAAAATTAAGTGGGAGCTAGAGAGTCTTCATAAACTAATATGTGAATGACATATTTTTGAGTGGGAGCAATGTAAGTTTTGAACTCAAATATGTAGGTGACATATTTTGAGTGGGAGATTGACGTAAATTCTTATGTGTAAATGACACATTAAGAATGAGAGTACAAGTACTAATTAATATTGATTTATAAGGGTAAAGTTGAAAAAGAATATAACACAATATTATGTTGGAATGTATTCCTAAAAGAGATTCTGGAGTAGTTTCAGAATAGGAATTGATTAAGGAATGGTTCTTGATCATTTGAATTAGGAAAAGCATTGAGTGCAACATCAATGGTTGAAATAAAGAAAAGGATGATCGTGATCCACTATGTTTTTACATAGGTTCTGTCTTAGAAACCATGATGAGAACTCAACATAATGTGATCCAAGAAGAAAAGTTCAGAAGTGATTAAATGTGAATCACTGAACATTGAACTGTAGACATGTTTTCTAGATCCATGAAGGACGAGATGCCTAAAAGCATAAAGTGTATGCTATAAGAACGTATGTCAAACTTAAAAGATTGGAAATTTCTACATTAAAATACCGACTTGGGTCAAAAAGGAAGCATAGTGATGAACATCGAATATTGCACATGGTGCACTATTGTTTGGATGACTACATTTAAAATATAAGTATAAGGATACTACATGATGTCATGTATAGTGTTGTGGCCGGGGAAGTTCGTCTTCTCACGAAATGTGTTCCAAGGCACAATGCCCATGAGAAGTTCGCATTGATTGATCTAATGTCACTACTGGCTCTTGGAACTAACCTCATTTTGTTGCCATAACTACTATACATACACAAGATGTTATCATAAGATGATAAAATATTAATGTAAATTAAGGTGACATTATTAAGTTGCAAAGGATATGGGCATGTAAATTCCAGAACCTAGACTCAACCTTTTCCATGAGCAAGCATGATCAGAAGTGCCAGGTTATATGGTGCTGATGATTGGTAAACAAATGCAGCTAGTTTATTTGTACTCTATTGCAAGTGGGAGACTGTTGGAAATATGCCCTAGAGACAAAATAATAATATGGATTATTATCATATTTTACAAAGTTTATAATTAGATTTTATATCATGCTATAACTGTATTGAAAGGAAGCGCTAATACACGTGTGATATATAAACAACCATGATTTCCCGGTGGATCTCTAGTCACTAGTCAATTGGTCAACAGATTCATGTGGCATTAATGCCAGTTAACAATGGAGTCAACTCATTGGGAGAATGAGATGATGAGCATACCAAATCTAAGCATTGTAACACGATCATGTCACAAAGTTCAAGTTACGATGATTAGGAAACGTAGTGTCTAGTTCCTTTGACCGTGAGACCCCATTAATCATTGTCACCTAAGAATGCCATGATAGCACCAAACGTCACTTGGTGAAACAGTGATCATAAAGGTGTGTTTAGGTACATCAAAGGGGCATGTAGAGGACTATGTGTCAAGAGAGGGATTCGTCCATCCGCGTGATAGAGAGATATTCAAGGGCCCACTTAGAGAAGTTATATCCATAAAGCTACGAGTGTGTGACTAGGTCACGGGGATATCACTTGTCAGAACGAGTTAAGTAGAATTTGTCGGTAACGAGATTGAACACAGCATGGTGATGTTGTTGATCAGATCTCAGATAATGCAAGTATCGCAGAGGCAAAAGGAATAGGATATAGTGTTGATGGTTCAATGACAAAGATTTCGTGGAATGCACATGGGTCATCATGGGCATCCAGGTCCCACTAATGATCATCGGTCCAAGAGGGGTCTTGACCATGTATGAACTGTTCCTGAACCGTATGGTATCACGCTTAAGGGTTTGATGATGCTCGGAGATCATCTTTGTATCGTCGGAATCACCGAAGAAAATAGAGGGATAAAACCGGAAGGGTTCTAGGAAGGTCTGGAGGATGTTCGTAGTGGGATGGAAGGAGTTACATAGCAAGGAGGATTGAACAATATGTAAGTAAATGATAAATATTGATTTAATCATTTATTTATATTTATTTAATAAAATAAAAGGAATTAAAATGGTCAAATCCACTATTGGGCCAAAATCCCTAAGGGAAAAAGGCCCATGAGGGAAAGGACCAAAGGGAGGAAAGGGAGGAGGGCCGGCATGGGCCCTAGGCACCCGCCGGTGGGTCCCATGGGGGGAACTTGGTCGTCGGCCATCTCTCCCCCTCTCCCCTCTCCTTTATTTAGTCCCACATGGATTAGCTAAAGCATTAAGGGGTCCCCTTCCCCTATATATTGAGAGGTATTTGGAGGAAATAATACATCAATAAATAATAAATGGTTTCCTCTCTTTGGGGAAAGCCTCCAGTTGCCTCTCTCTCTCTCTCTCCCGAGACCGCGGTCCCAAGTCTAGACTACACGAACACGAGACTTCTTCACCACAGAGCGTCGTCGTGCTGTAGGGTTCGGATCCACAATGTCTACTTCTGCAATATCTGTTGGATCGGAGGAGCGAGAGTCACCGTCTTACACCGGATGTGTGTAACTCCCTCGTAGGTGCTGCACTTGCGGTGCTAGGAGTTGTTGGAGCCATAGGATCTGTCGGACTTTAGAACAACCCTGAAGTCGGCGTCGGTACGACTACATCGACCACGTTCTCTTGAACATTGACAAAGCTTTTCGGTATTCAACTGGTAAGTTCATGAAAATCCCCTCCTGTTACTGCATTTACTAATAGATAGATCCTCGCATTAGGGTTCTTGGCGTAGGAAAAATTATTGTTTTTAGGAGCGCAACCTGTACATGTAAAGATGCTGAAAAAATACAATCATCACTGCTGCTGAGGGAAGCCGACGAAGGCGGGGAGTCGGGGTTGCCGTAGCTATGGCAGGCCGGAGTATCCTGCTTGCACTCCTTGCTTACTGCAGCGGAACAAGCCGGGTGGTTCGTCAGTGAGCACATGCAGGATGGGAGGCTCCTGGCAGCCGGCCGCGAGGCAACGCTGATGGACTTTCCCTGCGAGCGAGCACCAATGGTGGACGTGATCTTTATGCGATTAGGGGAGGCACATCGGTAGTTCGGAATTGACATGACAAGGACAATGTAGGGCATGATTGGTAGGATAGGCTGATTTTTGAGCTCCCGTGGAGAGCATGGTGATACATTGCAAATGTATCTATAATTCTTGATGTTCCATGCTTAGTTTTATCCACTTTCTTGTGTTTTGTTCCAACTTTGGAGTAATTTTCATATGATTTCTTGGACTAACCTATTAACAAGAGCCACAGTGCTAGCTGCCTATTTTCTGCTGTTTTTGATTCCAGGCAAGTCAAAAAATGAATATTCTTTGAATTGGACGGGACAAAAGCCAAAGTGCCTATTTTTCTGGAAGGGATCAAGTGCCAGAATACGAGACGGAGAAGGGCCGGCGACACCACCTGGCCGCACGGCCGGGCTGGGCCCACGACAGGGGGTGGTGCGGTGGCTCCCGGCACCCCCTCGGCCTCTCCTTCCGCCTATATATTGCCCTCGGGACGAAAACCCTAAGGACCCGATCAAAAAATCCACGAAAGAGTCTGTAACCACCGTCATCTCCATCCCTAGATCGGGAGGGATCTGAAACTCTTCCCGGCACCCTGCCGGAGAGGGGAATTCACCCTGGAGGCCTTCTTCATCACCATGCAAGCCTCCGGTGTGATGCGTGAGTAGTTCATCCTTGGACTATGGATCCATGTAGTAGCTAGATGGCTGGTTCTCCTCCTTTGTGCTTTCATGTCTAGATCTTGTGAGCTCCGCTCATGATCAAGATCATCTATTTGTAATTCTGCATGTTGTGTTTGCGGGGATCCGATGGATATTGAGATGCTATTTCAGATTGATTATTGATTCTATCATGTCTTTGTTATTTGAGATCTTGCATGCTTTCCGTTGTTAGTAGCTATCTTGGCCAAGTAGATGCTAGCAACTCCAAGAGTTAGTATTTATGCTCGATAGTGGGTTCATGCCTCTGGTAATCTGGGGAAGTGACAGAAATATCTAAGGTACTAGATGTGATGTTGCTACTAGGGAGAAAACAACAATCCTTTGTTCATAGAACAATCGTTACACGCAGTCCGTAAAGCAATAATCTGTTGCTTGCAACTTAATACTGGAGGGGGTTCGGATGATAACCTGAAGGTGGACTTTTAGTCATAGATGCAATTGGATGGCGGTCTATGTATTATGTTGTAATGCCCAATCAAGTCCTAGAGGAGTCAAGATGATTAGTATATGCATGTATTGCTTTCTCGGTGTTTGTCAATTGCCACGCTGTAATTTGTTCACCCAGCATGTTATCTATCTAAGGAGAGTCACCTCTAGTGAACTATGGATTCCGGTCCTTTTCCTTTACATACAATCTAGAAACTGTTTACTGCTTTGTGTTTACTTTCTGCAAACTTTTACTTCTTTCCATTCGATACGTTTAATCCTTTGTTTTCCGCAAAACACGGTGAGATTGACAACCCCATCGCAAGTTGGGGACAAAGTTCTGTGGTTGTGTTGTGCAGGTCTCCACGTTGCTACTAGCACCGGTAGTGCGCCCTGCCAAAGCTCAGCTAGTAACACCTTTGGGGTGTTTCCTTGCTCCTAATGGTTCAATTAAACCTTGGTTTCATAACTGAGGGAAACTTGATGTTGTGCTCATCATACCTTCCTCTTGGGGTTCCCAACGAGCTCTACATCAACACCACGCACCAAGCACTTTTCTAGGCGTCGTGCGTTGAGCCATGACATGGCCATGTAGAAACGAAGGTAGAGCCACGTTTTGGACTTATTTTGGTCGCCCACATGGAAGTTCCCTATATTTCTTGAGCACTTTTACCCCTTTGTTAGGTGCACTGAACAAATGAATTTTTATTAGGCTTCTGCAAATAGAATGTGTTTGGCTACATACATGAATCTAATGTGGTTACCTTGTTTACAGTGTGGTGAGCTTACCACTACATTCCACGCTCATCCTACATTCCTGCTCTACTCTATCATTAGCAAAAGAGGATGACAAGTTCATCCTTTATCCTACCGCTAGGATATAATTAGCCTACCACTAGATATCACTCATCACATATTTTCCTAATCTTCTTCAACTTACCCTTGTTAGAATCACTAGGGTTGAGCATTTTAAAGAGCATATACTCAAGCCTTTTCTTTTCCTCCATACCCTCCTTTTCCTCATTCCATTGCTCCTGCTAGCCTTTATTATCTCTATGTGGGATTTTTGCACTTGCTTAAGCATATCCACTCCAGTATGCAACTCTTGAGAAGCCTTATCATCAATCCTCAACAAGTTGTTCTCCAGACACCTTATCTTAGTTTCATCCATGAGTTTATTCACATCAACCAAGATACATGAATACTTTTTGTCAGCCTTGTTATCATCATCAAGCTCCTTAATTAGTTTAACATTCCAAATCCTCTTGTCAATTTTTGCACTCGTGTTGTCATTATACATTCCCTGTAGTCTTCCAAGCATATTTTTGGAGGTCTTTGGTCATTCTTTGTACAACCAATCCATGAACCCATAGTTTGTGGCCTCCTGCATATCAAAATATTGTGGAAATATGTATAGGATGCGTTGGTAACTATCAAACCAGAAGATTCAGGTCGAGTAGTGAGTTATACTTACATGCTGTAGAGAACAGAGGTAGAACATGCAGCCAATGTTGGCTCCTTCAAACGTAGCGCACTTGAGATAGTCAAGCTTGTGGATGTGGTGGGCGTGAGGACAATCCACTTATACGCCGCAAAACGAGGGGTCTTCGATGTAGTCTGGATCATATTCTCTGTTCATGGGGACCTAACACACAAGAATTGGGGAAAATTGAACTTACCCCTACCATCATTGTGGTCGAGCTCTCGGCGTCGTTCCCGCTCGGCATGGCGCCTATGGACTCGCGTGCGATAGCTTAGCCGCTGGGAGGTTTTCGGTCATCAGACTTTCTACTGCCGGTAGAAGAGATCTCGATGTGAGCAATGGTGGTTTGGCATTTCGAGATGAGGGAAGAGGATAGAAATAAGGGGAAAATTTCTATAGGCGGTGACCAAAATACTCCCGCCTCCTTTTTTGCTGCAACATGGGAGCTCACCCATCTCCATGGTCACAGCAGCACGTGCAGCTAGTGGAGAAAGTTCGGTCCAATTTGCGATTGTAGCTAGGCATGGCTCAACGCTGCTTTGAAATGCGCGCTGGCCACAATGTGGACATCGCATGGGCTACCAATTGGCACATTTTGCATCCAGTGGGCCTGTTTCCAAGTGGTGTGGGAAACCAATCACGCTTGTAATGTACTGAACTGGCGTTTTCTCGACCGTGGACATTAGAGCATCTCTAGCAAACACCATAAAGTCGTGGCCTGCTAAATGTGTTTATGGGCCATAAAAACATGGTTTTCGGACCTATTTTTGTGGGTGCACCGTTTTACAGGCGTGAAGTGCAGGGTCTGTTCTGTGGGAGTGCATAGCTGAACCGTAAATGAAGGGAATATGCCCGAGAGGCAATAATAAAGTGGTTATTATCTTATTCCTTGTTTATGATAAATGTTTATTTTGCATGCTATAATTGTATTAATTTGGAAACGTTAATACATGTGTGTTTAATAAACAAAAGGAAAGTTCCTAGTTATGCCTCTTATAAACTAGCTCGTTGATTAACAAGATGATCAAGGTTTCCTGATCATGGACATTGGATGTCGTTAATAACGAGGTCACAACATTGGTGGAATGATGTGATGAACATTCATCCGAAGTATAGCATTATGATCAGAGTCATTATGTTTATATTGCTATAACATCATACGAAGTAATCTTAGTCCTTAGACCATGAGATCATGTTAATTGCTAACACCGGAAGAGTATCTTGATAACATCAAACGTCACACCGTAATAGGGTGACTATAAAGGTGGGTTCAGTGCTACGAAGGTGTTATGTTGAGGCTCATGGATCAAGAGTGGGATTTTTCCATCCTGATGACGGATAGATATACTCTGGGCCCTCTCGGTGATATCACATTGAAATAGCTTGCAAGCAAGTGATGTGATCACTAGAATGTTATATCACGGGAACGAGAAAAGAGTGCATGTCGGTAACGAGATCAAACTAGGTATTTGGATACCGATGATCGAATCTCGGACATGTAATATATCGCGAGACAAAGGGATTTAGTTACGACGTTAAAGGTTCACACGATCACAAGAGTCATCGTTGAATATGTGGGAGTCAGTACGGATCTCTAGGTCCCGCTGCTGATTATTGATCGGAGAGGGGTCTCGATCATGTCTACATTATTCACGAACCGTAGGGTGACACACTTAAGGGATACCGACACCATTTGGAGCAAATATGTTTCAGATAAAGATTTAAGAAAGCACTGGAATCATTTCGATGGAAACCGGAATCGTTTCGGGTGAAATTGCAGAAACTGGTTCTGCATGTGATATTGAAATGTTGCAGGGGGTTTTATGTGAATGTTTGTTAATTAATGTAATTGGCAAAATTCTGAATAAAATAAATAAAAGTGTTTTATTTCATGAGAACTTGCATTAAATTTGGTGGAAATTTAATGGAGGTGAGTGGAATTTTGAGTGGGTGGCTAATTATGTGAGTGGGAGCTCCACCCACATGAATGTGGAAGAGGTGGGGGCACCTCCCTTGGCTGCCGGCCATGGTGAGGGGCTGCCCCCCCTCTCCCTATAAAAGGCCCCCCACTCCCTCCTCTCATCTTGCACCACCTCCTCGTGAAGGTTCTCTTCTCCCTCTAGTTATTCCCCATGGTCTCGGATTAGCGAGATACATGTTCCTGGTGGCTTTATCTGGAAAGGAGTTGCTGCTTCCGCTGCATCGCTGGAGCGAGGAGGCGGAGGTTGTTCGGTGGACCGAACGTGTGTGCGATCACGGATGCACCGCTACTTTGCGATGCTGGACTTGATGGTGCTGGACCTGATGGTGCTGGAGCTGTTGGACCTGTCGGACTTCCACACGATCTTGAGATCGGCAAGCGTACGACTACATCAACCACGAGTTCCTACTCGTTAACAAAACTCGTTGTCTTCGAGGGTAAGTTCTCCATAGATGTATGTCCACATGTTACTCTGTATCTAGTAGATAGATCTTGGCGTATAGTTCTCATCGTAGGAAAAAATTTGTTTTCTATGCTGCGGACCCAACAGTGGTATCAGAGCCTGATCTATGCGTAGGTGCTTTGCACGGGTAGTACACATATGTTTATATGTGGGCGATGATGATCATGTTATTGCATCTTCTATGTACTTTGGATATTGGTGGCATAGTGGGATGAAGCGGTCCGGACCAACCTTACATGTCATCGTACATGAGACCGGTTCCACGACTGACATGCAACTAGTTTTACATAAGTGGCTGGCGGGTGTCTGTCTCTCCTACTATAGTCAATATCTGATTTACAACGAGATGCTAATAACTTGGTTATCCTTGTTGTGGTTCATGTTCGTAGGTGAGACCGGTTCTATCTCCGAAAGCCCTAAGCCACGTAAAACTTGCAATTGATAAATTAGAGGCGTAGTTTAGATCGTTGCTGGGCTAGTGTCTTGATATGGTATTGTTGTAAGTAGATGTATGGTAGATACTCTTACAACACACTTAACGTGTAAGTTCCATAGACCTTGGCCTTACACACAAAGGAATGATAGAGATCATACCACGATGCAAATGATAGAGATCAAATGCATGGACCATATCATGTCACTTTACACATTAGATGTTTGCATCTTATATTTCTAGTTTGGCGCTTCTAGTAGCATTATAAGATGATCCCTCATTTAAATATCAAGATAAAATGTGTTCTTCCTTAAGTATGCACTGTTTTATGGATCGTGTTTCGAGACATCACGTGATGATCGGGTGTACTCAACTCTACGCTTTCATACAACGGGTGTAAGACAGTTTTACACACGCGAATACTAAGGTTCTTACTTGGCGAGCCTAGCATGTACAGACATGGCCTCGGAACACGGACCGAAAGGTTAAGCATGAGTCGTATAGTTGATGTGATGACCATATTGATGCTCGCCTTTGAAGCTACACCGACTCACGTGATGATCGGACTTGGTGTAGTGGATTTGGTTCATGTAATCACCAAAAAGGCACGAGGGATGTCGTTTTTGAGTGGGAGTTCATTTCTAATTTGGATTAGTCGAACTCTATTTGTCATAAACTAAATCGAAGTGAATTTGCATAATTTTTTGTAGTCATTGGCATCTGTTCACTACCTTATACTTAGTTTTATTTGAGATAATAGAACTATAGAATTATGGATATTTACTTTACGAACTGGTATCGTATTGTTTTGAATGTCAATTTAAAGTTTATTAGTCCTATTGCAAACTTTCAGCAAACTCTATTTACTCCATGAAGTTTAATAAGTAGTATTAAATAAAGAGTAAGAATTCCAATGATAGTATCTCAAGTATCATGTTTGCCTCCATGATTATTGATATTCAAAAATTGTTTTAATATCAAGGTTATCTAGGAGCTGAAAGAATTGTTTCAGGAACCATCTGTGTGGAAGATATTGTGATATCTGAAACAATGTTTTTGGTTGCATTATGATAGAGTATAATTTAGCAAAATACATGTTCTCGTATTGTATGAGAATTTGTGAAGGATGGAGATGCTAGGCATCTGGATCTCCCAAAAGGTGTTGGGAACTAACATTATACTCGCGATTCTTCCTTATAGGCTATAGTAGCTTGATCATGAAAGTTGTCATGATAAGGATGAATAGAAGATGTAAGTAAAATGTTTACTACACTAATAGATTACTAAAGAATGGATTTTTGAAAGAACACCAAACATTTGATGATGGTGATCCACTTCAAAGTGCAAGTCCAAAGGTATTAGTATTTGACTATATACGCTTTGTACTATGTGTCATGTGAATGACACCACTACTGATGTTGATAGATTCTTTTAAAAGAAAAGGAATTGTTGAAAGAGAATCTATAAAATATTTGGCAGAAAAGAAAAGGTTGGAAATGTCCAACTTAGGTATATAGAACATGTACATGTTATGGTTGTTATCCTTGCTTGTTAAACAATGTGGTTCTGAGGTATTGGATACCGGTATTGGATAACGAATTGGTTGGTGTGAAGTGTCATACAGAACAACACAATTCATGAACTGCAACGGCCTAAGTAACTATCAAAAGAATAAGTGATGATGTTCATCGAAAACAAATAAAGTGTTATTGTGTTTTTTCGTTGTCGTCTAACCTAGCCTTCAAGATTTGTTTTAATAATTATTATTTTGTTCCGGTATTATGAGAACAATGGTTGTTCAAATAATTACTGTATTCCATAAAGGATGGATGAACTTTTACAAGTCTAGTTGGAGAAATCACATCCATAAATATTATTGCTAAAATGTCGTAAGAAAAATGATTGGAAGATCACTTATGAAGTGACATCGCTGTTTGAATTATAATGGAAAGTAAACATGAAGAAACTCCATCTTGATGGATTTTTGGAGTCTTTTGATTTTGACCAATTGATGCTTGTGAAACTTCCCTCAAGATAATGGAAACTTTGTCCATAGGCCAAAGAGGAACGGATGACTAACTTATTGGATATTATGCATGTTGATGTATATAGTCCATTATGTGTAGCCATATGCGATGGATCTTTTTTGCTTCATATGCTTTCTTCGGAAATTTGAGTGAATATATTTATATATTTACTTAATAAGGAAGAAGTATGAAACATTTGAAAATTGTTCAAAGACTTTCAAGATGAAGTGAAAAATCATTGTAACAAGAAAATAAAAGAGTTTATGATTTGATCATAAAGATATTTGAGTTATAGGTTTAGCAAAACACCTAAGATTTCAGGAATTGTTCCATGAATTTGCATTTCCCGATAAACCACAGGAGTATGGTATGTTCGAGAGATCAAATCAAACTTTGTTTGACATGGTAAGATCAAAGGTGTCATTTATAAAACTGCCATTATGTTTTAAAGATTAAAGATTTAGAGATTGCCGCTTTTACACTGAAAAGAGCACCATCGTGATCCGTTGAAATGACACCATATGAGTTATGGTTTGGGATAAAACCCGAATTGTCTTTTCTTAAATTTTGGTATGCTATGCATAAGTAGAATGTTTACAACCAAAGTCAGATAAGCACGTCTTTGTAGGTTATCCCAAAGAATTTGTTGGGAATTCCTCCATAACACTGAGGACAAAAGAGTTTGTCGCTTGGAACGTCAAGTTTCTTGAGAAGGAATTTTTCGTGAAAAGTTATGTGGGAGGACAATAGAACTTTGATAAGGTTGTTGAACCTTAGCTATATGTGATGAGTAGCGCAGCGCCGGAAAGTGTCCCGGTGGCGGCCACAATGCTCATGGCTCCCGTGATTACAAAGGGTGTAATCTTGGAGATTAGAGTTCTTATTGAACCATGTGGGTCGGTAAGAATCAAATAGTAAGATTTGAAACAGAAGTCGTTATTGTTTTGACAATGATGAACCGACTGCATGCAAAGAAGTGATGATGGGCCCTGACTCCATAAAATGACTAGAAGTCATAGAATCCATGATAGTATCCATACACGAGAAATCAAGTTTCTGAACTTGGAAAACCCTCCAAAAAGGCGTGAAGCCTATCGGTCGTGTTTGGATCTATAAAGAAATAAGACATGGATGTTTAACATCTATGAAATAGTCGACATGTCGGAAAGAAGTTTACGACAATGTTCAAGGAGTTGACTATGACAAGATTTGATCTTTCATAGCGATATATAGTCTTGACGGATTAATGTAGCAACCACTACATATAATTTGGTATATGGTAGTTGAATAAACAAAACAAGGTTCTTCGAATAGAACGGTAACCTAGGACATGTACATGACATGGTCCGAAGGGTTTTGTTAATTCAAAGGGTGCTAAAAGGACATGTAAACTTCAATAGTTGAAGTAAGCATAGCGGAGTTGGAATCTTCACCATGATGAAACTATTAAAACAGTTTAAATTCATCGGAGATGATGAAGATGCTTGCATTTGCAAGAAATTAAGTGGGAGCGGTGAGACATATTTCTAATACATTATGTAGAGGACATATTGTTGATTGAAAATGATGTATCTTGAATTGACACAAGTTAAGGATTTCATTAAAATAAGATTTCTATGAAAGACTTGGGCAAACCCAGAATATTAGGCATCAATATCTATATGGATAGATTAAGGCGCTAATATGGTTGTGCCAGACATACATATATGAGATATTGAAAGGGTTCAATATGGAAACAACAAGAAAGGTTCTTGCTGCATGGAAAGGATTGTATCAAAATTCAAGTGTTTCAACACTTGGTGAGTAAAATCGCATGAAGATTTTGATCGATTATACCATGATATGTATATATCCATAATGTCCTATGCTCTAAATGTTATGAGCATATACCAGAATGATTCATAAGATGATCATTGGACAATAGTAAAGATATTCTTATGAGCTTTTGGAAGAACTAAGAATATATAATGTATAAGTGACAAATAGTTAAAGGTAGTTCATTGTAAAGTGTTACATTGATACTAGTTTTGTCACAAGATACAAATTAAATTTATCTCAATATAGACTATGGGTGGAACAATGTAATGGAAAGTATGTTCCATGATGGATTTGGATGAGTTCCAAAGTTGAGACATTGTGACGGATACTACAACAAAAGGCTAAGTATATGACTGCTATAGTAGCAGCATAGGAGGGCATTTGTGTTAAGTAGTTTGTTATCAAAATAGGTGTGGTTCAAAGTGGGCTAATACTATGAAGATATATTGTGTGACAATAGTATCAACATATTTTAACCCGAACAAACTAAAGGTCTACCAAAGGACCAAATTTATACAATGCCATCTCATTTGAGAATGAGTGATGCGTAGAGACGCAAAGACATGCAAATACACACGGAACTGAAACTGTCAGAGCCGGAGATTATGTTAACCACTAGCAATCGCGTATATGCAACACCAGAAAGCCATAGGTGTTCAATACGCAAAGTTTTTCAAACTAGATTATTGACTCTAGTGCAAGTGGGAGACTGAAGGGAATATGCCCGAGAGGCAATAATAAAGTGGTTATTATCTTATTCCTTGTTTATGATAAATGTTTATTTTGCATGCTATAATTGTATTAATTTGGAAATGTTAATACATGTGTGTTTAATAAACAAAAGGAAAGTTCCTAGTTATGCCTCTCTTATAAACTAGCTCGTTGATTAACAAGATGATCAAGGTTTCCTGATCATGGACATTGGATGTCGTTAATAACGAGGTCACAACATTGGTGGAATGATGTGATGAACATTCATCCGAAGTATAGCATTACGATCAGAGTCATTATGTTTATATTGCTATAACATCATACGAAGTAATCTTAGTCCTTAGACCATGAGATCATGTTAATTGCTAACACCGGAAGAGTATCTTGATAACATCAAACGTCACACCGTAATATGGTGACTATAAAGGTGAGTTCAGTGCTACGAAGGTGTTATGTTGAGGCTCATGGATCAAGAGTGGGATTTGTCCATCCCGATGACGGATAGATATACTCTGGGCCCTCTCAGTGATATTACATTGAAATATCTTGCAAGCAAGTGATGTGATCACTAGAATGTTATATCACGGGAACGAGAAAAGAGTGCATGTCGGTAACGAGATCAAACTAGGTATTTGGATACCGATGATCGAATCTCGGACATGTAATATATCGCGAGACAAAGGGATTTAGTTACGACATTAAAGGTTCACACGATCACAAGAGTCAGCGTTGAATATATGGGAGTCAGTACGGATCTCTAGGTCCCGCTGCTGATATTGATCGGAGAGGGGTCTCGATCATGTCTACATTATTCACAAACCGTAGGGTGACACACTTAAGGGATACCGACACCATTTGGAGCAAATATGTTTCAGATAAAGATTTAAGAAAGCGCTAGAATCATTTCGATGGAAACCGGAATCCTTTCGGGTGAAATTGCAGAAACTGGTTCTGCATGTGATATTGAAATGTTGCAGGGGTTTTATGTGAATGTTTGTTAATTAATGTAATTGACAAAATTCTGAATAAAATAAATAAAAGTGTTTTATTTAATGAGAACTTGCATTAAATTTGGTGGAAATTTAATGGAGGTGAGTGGAATTTTGAGTGGGTGGCTAATTATGTGAGTGGGAGCTCCACCCACATGAATGTGGAAGAGGTGGGGGCACCTCCCTTGGCTGCCGGCCATGGTGAGGGGCTGCCTCCCTCTCCCTATAAAAGGCCCCCCACTCCCTCCTCTCATCTTGCACCACCTCCTCATGAAGATTCTCTTCTCCCTCTAGTTATTCCCCATGGTCTCGAATTAGCGAGATACATGTTCCCGATGGCTTTATCTGGAAAGGAGTTGCTGCTTCCGCTGCATCGCTGGAGCGAGGAGGCAGAGGTTGTTCGGTGGACCGAACGTGTGTGCGATCACGGATGCACCGCTACTTTGAGGTGCTGGACTTGATGGTGATGGACCTAGTGGTGCTGGAGCTGCTGGACCTGTCGGACTTCCACACGATCTTGAGATCGGCAAGCGTACGACTACATCAACCACGAGTTCCTACTCGTTAACAAAACTCGTTGTCTTCGAGGGTAAGTTCTCCATGGATGTATGTCCACCCATCGCTCTGTATCTAGTAGATAGATCTTGGCGTATAGTTCTCTTCGTAGGAAAATTTTTGTTTTCTATGCTGCGGACCCAACAGTAAATTGAACTAGAAATCGTGTTCATAGTTTTTCAAACAAGATCAAACAAAGTTTGCGATAGTTGAGATTGGGCATCACCCTTTGCAATGATCCTATACATCATGTCAGGCCATAGAATATGGATCACACACAAGTATTGTCACCAAGACCACCAGAGGCACCCTCACCGCCACTACAGCCGCCAGAAGCACTACCACCGCCTAGGAGAGCTTGTTTCTTCCTCTCTAAGATCTCTCCTTGCAAGTTTCCACTATTCCAATTGGTGTGAATCCATTTTGCTCGGATCCATCATCATTGTTCTTGTTTCTTCCATCATCAATCACTGTTCCCTCCTTCCACCTTACCACCGAATCCCCCAAGTGGTGCCTCCGATACGTCGACCTCACTATCTTTCAACGAACTTGTGAACGAGGTCGGAATGACATGCAAATCGTAGCTAGATTGAGGACTGCAACATCACAATTTTGCGATACAATGCAAATGGAAGATAGGGAATAGTTTCATACCTTGCATATGTTTGCACGAACACATCATGGGCGGTGATGGGGTCATTGGGGAATACGGTGGTAGGCGCGGCCGGAGCACGCTGAGGCACGGCCGGAGCATGGCGGCTGCTGACCGCCTTCTTCGACGCAGGGACGCCCTTCATGCTCGGCTTCTTTCTTCGTATTCTTTGGAGCATGGACGACGTTGCTCTGCTCTGATGCCGGTGCGGGTGCGGTGGAGGAGGTGGATGCTGAGGCCGCAGCTCCTCCTGGGCTGACGTGCTGGCCAGCGCGTTTCCTCTTCGTGCCAGCACCGTCAGGATTTGATAGTCCAACATCGTGTGCACGCATAGGCGGAGGCGGTGGGAGACAGGAAGGGATCAACTAGGGCGATGCCGCAACTCCGGTGACTGGTGGGAGGTCAGTAGGGTCCATTGGAGCCGAATCACGGACGTGGCGAGGCAGGGCGGTGGTTGGGGAAGTGGATCTGTGGCGGCGGAAGAGGGGAGACGGGAAACGACTGTCGTCGGATTATGGACAAGTACGCCATGAGGGGGTCCTCGAGGCGTGCGGAAGAGAGGGGTGTGAGACGTACGGTATTCCAGGACGGTGAGCACACAAGTTTACCCAGGTTCGAATCCGCCGGCTTTGGACGGATCCTACTCCTGCTAGCAATCCAGTAATATGGCAGAGCCGGAATATGGGTTACAAGGTTATCACCTGTGCGAGTTGAGATTATAGACTATTGTGTTGTAAGGTGTTGACCTAAAGGCTCTCCCTAGGACGGCTTATAGATATCCGGCCTAGGGTTTACAGGAGAGATCAATCCGGCTACGACTAAGAGTTGGTTACAGAGTACATCTTGAACTACAAGTAAAATTATGGGCCTAAGTCGGTAAGTCTTCTGGGCCCTCCCGTAGCCGGATTGGACTCCGTCTTCTCTCCTGACTGGGCCGCCCATGAAGCAAAGCTCTAACCCGAAGTGGGCCACCCTGGTTAGTGAGGAACTGTGAGGATACCCGGAAAGTATATCCCCAACAGCAGCCCCCGAAGGCCTCCAAGATCCAAAGTCGGATTTTATCATCGTCTAGCTTGATCTTCGGCTTGCAGGATCTTGAGGGGTTCCTGAAACTTCACAACAACAAATACGATCCGGGTCTTAAAAATAAGTTGGACCTATCAATTAGTTACTCGGATTTTCCAGCTTGATTTTAAACTAAGCCGAAACTTTGTTTCTACGCCACCTGACACAAGCATGGTCAAGTCACGTCATCTGACAGGCGTGCCGTGAGCACGACCGTTGGTGGGTTCGCGGTTCGCGGAACCGAGGCGCCGTTTCAACGCGAGCGTGGAGATCGAGGAGACACAATCATCGCATGGGTCCTTCCCAGTTCTTTCCACAACGCGTGGCGGTTACACTGTAGCATTTGCACGAATCTTGGCGCAGTTAGGTGGATATAAGGGGTTTGGATTTCTCCTTCTCCTTTCCACCAGACTTCGTTGTTTTCTCTTCCTCCCAATCCTCCTACGCGCTCAGAGCTCTCTCGCCCTTCCCCCCACAGAAACTCCCAGCGCCGCCACTTTCAGGTCCTCTTCGCACCGGAGAAATGGCTTCATCGTCTTCTTCCTCCGGTTTGGTGGCGGCGGCGGCGGAGACGACGGAAGCAGCAGCGGAGAAGGAAAGCTTCTGGGGAATCTGGATCCCCTGCGTCCTTGACGAGGACGGCCTCAAGAACGTGGAGAAGGAGGGGCTTCTCGCCGCCGGCGACTGGCGGAGCGGCTTCGGTGAAACCGTCCCCAACCCGCGCTAGGGCGAGCGAGTCCACTTCTGCACCCATCTGGACCGAGGTCTGTCTTTTCCTCCATCGGAGTTCTTCTCCGAGGTGATAGATCACTATGGAGTTCAACTCCACAATCTTCCTCCCAATTCACTTCTAGAAATGAGCGCATATGCTGCGCTTTGCGAGGGCTTTCTCGGCATTAGGCCGAGTTTGCTTCTCTTCCGGTACTATTTCCATGTCCGGAGAAATTCCATCACTGCCGGTGTTCTTTACATCACCGGCACCATTAGCTTTTCCCTTAGACGAGACCGGTCCTATCCAAAAATCGATGCCAGTGACTCGGTCAAACAATGGCCAGCCACTTTCGTTTATCATAGGGATATTCCGGCTCCCGGCAAAGCTACTGGTTTGCCAGCTTTTGTCAACGGAGCCGCCACGGCCCAGCCTTCCTGGGACGAGGCTGCTTCGGCTCTCACCGACGATCTGATCCTCGCTAAGAGGTGGATCGAATATCTGATCAAGCACATGGGTCTGAAGGGATCCGAATTGGTCCAGTGCTGGGTCTCACGTCGGATCCAGCCACTTCAGTACCACGGGGATAGACTGATGCACTCCATCATGTCTTCCAAAAAAGACTCTCTCCGCATCAGCCCCAAATCCTACACCACTCAAGGCTACATCAGCCAAATCAAGTGGCTGATTAAGGAGCGGATCGAGAGGAGGATTCCGGAGATTTCTCTGGATATGTACACAGCAAAAAACCTCGTGGTGCCGGTAAGCTTCCATCAATACACCTTTTATGTGTTTCAATCTTTAAGTTATATACTGCAATGTTGATATGCTTTCTTGTTTTCAGCTTGCTGACCTCCCCGAGTTGGAGCTTGCTCCACTCGAAGGATATCCTCCTGAGTTTTCTCAGGAGATTGAAGTGGTCCCATTGCCGGACCTTGCGCTCAAGAAGCGCAAAGCTCCGACAGTGGCTGTTGGCACAAAGGAAGTGCCTGTTGTGAAGAGGTAACTTTCATTCACAATTTCCGCCTTTGTACCTTTCTCGAATTTCTTTCCGAGATGTAATGTTTCTGACTTTGCCCCATTTATCAGAGCAAAGCTGATCGTCAAGGGAAGGGGAAAGGGATTCCTGTGAAGCCCCTATGACAGACGAAGCTCACCATAGCTTCTCCTGCCGTGGCTCCTCCAACTCCTGCCCCTCAACCTTCTGGAACTCCGACGATTATTCCTTCTCCGGTGGTTGCAGAAGATCCAGCTCCTCCAACAGAGCCTGTGATCCTTGGGTCACAAACTGATGTCACCGTGGGTGTGTCAGGTCAAGATAAGGGTGAACCCTCTTCGGGTAATGATCCCTCGGCTGAAGTCTTCGCCGACAATCTCATTAGCAATCCGGGACTTGCCAAGTTTGGCATGTCCTGGAAATCTGCAGAGGAGATCCAGCGGTTGGCCAGGCAAGTCCTAGACAAAAGCCATCTATCCCCTGAGGAGGAAGCGCAAGAAGCAGAGGACATCAAGTTCCCCGATCTTCTCGCTCAAGTCCACCTTCGTGACGAGAGGATTAGGGCTGGTGAGCTTCCAATAGCCCCAGTAATCCCTCTTACCCTCGCCGAGAAGGTGGCAGCTGAAGTGAATGCGGGTTTAGACAAACTCACCCGCGAGCAATATGTAAGTCGGAATTCCAACTCTTGTTTTTACATTATGTTATATCATATCCTCTAGCCCCCAAGCATGAAGTAGGATATAGAATCTGGGTTTATGCTTTCATTAGGATGCCAAAGAATGAACTAGTGTAGCCCCCAAGGCTCATGCTGATATTTAGCAAAAAAATATTAGCCCGACTCTTAAGTAGCTTTCTGACTTTGGGTATTCTAACTTACAGAAAGTATGTTCCTATAACCAGGAATTATTGACCAATGTCTGTGATAAGTGAAGAGAGATCAAGGCTCTCTGGCTTAAAAATGCCGAACTCAAAGTAGCCAAGGATGAAGCCGAAGGTAAACATTCCAAGATTCAAACCTTGTTTTTTACTTTTTGAGTGCCGAGCTTTTTCTGAACTGTAGTTCTTTTTTTGTTTGACTTATAGCGCTGGTGAAACAATCCATCGCTATGATTGAAGAGGCCGAGAACCTCAAGACCCTAGTGGTGGAGAACAAGGGACTTCGCCAAGAGCTGGATAAGCTCAAGACGGATCATGAAACGAGCATAGCTCACATCCTGGAATCCTCCTCCATGGCCACTAAAGAGCGCGATCGCAAGATTGCCGCTCAAGATAAAGTTATCTCGGACCTCAAGAATGAGCTTGGCAGAGAGAAGGACATTTCCCAGGCGCTCCGGGCTGAACTCTAGAGTCTCCGGGAGGAGAAGGCCAAGATTGACGACATCATTCTCGGTATGATTCCCCTCTCTGACTTATCTTTTCTTCGACTTCTATCAATGTCGGTTTTTTCTTAAATTGTTTTGTGTATAGGTCCTCTAAACTTTACGGACTCCTCCTCCTCCGAGCCCCGCACCCACCGGCTTACCCAAGTTGGTGATCTTCTTCATGACTTCCGCCAGTCCCTTGAGGACATTGGCGAGTCTCTCAGGATTGTGGACATGCCAAGCATGTCGGATTTTCAGGTGCGGGACAAGGCCAAGGAAATGCCGCGGCTTGTTCAGGACTGGAACATGTCCTACGCGCGGACTGCTGCGCAAAACGCTCTCACCATGGTCATGAGCCACCATGGAAACATGGAGATATGGCAAGTGACCAGAGGGTACTGCAAGGTAGACGAAGACGGCCAGGAGCAAGACCTTCAAGCCATCATGCACTCCTGCGCCGGATACGGGTGCCACATAGCTGATCTGACCAGCTACGAGATCCCCTTCTTCACCCGCATGTCTACTCCGCCACCTCCTCCAGAAGAAGCCGAAGAAGTTTCCGACGATGAACAGACCACCTCGGGTCCGGACATTACGGAACGATATCAAGGCGGAGTAACCAGCGAGCCGGCAGCTGCTTCATCTCCTCCTGCATCATAGACCACAAATTTATGTATTATTCTATGAAAGAACATGATGCGTTTGTAAATATTAAGTACTATTGACTTTGCTAGTGCTAAGTTTTTTATCTATTCAACACTTTTGTCTTAGATTTTTTTGTATGCCTGAAATGTTTACATAAGCACTTGAAATTTTCCGTCTCTACTTATCGTTTATCTGGCTTTCCGCCTCGTCCCTTTCGTGAGCCGGCTAAACCTTCAGCCGGAAACTTTGCCGAGCAACGGAGCTCAATTGCTAAACCAGTTTAAACTCGGAAACAAAGCCGGCTTCCAGTACCAACAATTCACTACTCGGAAAATACCCGCATCCAGCAATCAGACAAATAACCCAAGTAAAGACTAGAATTTTTAGAGTTATACCCGAAGGTAGCAGTTTTAGAATCGGAAATCTAAACCAGAACGAACATGAGCATAAAGTACTTTCAAGCATTCTGGGATTTTCGACTATGACATGATCATTAGGAAATAAGATGGTAAAAACTTCTCAGAAAAACTTTGAGGCAACCAAAACTTTTATTTCTCACAGAACATGTACATATGTATGATTACAAAGAAGGATAAACTAAGAATAAAAGGGACGTAGTTGAGCAATATTCCACGGTCTGTCTAACTCATCCGGATTTGTACTGCCTCCAGCTCTCTTTCTCTTCTTAGTAGCAGGTCTTTCTTTGACTGGCCTCATGTCAGTTAAGTAGTACGATCCATTGTGCAATACTCGACTAACTAAAAAGGGCCCTTCCCATACTGGGGAAAGTTTGTGCTTTCTTTGTTGCACAAACCGGAGAACCAAATCACCTTTATTGAAAGATCTAGTTCGGACTCTCTAGCTATGATACTTGCGTAACTTCTGCTGATAGGCTGTAGATCTCATTTCAACAATGACGCGAACTTCTTCGACTAAGTCGAGATCATTTTGTCGAGAAATCTCGGCATCCTCTTCGATATACGCGGCCACTCTAGGAGAAGTATGAATTAAATCGCTAGGAAGAACTGCTTCTGCGCCATAGACCAAGAAGAAAGGTGTGTATCCTGTTAACCTGTTCGGAGTTGTTCGTAAACTCCAAATTACAGAGGGTAGTTCCTCTGTCCAAGCCCCTGCAGCACATCGTAGTGGTGCTTCAAGTCTTGGTTTCAAGCCTTATAGAATTAAACCATTAGCTCTTTCGAATTGTCCGTTAGCCTGTGGATGTGCGACTGACGCAATGTCAAGCTGGATATTTTGCTCATCGCAGAATTCAGCCAATTCTCCCATAGAGAAGTTACTCCCGTTGTCCATGATAATGCTATGCGGATAACCATACCGGATTATAACATCCTCGACAAATATTTTGGTTTTTGCTCCATCACAACTAGTGACATGTTTAGCCTCGATCCATTTGGTGAATTTATCCACCATCACTAAGAGGTGAGTAAATCCACTTGGAGCTCGTTTAAATGGTCCTACCATATCAAGCCCCCAGACTGCAAAGGGCCATGTTATAGGGATTGTTCGCAGCTGATCAGCCGGAACTGAGCTTGCTTGGCGTACTTTTGGCAGCCTTTGCATGTCTTGACTAATCGTTCGACATCTGCCTAAGTTGTAAGCCAGAAAAATCCATGTCGAAAAGCTTTTGCCACTAAAGATTTGGCTGCAGCGTGGTGACCACACTCGCCTTCGTGGATTTCCCTTAAGATTTCCACTCCTTCTTCCGGAGATACACAGCGCTGAAAACCCCCAGAAACACTCTGTTTATGGAGCTCACCTTTACAATAGTATAGGCTTTTGCTCGTCAGATAATCTGTCGGCTCAGCACCTCGTCTTCGGGTAATTTGCCATCTACCAAATAATTGAGGTAGGGTTGAGTCCAGCTGGTAATTATAGCCAGAACTACTATCAAAGGTGAGTCGGATTTGGTCGGATATTCCTCGCCTACTCCCTTTATTGAGGGAACTTTGAGGTGCTCTAAAAAAACGCCATCCGGGACCTCTTTCCGCGTAGAGCCTATACGAGATAGTGCATCTGCTTCCTCATTTTCTGCTCGAGGGATGTGTTGAAATTCAAACCCTTCGAACGATTTAGATAGATCATCCACGACAGCTTTATATGCTGCCATGTGTTTATTTGCATTACAAATATCCGAGACTTGCTGAGCAACAAGATCCGAATCTCCGTAACACATCAAACGTCGGATGCCAATATCCTTAGCAATCCGGATTCCATGCAGCAGTGCTTCATACTCGGTAATGTTGTTTATCGCTGTGAAGTGGATCTGCAAAACGTATAAAAGTTTATCTCCTTGGGGTGATTTGAGCACCACGCCAGCCCCCTCGAGCCTTAGACCCATCGAAAAAGAGGGTCCAATATTCCGACTAGAGATGCAAGTTTGGAACCTTTAGGGTACCCTCTATTTCAGTCTAGTTCAAACAAATGAACTAGTTTTCTTAAAAAGTGATGATTTGTGAAAATATAGTTCATTTTTTTTGTACTAAAGAGGGTAGAGGGTACCCTAGAGGTTACCCATTTGCATCCTTAATTCCGACTCAGGGAGGACCATGTTCTCCTTGGTCTCTGTCCAATCAGCGACAAAGTCAACAAGGATCTGGGATTTGATTGTTGTCCGAGGTTTATACTCAATGTCGAAAGCTGAGAGCTCTATTCCCCATTTGGCAACGCGTCCAGTGGCATCGCTATTGTTGATTATATCTCTCATGGGAGCTTTTGCTCACCACGGTAATTGGATGCTCATGAAAATAATGTCGTAGCTTACGAGATGCTAGAAAAACACTGTAAGCCAACTTTTGGTTATGCGGATACCGCTGTTTGGACTCTGTCAAGACCTCACTAACAAAGTACGTCGGACGCTGCACCAGGTGTTCCTGATTTTCCTCTGGTCTCTCCACCACCATGACGATACTGACAACCTTATTTGTCGCAGCAATGTAAAGCAACATCGGTTCCTGAGGTTCCGGTGCTGCAAGGATAGGAGCAGATGAGAGTACTCTTTTCAGATCTTGTAGTGCAGCTTCAGCTTCGTCATTCCAAACAAAATCCTTGGTCTTCTTCAGGAGTTTGTATAATGGTGCGGCTCTTTCACCAAGCTGGCTTACAAATCGACTGACCGCAGCAATGCAACCAGTTAACCTTTGTACGTCCTTCAGGCGAGTTGGCCTGGAAATATTGAGAATAGCCTTGATTTTGTCACGGTTCACCTCTATGCCTCTTTGAGACACGATGAAACCTAACAATTTTCCGGCTGGTATTCCAAAGAAGCATTTCTTCGGGTTAAGCATGATGTTGTATTTTCGTAGATTGGCGAACGTCTCCTCCAAGTCGTAAATCAACGTTTCCTTCTTTTTGGACATGACCGTGATATCAGCCACGTATGCATGTACATTGCATCCGAGTTGGTCATGGAGGCAACGCTGCATCGTGCGCTGGTACGTAGCTCCTACATTCTTCAGCCCAAAGGGCATCGTAACAAAACAGAAGGTTCCGAAGGGGGTTATGAATGAAGTCTTGACTTTGTGAGATTCCTTCATCTGGATTTGGTGATAACCGGAATATGCATCGAGAAAACAGAGGAGTTCCGAGCCTGCCGTAGAATCGATGACTTGATCAATTCTAGGCAGAGCGAACGGATCTTTTGGACAAGCCGTGTTCAAGGCAGTATAATCAACACATATCCTTAAATCAGTGGTGTCCTTTTTAGGGACCATTACAGGGTTGGCCGACCAATCAGTATGGATGACCTCTTCTATGAATCCGGCTAACTTGAGCCGCGCTAGTTCCTTAGCTATTGCCTTACGCTTTTCATCGCCACACCATCGTAAGGACTGTTTGACGGGTTTAGCGTTTGGGTTTACATTTAGAGAGTGCTCGGCAAGTTCCCTAGGTACTCCGGTCATGTCAGATGGCTGCCATGCGAAGATATCTTGATTTGCTTGGAGGAACTTGACGAGCGCATTTTCCTATGCGCTACTTAGGCCTGCGCCTATCTGGGTCACCTTGGAGGGGTCATCATCCTTCAACGGCGTCTGCTTCGTCTCTTCTGATGCCTTGAACTCCGGATTTGGCTTTGTGACCTCCTTCTTCGTTGCGGGCATCTCGGACGGATCTATGCTCTTCTTGATCTCTTGGTACTCCTGGGCATGCAGCACGGCTTCGGCAAAGGCAGCATTTCCATCCTCACACTCTCGCGCCTTCTTCGGGTCTCCCCTGATGGTGATCACGCCATTGGGACCTAGAATTTTCATCATATTGTAAATGTAACACGGACGAGCCATAAAAGCCTAGTAAGCCGGACGTCCGAATATAGCGTGATATGCGCTCTTGAACGGGACTACTTCGAACGAAAGTGCCTCCGTCCGATAATTCTTTGGAGTTCCAAAAGTAACATCCAAAGTGATCTCTCCCAGGGAATTAGCTTGTCTTCCTAGGACAACTCCATGAAAGATCACAGAGCTATGGTTCAGCTGTGTTTCTGAGATCTTCATTCGGCGTAGCGTTTCGACATAGAGAATATTGATGCTGCTACCACCGTCCATGAGGGTCTTAGAGAAACCATAACCGTCAATAAGTGGATTAACGATTAAGGCGTATTTTCCTCGCATGTGTAGTTTAGGCGGATGATCAGCGCGGTCAAACGTGATTGCCACTTCCGACCAGTCCAGATACTGAGGGATAGCCGGAACTATTGCATTGAGCTCGTGGAGAACTGCTTTCTTGAACTTTGCTGGTTGAGATCCGAGGAAGGTGACGTAAGTGTCCTTCTTGGTGGGAAAAGTTTTCTTCCCTTCCGACTTGGGATTTGAAGCATCAGCTTCCTCCATGTCGGAATCTTCCTTGGTCTCCTTGTCTTTTTTGGGATTTTTCTTTCCCTTCTTCCGCTTAGCTTTGTAGCCCGCGGTATCATCTCTCTTGATGTCGTCATTAAAACGACACTCAGCGTTTGTGTGGGACGAGCCCCCATTGGCATCTAAGTGATGCACACATGGGTTATTGGCAATGTCGGCCCAAGTGTAGGTTTTGCCTGGTTGTTGCTCTCCTCTACCTTGGACCCTTGACGTCCCACGGCCGCGCCCGCGGCCTCCGCCACGTCCTCCTCGTCCTCCAGACCCAGAAATAGTAGTGACCACTGCTGTCTCCGCGTTGGGTTTTTCTTCCGAGGTATTTTTGCGCTTCTGAGCTTGTTGCTTTGGTTGTTTTGCCGATTGAGGCACAGCCAGGACATTGAGTAATCCCTCTGCATCGTCGTCAGCACCTGCATACTTGCTCGCTGTTTCTATCATCTCTCCCAGATCAGTAACCTTGTCACACTTCAAGCGATGGCGCAGTAAACCAATTGGGAGACCTACGATGAAAGCTTCAATCGCAGTTTGATCATTTACTCCTTCACAGGAGTTCTTGGTGTCGATCCATCGTCCGAGGTAATCCCGGCAAGTTTCTCCGGCTTTCGGGGTGCAACGTTGTAGGTCTCCAACCGTACAGGGCCTCCGATATGTGCCTTCGAAATTTCGAAAGAACGCACTTTGCAAATCATACCAGTTATGGATGGTGTTCGCTGAAAGTTCATTGAGCCATGATCGTGTCGTCTTCCGCAACATAAGTGGGAGATGTCGGATTGCGACCAAGCTGTTTCCGCCCTTAGCGATGCAGCAAGCTTGGAAGAAGTCCTGTAACCAGATGTCTGACCGAGCAATGTTGTCATAGGCTTGGATATGTCTTGAGATAGCAAATCCTTCCGGGAATTTTGTAGCTCTGATGCTTGGTTCGAAGCACTTTGGGCCCACGTACACATCATCGTTTTCATAGCGTCGAGCCTCTATGTTGGAGTTGATCCTATGTCTTGCGTCGTTCGGGGATAGAGATCGTCCCGAATGTCAGTTGTGGCTGCGGTGCCTTGGAGCCGGACTTCGGCTTCTGCCACCACCTCCTCTGCCATGTCGTCCTCCTTGGCCTCCCTGGGGGGTGTTGTGATAACTACCTGGTGGATGGGGTGGGGCAGCTGAATTGTTTCAAGATGATCGCTGGTCTCTGTCCGGAGCGTCATTATTCCGGTTCCGGGGAGGTTCTTGACTACGAAGAGCCCCTGTCGGCTTGTTCTAGCGTGGTTTCCGTCGTTCCTTCATCCGTTGTTCCCACCATGGTGAGGCTCAGACGGACGGCTCTCATATCTAGGAGGTGGCATTCTCTGACGATCCTCCTCCTGACGTTTCTCCTTATCTTCTCCCTTTCGATCGTTGTACTCTCGTCGGGGAGGATTCCTCGGATTCAGTGCAGCGATCGCGTCTTTCTCAGCCGCTGGAGCAACATTGCTCCAGTTATGTGTAGCTCTGCGATGCTGTCCCAACGATCCGGTTCTTGAATAATTGTCTTCCCTGCGTTTGGGGTTATGATGCTACGCCCGAACATAATGGGATCTTACGTCAGCCCATGCCGGATCTGTGCGACATTGGTCAGAATCCGAGACCAGTTTTTGACTCCCGGACAGGGCGACCTTCTGCTGCTCCAGTCCCTTGTTGAGTAGCTTGATACCCAAACGGATCTCCTCTGGTCCTGGATTAGCCGATAGAATTTCTCGGGCTGCCACGTTATTCTGTACTGGGGTTGGGTATACCCAATCTCCATTGTTGTCTTTCCGTGGCTTCCCCATCTCGTCCCCAAAAAGGACGGCACGGACACATGGGAATTGGTCGTCATTGATGTGACGCTTCCGTGTCTTCTGATGCAATCGAGACATATATTCCTTGGTTGACATGCGTTTCTTCTCCACCTCGATGTTTTTGGCTTCATCGAGGAGTTGTTGACGACGCGCTTCTAGGGCCTGGGCCCTTTCGTCCAGCTCATCTGCAGTAAGTTCTGCAGCTGTAGGGATAGGTGTGGTTAATGCGGCATCGATGAGCTTACGCGCACCTTCAGTGATCATGTGTCCATCCACCGATGCTTCTTTTTTCGGCTCTTCTGGGATAAGCGCTCCATCTGAGTCTTCTTCATATTCCTCGGCGATTACCTCCTCTGTGAGAGGGTCTTTTGTCGGGGTCTTGTTCTTCTTGTTCTTCTTCTTTGCCTTCTAGGCAGCGCCGGTAGCAAAGACGGCTTTGGGTCTGTTTCCCGGAGTCAAGCTCTAATCGGTACTTTCGGACATCAGGACCTCGGGATTGTCTCCGACGTCCATGTCATCCTGCGCTTTGGGAGAGTGTTCCCCGGATCTTTCATCCATGGCTTCTGCTTCCTCTGCAGCTTTGGAGTTGTACTCCTCTTCATATTCCGCGGAGAACTTTCGGAAATCTGCCGACGTCGTAGATTCATCTGAGGATGCGGGAACGTCGGCGTTTGTTCCAATTGCCTCCAGCACCAAATTGGTGTTTTCTCCAGCATCGGCACAGCTGGATCCGGATCCAACATATCCGACGAAGTGTGACGCGTGCTTCCTGAGGTACCTGAGGAAAGGCCTATCTGTCCCGGCATCATCAGACCTGTATTGTACCTGAGGAAAGGCCTGCCTGTATTGTAAGGTGTTGCCTTAAAGGCTCTCCCTAGGACGGCTTATATAGATATCCGGCCTAGGGTTTACAGGAGAGATCAATCCGGCTACGACTAAGAGTTGGTTACAGAGTACATCTTGAACTACAAGTAACATTATGGGCCTAAGTCAGTAAGTCTTCTGGGCCCTCCCGTAGCCAGATTGGACTCCGTCTTCTCTCCTGACTGGGCCGCCCATGAAGCAAAGCTCTAACCCGAAGTGGGCCACCCTGGTTAGTGAGGAACTGTGAGGATACCTGGAAAGTATATCCCCAACAACGACGATGATGAAATGTCCCTCCCGCCAAACCTACGGTGTGACTACGGGGCACCCTCGAGTCGGCCGTGCACCTGTGAATTCTCGGGGTGCCGGAATTTTTTTTCGACCGGGCGAGATTTATGGGTGTATGCTCGGGTTACGTTTTCACCGCAAAATCGAGAATTGCGGGTTATTTTCCGATTCACATGACCTTACGGTGTCCGCTACGCACACACACACACACACACTCACATGAGCACGTCTCTCACTCACTTTTTTAGGGAAAACTTTACTCTTTATTGATCTAACACATTGTTCTTGATACAAAGACCATCAGGGGGCTAGAGGAGACAAACCTGACGTCCAACACTAGTACACACAGTTGATCGAGCTAGCCTATCAGCTTTCATGTTCGACAATCTATTCTCATGGATAAAACACACCTCCTCGAAACTACCTGACTCCACTTTGATCTCAGCTATAATCATACTATAAATGCCTGTGAAAGGCTACGACATGTTGCTCACCACCGAGAGACAATCTGTTCCCACCGTCGCTCTTATGATCTATAGGTCTGATGCACTCGACGATCGACGTAGAGCTCGTTGGGAACCCTAGGAGGAAGGTATGATGAGCACAGCAGAAAGTTTTCCCTCAATTATGAAACCAAGGTTTAATCGAACCAGTAGGAGCAAGGAAACACCCCAAAGGTGTTACTAGCTGAGCTTTGGCAGGGCGCACTACCGGTGCTAGTAGCAACGTGGAGACCTGCACAACACAACCACAGAACTTTGTCCCCAACTTGCGATGAGGTTGTCAATCTCACCGCGTTTTGCGGAAAACAAAGGATTAAACGTATCGAATGGAAAGAAGTAAAAGTTTGCAGAAAGTAAACACAAAGCAGTAAACAGTTTATAGATTGTATGTAAAGGAAAAGGACCGGAATCCATAGTTCACTAGAGGTGGCTCTCCTTAGATAGATAAGATGCTGGGTGAACAAATTACAGCGGGGCAATTGACAAACACCGAGAAAGCAATACATGCATATACTAATCATCTTGACTCCTCTAGGACTTGACTGGGCATTACAACATAATACATAGACCGCCATCCAATTGCATCTATGACTAATAATCCACCTTCAGGTTATCATCCGAACCCCCTCCAGTATTAAGTTGCAAGCAACAGATTATTGATTTACGGACTACGTGTAAAGTAAACAATACGATTATTCTATGAACAAAGGATTGTTGTTTTCTCCCTAGTAGCAACAGCACATCTAGTACCTTAGATATTTCTGTCACTTCCCCAGATTACCAGAGGCATGAACCCACTATCGAGCATAAATACTAACTCTTGGAGTTGCTAGCATCTACTTGGCCAAGATAGCTACTAACAACGGAAAGCATGCAAGATCTCAAATAACAAAGACATGATAGAATCAATAATCAATCTGAAATAGCATCTCAATATCCATCGGATCCCCGCAAACACAACATGTATGGATTACAAATAGATGATCTTGATCATGAACGGAGCTCACAAGATCTAAACATGAAAGCACAACGGAGGAGAAACCAGCCATCTAGCTACTACAGGGATCCGTAGTCCAAGGATGAACTACTCACACATCACACTGGAGGCTTGCATGGTGATGAAGAAGGCCTCCAGGGTGAATTCCCCTCTCTGGCAGGGTGCCGGGAAGAGCTTCATATCCCCCCCAATCTACGGACAGAGACGACAGCGGCTACAGACTCTTTCGTGGATTTTTGATCGGGTACTTAGGGTTTTCGTCCCGAGGGCAACTTATAGGCGGAAGGAGAGGCCAAGGGGGTGCTGGGGTCGGCCAGATCACCCCCTGGCGCGGGCCAAGCCTGGCCGCGCGGCCAGGTGGTGTGGCCGGCCCCTGGCCCCTCTTCGTCTCGTATTCTGGCACTTGATCCTTTCCAGAAAAATAGGCACTTTGGCTTTTGTCCCGTCCAATTCCGAGATTATTCATTTTCTGACTTTCCTGGAACCAAAAACAGTAGAAAACAGGCAGCTGGCACTGTGGCTCTTGTTAATAGGTTAGTCCAAGAAATCATATGAAAAGTACTCCAAAGTTGTAACAAAATACAAGAAAGTGGATAAAACTAAGCATGGAACATCAAAAATTATAGATACATTTGCAATGTATCAACATCCCCAAGCTTAACTCCTGCTCGTCCTCGAGTAGGTAAGTGACAAAAAGAAAGAATTTTTGAGGTGACATGCACCGTCAAAGACTTGATCAAAGTATTTGCAAAACATTCAAAGCTGGGATCATAGTACTTCAATCATAAAATGAAAGACAAAGTTCTAGCAATAAGCAAAGAGACTATGATGCAACATGAAAAGGCACAAACAAAAGATTCATGAATAACAATGCTTTGCAAGACGTTTGTTTGTTTCACATATAGAAAACATAGCATAATAGTATTCAGCTTGTCCCTCAATAGAGTAGCAAATATAAATGCATAGGACACCTTCAAAGTTCATAAGAGTGACTAGATACAATAGTTTAAAACAAGCAATAACAAGTTATGCATCAATCAACTAGTCTTGGGACAATGCACATAGAAGTAAGAATGGCCACTATGCTCTCAAAGTAGGTGCATAAAGATAGAAGGTGGAGACTCAATATAATGGTGGAAGAAAGGCCTTTTGTAAAAGGAAGTAGGGATTCAAGTCTCATAAAGAGCTTCCAAAAATTATGATACTTAAAGCTTTCAGCTCTCATTGCCCCTATCATAAGCATCTTGATGGTGATTAAGGTTAAAGTGACACAACTAAGAGGATATGCTTGACAAGTTATAAACCGAAATCTCATGCCCCTTACTTACGAAGACCGATCCTCATGCTACTCAACTTTAGTCACGAGTAAGCTCTTGTCATTGTAAGTATATGTGTATCATTAAGAACCGCCAACGGAGTACCCCTTGCACATGATACGGGAGCTTTCCCATAATCAAAATGACAAGGCAAGCAGACAATGAGCATCTCAGCGATCTTTTTATTTGCTATTTGCATAGGTTTTTATTGAGGATGCTTCATAGAGTGCTCATTATGGTGATGCTGAAAGTTTCCACCATGATTAGGCATGGCTTAGGCTAGCGGCCTAGGCGTTTCTCTAACACACATACAAACTCCATGATCTTACAAGTTCCACTTTTATTTCACACCGCCGGGATCCGTAAGCAAAAGAACATAATATCAATGGGGTACAAAGTACAAGTGCAATGTTGAAAGCGCTCCCCATGAAACATGGTTCTGCTAATTTCAACTTATAAAGCGCAAGCATATACGCAACAAAGAAGGACCCAATGGTTCAAGTTTAATAGAGGCAATAAAGTAAAGTGTGCCATCAAGTTCGTGAGAGCTTTAATCACTAGTTTTCTCATAACAAGTGGAAGGTAAACAAAAGCATGAATATACTTGGAATAGCATAAGCTAGTAGGTAGGTATGGTGGACTCTTTGGAAAAACTTGGTTTAGGGATTTGGATGCATGAGTGGAACTCATACTTTGTTGTGGAGGCTAGCAAAAGACTGGGAGCGACAAACTAAGAGAGCAATAATGGCCATAATCATGCAGAGCGACAAAACATCATTGATCAAAGCATAAAGTGATACTACAAGTTGAAATCTAAAGGATCATAAAGGCTATGGTGACTTTGGATAGTCATAACATGGTGTGAGCATGCGCCAAGTCAACCCAAATAAAGCATCAAAGGAGAATACCACTATACTATGCTTTAATATGCTAAAACAACGCATGATTCATCCAAGGCACATTAAGCAATCTCAATTGTTTATAACAAGTCATGCTACAGCAAAGAATACTAAGCATAAAGCCAAAACAATATCAAGCATGGCATGACAAAGCATGGCCACAGTCAAAAACGAGCTCTTTTTACCACATAAGTATGAACTTTCCTACTCTTTTCCAAACCAAACCAAACTATTTGCAAACCAAAGTGTGAAAGAGGGGGTCCAACCAATTTATTCAGAAAACTAAGCAAACGAAAACCAAAACAAAAACAAAAATGAAAACGAAAAAGAAGACGCTCCAAGAAAAACACAACTATGCATGAAACAATAAAAATAAAGCGTTTGGAAGAAACCTGGATTTTTATTGATGAAGAAGGGGGGTGCCTTGGGCATTCCCAAGCTTTGACGCTTGTACTTCTTGGATGTTTCTTGGGGTGACACGCGTGGCATCCCCAAGCTTGAGCTTTAGTCCATCCTTCATCTCATTACTCATTCCTTCCATACACCTGAAATTTTTCCTTCATACAAAACTTCACACAATCTCATTAGCAACATTAGTGCACTTAAGATAAATAAGTCTCAAGGTTTAGTTCTAACACCAAATAAACTTCCATTAGAACACTAGATACTGTAGCAGTTCCTTCAAAAAGCTCAATTCCCCAAAGGAACTCAAGAAGGAACTAACAAGAAGCAAATGTAGAAAATGGCAGAAATCTATCAAAACAGACCAGCAGGTAAAGACGAATTTTTTTGAAGACCTTCTGTTGCTCAACCCGAAAAGTGTTGAACTGTCGGAAGTTAGATAACAACCTGGGGCAGAAGCACAAAAACTTACAGCTCAATCCGACGTACAGAGCTCTCTCAGGATTTTTTACGGTGAAGCACAGAAATCTGTTTCGGGACAGCAACTTTCCCAATCATTACTTCACTCTCTTTAGAGGTTACTCTTGGCACAAAAAGCAAATAAAAAGGATAAGGAGAGGTTATTACAGAGGTAATAACTTTCAAGACTCATCTAAAACTCTTGGGTTATCTCCAACCAAGTAATTTTCTTTAACGCCTTTAAGTTAGGCATAAGAAGCAAAGAAAGAATCAAGTGTTCTCAAATGAAGAAGCATTAAGATCAATACCAAAAATATTTTCAACAAGGCAAGGTATATCATCCAAATAAGTTTGAGAGGATCCTCTCTCAATGCTCTTGGGTTCACTATTCTCATCAAAAGGGTTTGCAGGAACAATCCAATCAAGATTCTTTTTTATGGCATCATGTATTGCTACTAGTTTAAAGGGTATTGGTATCTTAGGTTCCTCCCCATTAGGTTCGGTTTTGTTCATATTTTCTCGTGTACCAACAACATCTACACATGAGCCTAGCATATTGAAACGTTCAAAAACTTTTCTACCTTCCTTGGCAACATCATAGAACTCCTTAAACAAAGTTTCTAGAATAAAATCCCTCTTTTCAGGATCCTCAATTTCTTTAAGCTTAAGAAACATTACTTGCATTAAGGGGTTGAGGTTAACAAACCTAGCTTCTAACATGTGAACTAAAGAAGCTGTAGCAATCTCATAGTTTGGAGCAAGTTCTACGAGGGACCTATCCTCAGTATCCTCATGCTTACTAACATGATTAAAGAATTCTTCAATGTTATCTTTCCCAATTATAGAACCACTACCAATTGGAAGGTCTTTCAGGGTGAATGCAGGGATCAACATGGTGAGCTAAGGGAGAAGTGACAACTAAGGGAGACTTAATTTTTTTATGTTTTTGAAGAACAAAACAAGCAAACAAAGCAAAAAGAAAACTAAGCAAAACAAAAACAACAAAGTAAAGAGATTGGTTATGAGGGACTCCCCTTGTGAAGATGTCCTTGACTCCCCGGCAATGGCGCCAGAAAAGATCTTGATGCACTCGACGATCGACGTAGAGCTCGTTGGGAACCCCAAGAGGAAGGTATGATGAGCACAGCAGAAAGTTTTCCCTCACTTATGAAACCAAGGTTTAATCGAACCAGTAGAAGCAAGGAAACACCCCAAAGGTGTTACTAGCTGAGCTTTGGCAGGGCGCACTACCGGTGCTAGTAGCAACGTGGAGACCTGCACAACACAACCACAGAACTTTGTCCCCAACTTGCAATGAGGTTGTCAATCTCACCGTGTTTTGCAGAAAACAAAGGATTAAACGTATCGAATGGAAAGAAGTAAAAGTTTGCAGAAAGTAAACACAAAGCAGTAAACAATTGTAGATTGTATGTAAAGTAAAAGGACCGAGATCCATAGTTCACTAGAGGTGGCTCTCCTTAGATAGATAACATGTTGGGTGAACAAATTACAGCAGGGAAATTGACAAACACCGAGAAAGCAATACATGCATATACTAATCATCTTGACTCCTTTGAGACTTGATTGGGCATTACAACATAATACATAGACCGCCATCCAACTGCATCTATGACTAATAATCCACCTTCAGGTTATCATCCGAACCCCCTCCAGTATTAAGTTGCAAGCAACAGATTATTGCTTTACGAACTATGTGTAAAGTAAATAATACAATTGTTCTATGAACAAAGGATTGTTGTTTTCTCCCTAGTAGCAACAGCACATCTAGTACCTTAGAGATTTCTGTCACTTCCCCAGATTACCAGAGGCATGAACCCACTATCGAGCATAAATACTAACTCTTGGAGTTGCTAGCATCTACTTGGCCAAGATAGCTACTAAAAACGGAAAGCATGCAAGATCTCAAATAACGAAGACATGATAGAATCAATAATCAATCTGAAATAGCATCTCAATATCCATCGGATCCCCGCAAACACAACATGTATGGATTACAAATAGATGATCTTGATCATGAACGGAGCTCACAAGATCTAAACATGAAAGCACAAAGGAGGAGAAACCAGTCATCTAGCTACTACATGGATCCGTAGTCCAAGGATGAACTACTCACGCATCACACCGGAGGCTTGCATGGTGATGAAGAAGGCCTCCAGGGTGAATTCCCCTCTCCGGCAGGGTGCCGGGAAGAGCTTCAGATCCCCCCCCCCGATCTAGGGACAGAGACGACGGCGGCTACAGACTCTTTCGTGGATTTTTGATCGGGTACTTAGGGTTTTCGTCCCAAGGGAAACTTATAGGCAGAAGGAGAGGCCGAGGGGGTGCTGGGGTCGGCCAGACCACCCCCTGGCGTGGGCCAAGCCTGGCCGTGCAGCCAGGTGGTGTGGCCGACCCCTGGCCCCTCTCCGTCTCATATTCTGGCACGTGATCCCTTCCGAAAAAATAGGCACTTTGGCTTTTGTCCCGTCCAATTCCGAGAATATTCATTTTCTGACTTTCCTGGAACCAAACACAGCAGAAAACAGGCAGCTGGCACTGTGGCTCTTGTTAATAGGTTAGTCCAAGAAATCATATGAAAAGTACTCCAAAGTTGGAACAAAACACAAGAAAGTGGATAAAACTAAGCATGGGACATCAAAAATTATAGATACATTTGCAATGTATCAAGATCATGGGTAAGAGTCAAAGCCTCTCTGCAGGCTAACGCCTCCAACACGGCCGGGTCGGAGATACCTGGGATCGTGAGCGTGGATGCTCCGATGTAGTTTCCCTCATCGTCCCTGCACACCGCGCCCACAGCTCCCCCTATTCCCGACTTCGCAACAGCTGCATCAACGTTAATATTCACTCTTCCCACTCACCGAGGGATCCACTTGGGATGAACTTGCTGCTTTCTTCTAATGACAGCTTCTCTCACAGGTGCCAATATAGCCAAATCTCTGAGGTACCTCTAGATAAATAAATGAGTTGTCATGGGACTCTGAAACTCACCCTCATGGATGATCTTCCGCTTGGCATACCATATGCTCCATAAGGTCACTGTCACTCTTGCAAAAGCATCTCTGGACAACGTTTCCATCATTGAAAACAACCAACGTTTGTTGATGGGTCTTCATTCACACTCATGTGTTCCGTCAAGTCTTCATCCGCAAGTGCCCAGACACTTCTTGCAACTGGGAAATTGATCAAGGAATGCCTCCAGTCATCTATGTCACCACATATAGAACAAATACTAGAGTCAGCCATATGTTGGTGGAACCAAATGTCGCCCGTGGGTAATGATTGTGGAGCCATCCGCCAAAGAAACACATGCACTTTCGACGGGACCTGAACCTTCCATAGGCCTTGCCAAGCCTTTCATTCCCGGTCTGTATCTGACCCTGCCGAACACCCAGCGAGCCAGTCCTCCCTCCTCTTTTGTGTATGAACCAGGAGGCGGTAAACTAATCTCACTGTTAGAATGTCGTTCCTCTCATAATGCCAAGCCCAGCTATCACTCAGGCGACGTGTGCTTAGTGGGATAGAGTGAATAATCTCAGCATCCATGGGGAGAAAGAACTCATCTATCAAATCAAGCTGCCATGCAGTTGTAGACCTGTCGATAAAATATGCCACTTGCATCGGCAGATCATCCTTGGATACAAGCCAGTGGCCTCAACATATAGTCACGGGGCAGCCAATTATCATTCCATGCGTTTGTGTGTTCGCCCGAGCCAATCCGCCGGATCAGACCCTGTCTCATGGCGTCACGGCCTTCCACCAATGCTCGCCACACCTGTGATGGTGCGGAGCCGAGAGGTGCATCCAAGAAATCCATAGTAGGATAGTAGACTGCTTTCAGTATCCGAGCACTCAAAGATCCAGGGTTTTGAAGAATTCGCCAAGACTGACGGGCTAACATGGCCAAGTTAAATAGCTCAATGTCACGAAAACCCATTCCTCCCAAGAACTTAGGTGAGCACATGGTCTCCAAAGACACCCAGCATGTCTTTCGGCTGCCATCCTTGCTGCCCCACCAGAAGCTTCTGAGCATGGAATTAATAGCCAGACATAGACCTCTTGGTAACTTAAAGCAGGACATAGAAAATATAGGAATTGCATGTGCCACCGCTTTAATAAGAACTTCCTTACCGCTAGATGCTAGCAATTGTTCTAGCCATTTTTGAATATGCTTCCATATCCGATCCTTCAAATACTTGAAGGCACCGTTCTTTGATCCCCCAACATTCGAGGGCATGCCGAGATACTTTTCATTCAGCGTCTCATTGGGGACATTTAGAATGTCCATAACTACTTGACTTCGGGCTTCTGAACAACCCTTCCTAAAGAAAATAGACGATTTGTCCAAATTGATCCGCTGGCCAGAAGCATTGCAATACTTCTCCAACAGATCATTAACTTCTCGAGCTCCCTTTTCACTAGCTTTGACAAACAGTAGGCTATCATCTGCAAACAAGAGGTAGTTTACTGCCGGGGCAGCGGAGGCCACCTGGAGGCCCTAGAGCTGCGATGACTGACGAGATTTTTTCAAGAGGCCAGAAAGACCCTCTGTTGCAAGTAAAAACAGTTAGGGGGATATCGAATCACCTTGGCGAAGACCCCTGGAGGGGCAAAACTCGTCAAGGGGTGCTCCATTGAACAAGACGGAGAAAGAAACCGATGAGACTAGGCTCATAATAAGATCCACCCAGCGGTGGTGGAACCCCATGTGGATCATGATTGCTCGAAGGTAAGACCACTCCACGCCATCATAGCCCTTCCTCATGTGTAACTTCAGGGCACAATGCTGATGTTTTTTAGCTCCATTCCGCTTCATGAGGTGGAGGCACTCATGAGCCGTGATGATATTATCTGTGATAAACCGCCCAGGAACAAAGACCGACTGTCCGGTAAGATCTCCTTCAATCTCTTTTTATCGGTATCTCTCACTCACGTGGGTACGTGTTGTGTAAATGGGCCGTATTATTCGTGTGTAGTACAAAAGATATCCGCGCGTCGATCCACGAAGGCCCCTCCCCTGCAGTGCGGGCACAAGCTCCTCCAGGCTCTGTGGCGGAGGAACTGAGCCACGGGACAGTGGAGATGAGGGCCGTCGTGGCCTCTGTGGCGTGGGCGTGTGAACTGAATGAGGCGAGTTCTGACGTTCTGTTCTGTATCTTTATCTTTTGGTGAAAGTTCTAGTGCGGAATGCAGAGACCAAGTCCTGAAGCCAGCAATTCAAAAAAAAAAGTCCTGAAGCCAGACAAAATGGACCGTAAACTGAAAGCAAATCCATGTAGGCTGCAAGAACTTCAGGGTTCATGACATCTTCCATCTCGTTTTCCAGGTGTGATTGCCAAACTTTACACAAGCAGCATCTGCAGAGCAGGTCCTACCTGATACTATTACTCACCAACACTTTAAAGCATCTTACAAATAAGACAGGCCTGGAAGATCACGAACTCAGTGTACACAAAATTCAGAAGCATCAATACAAAACTCTGAAATATTTTGCAAAACCTTACTAACTAGTTCTGTCCAAGCCGATCACGTTGGAGAGGCAGCATTATATACAGAAAAGGCACAACTAAAAAAATCATGAATCACCTACTAGCAGCATGCCGTATGCATCCGTGGCCTGGCCAAAGGAAAACAGGAGAATACACAAAGCAAATGAAGAATGTTTACTAAAGACACAGAAAGAAAAATTGATCTGGCTATTTAAGGCATCCTAACATTGCTTAGTCAAATAGATGTCAAGAGTAGTCAGAGCTCCCCAGTATGATTGCAGGCGCTTGCAGATCTTACAGAAGTATTTCGAGAGCAGGTCATGCCTGACACTATTGTCCAAGACTTCTAATAAGTACTGTACATCTTATAAGGAAGAAAAGTCTGTCATCACATAGGTATTATCACACATTCAATTACCAATTGTGAAGGCAAACACAAGAAGATTGCGAACTCACAGTCTACAATATGTTCAGAAGCACGGTTTAATTTAGAACATGCATAAACCACACCTTCAGTTAGAATCATCACAAATTCGACTACTCCTACCAAATATCACAAACAAAAATCCTGACAAGTCTGAAATGCAACAATGTACAGAAAGTTCAGAAGCAAAACATTCAGAGCCAGATGGAGCACCCCGTCGTGGAAAAAAGTCGCAGGCGAAGCAGATGGAGCAGTAGCATAATTAGGCCGACATAATTAGACTGAGATTGAAATTTGTCAGACCTGATATTATTCACCCACAATTGAAAGCATCTCATAGGTAACTAAGAACACAGTTCAACTACCAACCGAAGGAAGAGATAACCACATGCAAGCACTCAGTTAATAAAATTTCCTAAGCTGAAACAGTAATCGCAAACACACAGATATAACCTTCCAGATTTACCTGAGGAAGTAATCACAAGCTTTTGCTTGTCCCTAGTACATTACTTGATGATCAAACACCACTAGTATTCTTGAACTGGACAAAAGCAACAGGTCAAATTTTGAGCTACAGGTGCTACAGTTTTCATCAAAGTCACTGTCAATAGCATCATCATCCCCTAAAAGTTCAGAAAGTATAGCTTCATGCATTCCCTAACTAAGAGTTTGAGCATCGGGTTCACTGGTTCTGGAAGAAAGGCGGATCACCGTCAACAGCGTCTGTGTCCTGCATCGGGAGAATGTCGGGATGTAGAAGGAGGCTTTCTTCGATTGTGTGTCTGGAGTGGACGATCCGGTGGCCAGCAAGAGAGATATGCGGGCGCTGCACCGGGCCATTTCGGTCCTTGGCTACGGCGAACAGGACTCTGGTGAAGGCCATATCGATGCGGTACAGGCGGATCCACATGAGGGTAATGTTGCTTCGGACCCAGACATCGATTCTTGCCGGGGAGATGACGGTCATGGCGAGGTGCTTGCCGATCTCAAGCAGCTGGCCACCCAGGCCGACAGGGATGTCCGCACCGTCCACTTGGATGGTTGGAGGAGGAATCAAGCTGAAGGACTGGGCGGTCGTGTCGAACACGAGTATGTCGCTGTTGCCCCAGGTGGCTTGCGGCTGCCAGAACAGGAAGGCGTTGGCCGGATCAAGGTGTACGTAGACGGGCGGGATCATGTAAGAAGGAGCAATCCCGTTGGCCAACACAAGATCAAGCTGGACGTTCTGGACGAGGGCCGGGCGACCAATGGACCACGCCGGCGGCGCCGGAGCCTCCGCGCCTAGCTCGAAGATCCCGTACTCGCAATTAGGCTCCCGGCGGTTGTGGTACAGCACCTGGAACGCGAAACCTCCTCCATCCCGGTAGACGCCAGCCAAGTAGAAGCCGATGATGTGGTTGTCGACGTGGATCGGCGGGAGGTCCGCCCAGCGGCGCGTGCAAGGGTTGCAGGCGTAAAGCCTGTCACCGGAGGAGAGGAGGAGGATGCCCGAGCAGGAGCCGTGGATCCGCAACGTCTCATGGTGGAGGGGGAAGCGCATGACCGGCCGGCTCAAGTGGTAGCGGAAGTCGATAGCGTTGATGTAGACGCGGGCGAGGCCGGGGGTCCGTAAGAACACGAGCGGCATGGGCGTCCGGTAGCGGTGGTCGTGGTGGTCGCGGCGGAAGGCCTCCGTGCCGGTGATGTCGCGCCACAGCCTGCACACCCCGCGGCAGCGGGCGATCTCCTGGGCCGGTAAGTGGAGGAAGGCCACGTAGAGGGCGTCGGGGTTCAGCGCCGCCGCCTGCGCAGGGACCACTCCGTTGGGAAGGTCGTGGCCTGCCCCGTTCGCCAGCGCGTGCTCCGCCTGCCCGTGGCCGCCTGCTCCGTTGGCCAGCCCGTTGGCGTGACCGGCCCCGTTCGCCAGCGCATGCTCCGCCAGCCCGTGGCCGCCTACTCCGTTGGCCATCCCGTCGGCCTGACCGGCCCCGTTCGCCAGCGCGTGGTCCGCCAGCCCGTGGCCGCCTACTCCGTTGGCCATCCCGTCGGCGTGACCGGCCCCGTTCGCCAGCGCGTCCTCCGCCAGCCCGTGGCCGCCTACTCCGTTGGCCAGCCCGTTGCCATGGCCTCCCCCGTTCCCCAGCGCGTCCTCCGCCAGCCCGTGGTCGCCTACTCCGTCGGCCAGCCCGTTGCCATGGCCTCCCCCGTTCCCCAGCGCGTGGTCTCCCCCGTTCTCCAGCGCGTGGCCTCCTCCGTTCGCCTCCATGGCCACCGAGTTGGGGAGGCTGGCGGCGTGGAGGCGGTTACGCCAGGCTGGCCGACAGAGGGACGGGGAAAACGGAAATGGATTCGATTGGATTCAGTTCGATTTTGGATTTGGGGATTTCGGCGCTGAGGTCGGGAGGCGGGTTTATATATCTCACCAGTGACGGAGATCCAGGACGAAGTGGAGAGCCTTTTGTTTTTGAGGGGAACGCAGTGGAGAGCTGATCTGCCTAATGCTTCTCCCTCGGCCCAAGTGCTACTAGGCCTGCTACGCCTCCACTCGAAAAGAAGTTGGCAAAAAGAATTTTACGTTGTTTATTTATTGCATTTTTGCATTTTTTAAATAACACAAAATAGAACATCCATCAACAAAATGATGAGAGGATCTCAACAAAAAACGATGAGAAGTCAGCAAGGTCTGTAGGTCACAATGCACACGAATTTCACAAGGTGCACACTTCATACCCAACCTAGAAAATACAGGAGAATGAAACAATGATAATGAACTAGTTCCTATATATTGGTTGAAAAAACTCCCTCTCCGCGTCGCTCCTGTGGGCGACGGGAGGGAAGCCTAATCGACCCGTATCCACGGCTCCTACCTTCTCCTCGTCCCTCTCCTCATCACGCCGGACGGCGGCAGGGCTTCCTCTTCTCCCTCGCTAGGGGATCTTGGCGCGGGTCGAGCGCTCCAGCTTGGGTGCCGTGTTGTTGAGGGGCGCATCGGCGTGGCTGCTCCGGCAGCGATGTGGAGACTTCTTGGTGGCGGGGCGAGATGGTGGCGGTGGGGCGAGACAGTGGCGGTGGTTCCAGGCGGCGGCGGCGCGCCTCCTAGGAGGTGGGGGGCCAACGCAGGCAACACAGGCAGCGGCAAACCATGGGATTGCACCGACATGGACAAAAGGAGCGGCGGAGGTGGCGGTGGCAAGGTCTGTCTAGCATGGGTCTCAGATTAGGCAGGTGGTGCTGGCCGATGACAATGAGGCCTCGTTCCGGATCTAGGCCTATCTGGGCCTGATCTAGGTGGGAAAGACCATGTTGTCCCAATGGTTTCAGGGGTTCCCGGTACGCCCGGGAACCTAACCCTTAGCCATGTGTGGTTGGTGTGTAGATCTGGGCCACGAGACTCGATGTGGCGACCGCCTGGCAGTCTCGCTTTGGGTATTGTGGGTATGACTTGTGTGATACGGCGTGCTTGTTACACCACGTGTTTTGAGAGCTGATTGCCTGGCTTCGACCACTCCCATGTGATCTAGGATGTGAGGGCCACTCAACGGGTGTGAGGTCTTGGATGCCGGGGTGGCGGCCCTAGAAGGTGGGCTACACGGGCGACTCGATGGAGAGCTATGTGGCGGTGGTGGTGGTTTCTCTTTCGGTCATCTAGATGACGAGAGGCAGACGCTGGGGGACCTTCATGTTGGTGGTGCTTCGGCTTTGGAAGCTCCCAAATCGTGTTACTATTCTATATCATAATTTACTATTATTCATTGATATATTTCATATTAAGAGATGATACTTATGTTATTTCATCTATTTTTGCATGGTTGATGACTTTTGGAGGATGGACCGCTGAAGTCAGGATTCTGATGGAAAAGACACTGTTTGGAAGCGAAATTCGTGAAGATCAGAAAATCTCGGAAAATATATGGAAAATCCTATTTTTCCAGAAAACGAAGGAAGCCAGAAGGGGGAGCGGAGATGGGCCACAGGGGGCCCACACCACCCCTGGCGTGAACCACCCTAGGCCGCGCCACTAGGTGGTGTGGCCATCCTGGCCCACCTCTGGCTCTGCTCTTTGGCGTATATAATCCTCCCGAAACCCTAAGACTCGGGGGGAGTGACCATAGAAAGATTCCGCCGCCTCTGTGGGGCGGAAAACTGCAGAGAGAGAAAGAGCTCTCCGGCAAGCAGAAATCTGTCGGGGAAATTCCTTGCCGGAGAGGGGAGATCGTCGCCATCAACACCACAATCAAGCTGGACTTCATCAAGATCATCATCATCATCTCCACCAGCACCATCATCACCACTCCATACCGCTGTAACAATTGGGTTTAATCTTGCATAGTTCTTAGGGGAAAATTTCCCGGTGTTGATTACTTGTTGTAGTTGATGCTATTGAGTGGAACCATTGAATTATCGTACATGTTCAGATTGTTACATATCATTATTTCATCTCTGATCTTGATCCATATGATGTCTCGTGAGTAGTTCGTTTAGTTCTTGAGGACATGGGAGAAGTCATGTTATTACTAGTGGAATTGTGTTGAGAAAGATTCAATAGTGTGATATTTAAGTCGTGGTGTTATTCTTCTAGTGGTGTCATATGAACATCGACTAAATGACACTTCACCTTTATGGGCCTAGGGGAATGCATTGTGTATTTGGCTACTAATCATAGGGGTTGCCAGAGTGACAGAAACCTGAACCCTCGTTAGGAAACCTTTGCACAAGAGAGTGTTGGATCTCAGAGTTTAAAGTTGTGGTTAGGTTTCTATCTTAATTACTTTCTTGTACTTGCGGATGCTTGCAAGGGGTATAATCACAAGTATGTATTAGTCCTCGGAAGATCAGTACATTAGCATAGGTTCACCCACACAACACTTATCCAACTAGAGAAGATTAATGAACTATATGAAGCAAAAGCACTTGACAGTATTCCCATGTGTCCTCAAGAATGTTTGGTCATCTTAAGTAATACAACCGGCTTGTCCTTTGCTAAAGAAAGGATTAGGACACTTGTTGCATTTATTATTATTGTCTTTTATTTACTCGCACTTTATTTATCTGCATTATCTAAAAACCCCTAAAAATCCGTTTGTTAAGTATTTACAGAGAATTCCTGATCCAAGTCACTCGTCAACACCTTCTGCTCCTTGTTGGGTTCGACACTCTTACTTATCGAAAATACTGCGATACACCCCCTATACTTGTGGGTCATCAAGACTATTTTTTGGCGCCGTTGCCGAGGAGTGAAGCGCTATTGAAAAGTGGAACTGGTAAAGGAAACTTCTACTGTGAATATTGTTTATTTCTGTTAGTTACTTTATTTCAATATGGATAATTCACTTAGTTTCTTATTTCGCAATGCTACTACCACTTCTAAGTTAGTAGATGAACCACCACCTGTTGAAAATGATACTTTTAAGATATCATAAGAATTATTGATCGTGTTATGGATAACTACTATTTTGGAGATGGAACTATCCATCTCGGTGATCATTTGCTCTTTATACACGAATTATGCGGGTTGTTCAAGTGTGCAGGTATTACAACAGATCAAGTCAATAAGAAGTTATTCTCATTATCACTGAAAGGAAGAGCTGATGAATGGTATAAGCTGCTGAAGAATGGCCAATCTCTTGAATGGGAGGAAGTAGTGCCTCTCTTTTATTCCAAATTTTATCCTCCTAGTGAGATCCACAAATATCGGAATCAAATATACAACTTTTGGCCTCGTGATGGAGAGAGTACATCTCAAGCTTGGGGGAGATTGAAGTTACTAATGCTAAAATGTCCTATTCATGAGCTCCCTAATAATATTATTATCAATAACTTTTATGCAAGACTTTCTCTTCATGATAAGGATCTATTGGATGCTTCTTGTGCTGGATCATTTACACAATGGAAGAAGAAGCTAAATGGGATCTGCTAGACTGTATTCAAGACAATGCTGAAGCATGGGAGAATTATAAAGGAAGAAAGTCAGGTGTAGATTATGATTATGAATGAATTAAAACTTGTATGGGAACTGATGACTTTCATAATATTAGTAATGCTTATGGTCTTGATTCTCAAAGTATTGCAAATTATTTTAAGGCTTTTCCCTCTTATATTGAAATTCCTAAGAAGAAATGGAATAAGTATCATGAGCCATATAAAGATATTGCTAATTGTGTTCCTCCTAGAAATACCGAGGTTCATACTATTGATCATATTTTACCTGAACCTTACATTGAGAAAATGCCTTTCCCAATTAAGGTAAAGGAACATTCTATGATAGCTAGTATGGTTAATGAAAGTACAAATAAAGTTGTTGAACCTAATAAACAAATAGTTGTTGAACCTGTAATAGCAAATGAGAAAGACTTTGTCACTAAATATGTAGAAGATGGACACACTATCCTATGTAAGGATACTTTTAATATTGTTTCACAAAGTAGTGTTAGGAGAGCTAGTGTCCTAGTGTTTTCTGTTAGAATAAGTGATCATTGCTACAATGGTTCATGTGATAGTTATATCGTTAAATTTATGCACGATACTGAAAGTTATTATGAGAGAGGGAAAATTGTTCTTATGCATCTCAACAATATTAAGTTTCCTCGCTATATGATGAAAGTCTTTATGTTGCACTTATTTTGCCTTCCTATGCTAGCAACCTCTAGTTTCAACAATTTATTTTCTTACAAAATTCCCTTGCATAGGAAGTGGGTTAGACTTAAACATGTGTCTTTTTTGTTCTTGATGCTCTATTTTACTTTAATTCATATTCTTATGTGAGCATCATTGAAATTATCATGCCCATCTTAATGGCTATAAAGAAAGAGCTTTTTAGGAGACAACCCAATATATTTGTGCTTTCAGTTTGTTTTTGTTTATTTGAGTCTTGGAAGTTATTGCTTCTGCAATAACCTCTCCTTATCCTTTTGTTTGGTTTTTGTATCAAGATCAACCTCTAATGAGAGAGAAGTAAGATTTTAGGGAAGTTGCTATTCCAAAACAGATTTTTGTGCGTCACTATAAAAAATCGTTAAAAATCCCAGAACATCGTAATGATCTGTAATTTTTTGTGCTTATGCCCCAGGTTGATATTTAACTTTCGTTAGTTTTGCACTTTTTGATTTGAGAAACATAAGATTTTTGAAAAAATTGATCTTTACCTGCTGGTCTGTTTTGACAGATTTCTGCCATTTCTGCATTTGCCTCTTAAATCGATTTCCTTTTTGAATTCCTTTTGGGCTTTCGAGAGGAGTTGTTTCAGTATCTTATGTTTTGATGGATTTCAGTTGAAATTGAACTTAAAGGTTTATTATCTTGCATGCACTAATGTTGCTAATGAGAATTGTGTAAAGTTTTGTGTGAAAGAAATTTCCCAATTGTAGGAGAAAATGGTGTAATAAGATGGTGAATGGTCAAAAGACTCAAGCAATATGTCTATGAAGATGAAGATACTGATGTTATTCAAGTGATGACTCCGGAAAAAATTATCAAAGACCAAATTCAGAGACTTGCAGAGTTCGTTTTGATAGGTAACAGTTCTGGTAAGAAAAGGTCCGCGAAAAATCTGTCAATTTATACTTTTGCAGTTTTTATCTAACATGGAAAGCAATGAGTCGAAAGAGGGACGGAAACGGAGCCCGGGTGGCTCACACCACCCCGTGGCGCGGGCCCACCTGGACGCGCCACTAGGAAGTGTGGCCACCCTGGAGCCCGTCTCCAACCCGTTTTCTTCTAGTACCTTCCTTTTGTTGTTAAACTTCGTAATATATAATTCCCCGGATCCCTCGAGGTTCATATATCGTGTTGTCGTCGTGTTTTCATTTCGATCTGTTTCTGTCAGGAACTACTCTTAAAAGTTTAGAGGCACAATGGTCTCCGCCAACGATAAGGGCAAGGAGCCTACGGAAGATGATCTCCAAGACCTTGAGCAGGAGGAGGAGATCGAGAGTGAAGTTGAAGAGGAGGCAAAGGAAGACCAGCATCCACACACCAGCACCACCATTGTAAGCATTGGAGTGGTGGCAAATCCCGCTAAGTTCAAAAGGACTGCAGGATGTCCACTGGGGGGAAGGTTCCATGTCATTGCTTGGCTTCACGGTCACCTCCTCCACGCACCAAGAATCCCTTCCATACCCTTATTCATGAGCAGCACTTGCAGAATATGCCCAAGGAAAAATTACCCTCCAATTTGGATATGCCTCGTTCTAACCATGCAGGAAAAGAATACTTCAAGGAGGAAGAGTGGGGAAAGAACTGTAAGAGCTGGGATTCACAGACCAACATGATCATGAACCGCATTGAGCACAACTCGGAGTTGATTCGTACTCTCACCTTCGAGATTGAGGATTTGAGGAAATTGATTGAAAAGCTCATCGAGAGAACACCACCACCACCGAAGGAGTAATCCATCATCAGGTTTTGGCATCCCCTTAGTTTGTTCCAAGCTTGGGGAGTGCTGCGGTATCACATCTTTTATCTTTTATCTTTTTACCTTTTCAGTAGAGTCATATCATGAATAGAGAAGTTATCATATAGGATGGTTTACATTATGGAAGTATCTCCCCTCTAGTTAGTTACCTATGTATCCCTTGGTGTGAGTTACCGTTATGGAATATTAATGAGAAGTTCTATCATTTACTTTTTCCACATCTTATATTAGTTTGCAATTTCTGTTATATGATTGATCGTGTTGTTATTATTGGTATCACTTTGGGATCATTAAGTAAATTTAGTTGGTTTTGGCAAACCTAGCTCTGGTAAGTAGCAACACTATTTGAGAATTGAATGAAAAAGAGAAAATTACTTTTAAGAAATATAATTTCATCATCTTTCTTTCTTGATTGGATCATAAGCTTAGTATTCTTTAGTTAAGATATTTTGTGCTTCCAAGGAAGATTGCATGTTTGTTTTTACACTTGTATGTTTGTTTGTTTCCTTCAACTCTTATGCTTGCTACCCAGCCTTGCTAGCCGAAAACCTGTACTGAGAGGGAATGCTTCTCGTGCATCCAATCCTTAAACCAAAACCTATGCCATTTGTGTCCACCATACCTACCTATTAGCATTATTGCTATTCCAAGTAAATTCATGTTTTATCTACCTTTCGAATTAAACTTGTTATGTGAAAATTAGTGATTAAAGCTCTCACGAACTTGATGGCACACTTTACTTTCTTGCACTTAATAAACTTGAACCATTGTGCCCACCTATGTTGCGTATATGCTTGCGCTTTATAAGTTGTGAATTAGCATAACCATGTTACCATGGGGAACGCTTTCAACATTGCATTTATTTAGTTGATATCATGATTCTTTTGCTTATGGATCCTAGCGGTGTGAAATAAACGGGGAGCTTGTAAGCTCATGGAGTTTTTATATGTGTTAGAGAAACGCCTGGGCGGCTAGCCTAAGCCATGCCTAATCATGGTGGAAACTTGCATCATAACCATAGTGAGCATTCTGTGAAGCATCCTCAATAAAAACCTATGCAAATAGCAAATAAAAAGATCGCTGAGATGCTCATTGTCTATTGCCTTGTCATTTTGATATGGGATAGCTCCTGTGTCATGGGGCAAGGGGTACCCCGTTGGCGGATCTCCATGATACACATGTATTTACAATGACAAGAACTTACTCGTGACTAAAGTTGAGTAGCATGAGGTCCTGGATTCATAAGTAAGGGGCATGAGATTTTCAACTTATAACTTGTCAAGCATATCCTCATATTTGTTCACTTTAACCTTAATCACCTAAAGATGCTTATGATAGGGGAAATGAGAGCTCAAAAGCTAATAAGTACCATAATTTTTGGAAGCTCTTTATGAAACTTGAAATCCCTGCTTCCCTCTACAAAGGGCCTATCTTTTACTTTATAGTTGATTCAGTAAACCTATTCCCTTCTATCTCAAGCAAGTATTTTGAGTTGTTGTGTTTCATTCATTCATATGATGATTTATTCAATCATGTTTCTTATGTTCTTAGTTTTGCACACTGCTCTTATCTTAATGAATATTACTTTGAAAGCTATCATTGAAAACCCCATTACGTTTGAACTCTTGTAAATTGTTAACTATTCTTTGACCAAGAACAAAGTTTGACATTACCAATTATGATTTACTTTGTGTATCTTTATTATGTTTCCTTTACTTATTGCAAGTTAAGTATATAATAGTGAGTTGTCTTCTATTATTATTTATCTATTGATGAATGTGATGCTTCTTGTCCGTGTTCTTTTATCGACACTTCACTCCATAAACCTGAGGTCATGTTTATTGAGCTCAGTTTTTGCTTTGGGACAAGCGAAGTCTAAGCTTGGGGGGAGTTGATACGTCCATTTTGCATCACTATTCTATATCATAATTTACTGTTATCCATTGATATATTTCATATTAAGAGATGACACTTATGTTATTTCATCTATTTTTGCATGGTTGATGACTTTTGGAGGATGGACCGCTGAAGTCAGGATTCTGATGGAAAAGGCAATGTTTGGAGGCGAAATTCGCTAAGATCAGAAAATCCTAGAAAATATATGGAAAACCTATTTTTCCAGAAGACGAAGGAAGCCAGAAGGGGGAGAGGAGATGGGCCACAGGGGCCCACACCACCCTCTGGTGTGGGTCAACCTAGGCCACGCCACCAGGTGGTGTGGCCACCCTGGCCCACCTCTAGCTCTGCTCTTTGGCATAAATAATCCTCCTGAAACCCTAAGACTCGGGGGAGCGACCATAGAAAGATTTCGCCGCCTGTGCGGGGCAGAAAACTGCAGAGAGAGAAAGTGCTCTCCGGCAGGAAGAAATCTGCCGGGGAAATTCCTTCCCGAAGAGGGGAGATCGTTGCCATCAACACCACCATCAAGCTGGACTTCATCAGGATCATCATCATCTCCACCAACACCATCATCACCACTCCATACCGCTGACCATCATCACCACTCCATACCGCTGTAACAATTGGGTTGAATCTTGCATAGTTCTTAGGGGAAACTTTCCCGGTGTTGATTACTTGTTGTAGTTGATGCTATTGAGTGGAACCATTGAATTACCGTACATGTTCAGATTGTTACATATCATTATTTCATCTCTGATCTTGATCCATATGATGTCTCGTGAGTAGTTCATTTAGTTCTTGAGGACATGGGAGAAGTCATGTTGTTAGTAGTGGAATTGTGTTGAGAAAGATTCAATAGTTTGATATTTAAGTTGTGGTGTTATTCTTCTAGTGGTGTCATGTGGACGCTGACTACGTGACACTTCACCTTTATGGGCCTAGGGGAATGCATTTTGTATTTGGCTACTAATTGTAGGGGTTGCCGGAGTGACAGAAACCTGAACCCCCATTAGGAAACCTTTGCACAAGGGAGTGTAGGATCTCAGAGTTTAAAGTTGTGGTTAGGTTTCTATCTTAATTACTTTCTTGTACTTGCGGATGCTTGTAAGGGGTATAATCACAAGTATGTATTAGTCCTAGGAAGGTCAGTACATTAGCACAGATTCACCCACACAACACTTATCCAACTAGAGAAGATTAATGAACTATATGAAGCAAAAGCACTTGACAGTATTCCCATGTGTCCTCGAGAACGTTTGGTCATCTTAAGTAATACAACCGGCTTGTCCTTTGGTAAAGAAAGGATTGGGCCACTTGCTACATTTATTATTATTGTCTTTTATTTACTCGTACTTTATTTATCTGCATTATCCAAAAAACCCTAAAAATCCGCTTGCTAAGTATTTATAGAGAATTCTTAATCCAAGCCACTCGTCAACACCTTCTGGTCCTCGTTGGGTTCGACACTCTTACTTATCGAAAATACTGCGATACACCCCCTATACTTGTGGGTCATCAATGGGCGACTCTATGGAGAGCTATGTGGCGGTGGTGGTGGTTTCTCTCTTCGGTCATCTGGATGGCGAGAGGCAAACGTTGGGGGACCTTTGTGTTGGTGGTGCTTCGGCTTTGGAAGCTCCCAGATCGTGTGCCGGATGCCTAACTCAGGGATAGATGGCACATGCGGGATACATGTAGTGGCTTGACGGTATTTCCAGGTAAAATCTAGTGCTTTAGCACCATCAACGACGATGCATGCAAGTGTCGTAACCCTCATGGGGGCGTTGTTGTGGTACCTTCTCCGCGATATGGCTCTGGGTGAAAACCCTTGAGCTTTGGTATCATCGGTAGTGGTATGGTGCATCATTACCCTCTTGGGGCATCATCCTAGAGCCCCGGTTCACTCTAGTCTTGGGTCGATGTCTTTGGTGGAAAATTTTGGCCTTTCGTATTTTTCTTGTTTACCTTGATCTTCTTTGTAGGTGGTCTCCCCATCACCTTGTATCATTTCAGCCAATGTGGCTTTATTTATAAAGTGGGTGACGAGGTCAGAGGTACCGAGTAGACCCGAACAACTAGGAAGTGGCCCACCCGAAACCATGGTGCCCAACCATGAAGACTTGGGACCTAGGCGGGAGGCCGAATGTCATCGCCTTGGCGGCCAAGCCATGGTGTATCACCGAACGGATTCCTCGGGATATCAAGTTACTCTAGCAAGATGGGATATAGATATTTCTATTAGGGCTTTTTATAGGTGCCACCACTTGTAAAACCATATCAACATTCTTTAACCCTAGCACCATACTGAGTATAAAGGGTTAGGGAGGCAAATGGAGGAGGACTCAACATCTCATTAGATAGGTCACCTTGTGCATCAAGAGACTCCATAGCTAGGGCAGGAGAGGTTAGAACAATCTCTGCTGCCACCATCCACCATAGGTGAGATCGAGCTTTATCTCGAGATCACCCGAGAACACTACGATAATCCCATATACCCACAAAAAGAAGTAAGATTTTTAACAGACGTTGTATGTATGGGGCCCAAACCTATATAAATATTTTTTTCTCGTTATGCTACCATCCCGGTATCCGAGCATGACCCCTCTGAACAAAAATCTACCACCATAAAATACCTTGATAGTTAGCACGCCAGGTAGGGGTTACGATTATCGGGTCTTGATCAAGATGGCCATGGTTTTATTTAACCACGCCATGGAGGCTGCCCTAGCCTTGAGACAGACCATTCAATTAGAATCCTTGGAGTTTATCACCGATCAAAAAGGAGGCTTTCTCTCAATCAACTTAATCTGGTCCCCGCCAATGGTGATCCCTAGGTTCCTCCACAAAGTCCTAGGGAGATGGAGGACTTCTGTGAGTAGCACAAGCGTTTTTTTCATGAGTTTATCAACCAGACATGTTCATGGAACATGACAGAATCTCGTCATCTCGTGAAGGATTGCCGAATTTATCTAGACCAACTGAGGCACAAGGACTTATCTAGACCCCAAGGCCAAGCACACCTCCAACAACTGACGGGCCTTGTGAAGTCAGTCGGGGCGTGTTTGGTTCAGGTGCGAGTTTTTTCCCCCGCATGCAAGTTGCGCACAGGGACTGTACGCGTGGATCCGCAGCTGGGCCAAATTCTCCCCTTATTTGGTTCCCCGCATTGACACTATTTAGGACTTGGGCATAATTGAGGCCCTGTTGTTTGGTGGGCTGTATTAGGCCTGGGAGAAAGAAATGCACATGTTTGGTTTCAGCTATCTCATGTGCTTTGGTAACCTCTTCCCCAAATGGTGAGCTTACCAAACATTACAAACTCTTAAGCACACACAAAAGTTCACAGCACAAAGTATAGAAACATTGTGGCAACAACACGACATAAGTTCATAGCAATCAAGGTCAGACAGCAATGTAGGCAGCAAAGATCAGAGGTCGATCATGGCGAGGGCTGGATCATGTTGCGGGCACTTCTTCATGACTTTAGTCATGGTGTAGTCGAACATGATGACCTTGAACAGGTCACCCTTCAACATCTTGAAGGTCAAGAAGTACCCGATCTTGACCTGGTGTGTAATGGTGAAGCTTGGCCACCCCTGGTCAAGGCAGATCCTACCGCTGACATCCCGGAGCTTCACCATCGAGCTGCATCCGGTGTTCGGCTTCAGCACGATCGTCCTTGGCACATTGTCGAGGAAAGGCCTGAAGCCATCTGGGATTGGTAGCAGGTCTAACCCAGGTGCCAAGATCACCTTGGCAAAATGGGTTGGACCTACCTGGTCATGGAAGTGCTCTATCTTGAGAGGCCTGCCCCTCGGCCTCTTGCTGTCGATGCCCTCACCACCATCGTTCCCCCTCTTGGAGGCACTACCCTCAGCATCATTTATGGAGTATGCTCCCACATTGATGGGGAGAGAACCTCCGATCAACGTCTTCGAGCACTACACCAGGAATCATCACATGTGATCAGACTTGAACAACAAACATAACACATGTGATCAAACATGAGCAATGAACATAACACATGTGATCAGACATGAACAATGAACATACCACATGGCCTCATATGATATGACATAGAGGCAAAGGGATGCTCCTCATGAGCAACAGGAATGAACAATGTATTTGGTTATCACATAAATTTGTTCATGAAGAGGATCCCCTTGCCTATCATGGTGCTACTTACTAATCATTGGCCAAAGGAAGAAATAGACAACCAAAAATCATTGAACTACTTCAAAGTAACTAGCACAAACAAGGTAGAGTTGGTGCTATAGGGAACCATAGGACGTGCATAGCCTACTTCTTTGTTCATACCATCCGGTTCCTATAGAACTAGCTTTATGAACGCATTGTACTAGGTGTCATCACAAGTTGCGTTCATAGAATAAACAACAATGGACTCATAGTACAGAGCATTGACAACATGAAGCGATGAACCTACCGAACCAAGTTCCATCACCTTGAAAAGATGGCAGAACCAGGTTCGAAAGGATCATCACTTCCATTTCCTTGCGGTGCATATTTAATCATTGGCAGTTGCATGAATGGACAACTATTTTTTGTGCCTCATATTAGGCATTGTGTGTCCAAGATCAATCATAACAGGCATGCTATGAAGCAACATATTGGGATCTTGGCCATAGAATGCAAATTAATCATCGTATGAACAAGAAGAACCTGAAGAGTGATGTGGAAAGTAATCAATGCCTCATATAAGATGTGCACACAAACACCGGGGAGAGGACTCTGTACTACCTAGTACAATGCACAACATAGTTTGTTATGAATGATTGCAGGTAGTACAAATTCACTCCCGGTGTGATTTGGTGATAGTTTTAATCATCGGCCTAGAACAAGAAGATGAACAGTGTAATCTAGCAATTAATTTTCCCCAAATTTCCTAATCGGCTGAACCCTAATCACAACATCTGCCTGAATCTAGCCAGTAACAAGAGGAATCTAGGCACAACAAGGAAAGAATCTACTCTAACACTTCAGGGTGAGAAAAACTAGCACAAATAGGTACAAATCTACCGTGCATGTCACTCATACTCGGAGGCTGAGTGGGTAATAGATAGATCTGAGCTGCTAAAACCTTAGAGAGGTCGTGGTTCGAGGCCTTACCGCCATTGCTGAAGGATTTGTGCTTCGGGTTTGCCGATGAAGAAGAAGAAGAAGCAGCCACAGTCGCAGGAGCAGATATGCTCCGGCCACAAAAAGCGCAGTAGTCGCCTCGATCTACCTCTGTCAACTACCTTCGCGGTGGTCTTGGATCTTTTGGCGGGAGAGGACCGCCGACAGCGAGAAGGGAGAAAGAGGCGGTTGTGAATGGGAGAGAGAGAGAGTAGTGAGCGAGCGGTACGGTGCGTGTTCTTGATGTGTTGTGCCGTCTCCCGCCCTTCTCCCCATGTGCCATCGCGTGCCACCGCCTGCCCACTTTTGGCTCCCCATCGTCTGTCCTCGCAAAAACGCCCGATTTTGGCGTTCCTAGCGGGCCATGATTTGGGGTGCTTTAAGACCCGTGCGATGCGAGTTTGTCCTGACATGCGAGTCTCCAAACGGGCTTATTTCTTCTAGCCTGGTGTGGGAAACGACTGTGTGACCCACTGAAATGGATCGTATGGGCACCTAGAGGGGGGGTGAATAGGTGCTACTTCAAATTTTAATGCCTTTTCAATTTTAGGCTTGACACAATAGGTAAATTCTCTAGATATGCGACTATGTAGAATTTCCCTATATGCAAACCTAACTACTAGCGAGTAAAGGCGAGTAAGATTGAGGAACGAGGAAACCATAGTGGAGCACGCGGAGACATATGATTTGTTTTACCGCAGTTCATTTCTTGTTAAGGGAAGTACATTTGAGTTGGAGGGGTGGGCGGTACTAAGACCACCATGCCCCAATAGGCATCACCCTGTTCTTTGATGGATCTCAATCACCCTCTTCATCATGGGGCTAGAATCGGCCTCCTTAATCCAGATCTGGTCTAGCTCGGTTCGTGCCTCACGGAGAGAGGTCTCGTGGTCACTAGAGTTATTGTCTAAGCAGGAGATCTTCTCACGGTAGGTGCTCACCAAAAGCGAGAACCATTCAGCCCATGATGGGGAGGAGTGGAGCTCTGTGAGATTTCAGTCACTTACCTTGTGATTTCCACTAAAGCTCTTCAAGTTCGGTGCACATCCATGAAATCTCTGCCCTGGTCGCCCCTAGAACACTGAAGGCAGATTTGCGAAGAAGCCTGACACTGAGCTTGATGCTGGACAAGATGACCTACGAGTAATAAATCTACATGTGAGTTAAAGAATTCTTCGAATCAGCAACCTTGTTCTCGAAAGAACTATCTCGAGGGCTCGGGGGCTACACCTACTCGATGCATTGAGCGTGCACCCGGGAAAATACTAAACCTACTTGAGTGTCTATGGATATGGCTTATGAATGGTGCACCACCTCCTATGCCAAAACAACCACGCTCTCAAGTAGTTACAGTCTAAACCCTTGACTTGGAGCGATCCAAGCTGGAGGGACCTTCCTTGCCACAGCCGAGGAGTCAATACATTCCTCTGCGGACCCATTCAAAGGGAAAGCCATGCAGGGAGACCCCTTGGCTGGCGTTGAACACGGGTTTGGTGGTGATGGATGCACCCCTCTGCCTCCGTTTGGGTTAGGGATGCCTCAGAGTCGCCCACTCCCAAGTCCACGCTTGGCGGGAGGGCCTCTCTGATTTTAGGACTGAACCGAGTCAGGAATAAAGGGCGACATGATTTCTTGAGCCCTGGAGGGAAGTGTTAATGGAAGGCACTTGTCAACAAGGAGAGTGCAAAGGGTTGACACCTACACGGTGGTCACCATAGGATCTTTCCAGATATCCCTCGAGTAGGAGAAAGGACGGTCAAGATGGATGATCATCGGGTGCGGACATGGAGACTGCCAAGCGGAGCTCACTCTGTTAGGAGTTAAACCCTGTTGCTTGGCCCTTTTGGGAAGATAAGCTGAAGGCTCAGCACTAGGGACTCTCTTCCTCAAAGCTTTGGGCAAAGACCCTATCGGGGCGACGAGAGGTAGGGAAAATCTCCTCCATGTAGGATCACCTACTAGAATGCTATCCCTACCTTGTTGTCAACATCACGACAGATGAAGGCATTGTTCGCATGCAATTCTGCCTCCCTACCTCGTCCATCATGATCAATCAACATGAAGGGTTCGAGGGTGGTAGGGGGCACATCAACATGACCACCATTAAGCATGTGGATACTTACCTTACAAGGAGACATACGATGTCGTGGTTTGGGCCCTAATTAACCCTGAATCTCCTTCTCTAGCATGGAACCCATCCTATCCAACACCTTATGTGGGGGCATAATGGTGGAATACGCGTAGTTGGGGCCGTGGGGAGGGGGTGGAAGAGACCGCACACATCATCTAGTTGAGATCCAAAAGGGGAAGGATCCTCTGAGAGATGAAGTCATGAACCAAGATCTAAATTGTGAGCCCCTCTGTCCCGAGTCCTCGGAGTCATTCGAGTAGGGTCCGATTTGTTCCCGCTCAGTAGCAGAAAGCCTCATCAACCAGGTTGCTCCTCGAGGAATTCTGAGCTCTGATCCACGGATGGAGCTCTCTAGGTTGCAGCAATAGCCCCATCGAGTTTGCTACCCCTTGTTGGAGCTCACGAATTTCCACCTGGGGTAGTCATGGTCGATCTACGACCAAAGATAAATTTGGGTGCATCCTGCGGCCCGCTTACCTCCTTAGCAGGCATGGAAAAATACCTCCAAAATAGTTGTCTAGGGGCCACTCCTAGGTATAGCTCGCAGAGGACCACAAAGGCTGCAAGGTTCCCCATGGAATTAGGATTTAAGAAGATGTATCCTGAAACCGTAGAAGTCAAGAAATAGGCAAAAGAACTTGAAGATCGGAAGACTTAGGCCCCGGATGAAGAAGATGGGGAAGAACACCACTTATCCTCATGTGGTTCGGGGAGCTCAGCCTCTCAGCAAGATCTCCTCCAGTGCTTTTGATGTCTCCAAATCCTTGTCCTTCAAGGAACTTTAAGACCAATAGCCCGTGTTGGGGCTGGCAGTGTCTGCCACCTCTCCTTGGGAGGAGCCTTCGTCCCCATGCGACAAGGTCTTCTCCGACGAGGCATCTCCCTCCTCCGAGGGACGGAAAGCTCTCTCCTTGCTCCTTGACGACGGCATCAGGGCAGGGGCTAAGAGCTATGGAGTGCATAGTCATGGCGCTAGATCGAAAAGAGAGGGAGGTAACAGATTAGGGCAAGGGGAGTCTCAGTGGTGTGAGTGGATACCACGCACCCCTCATCCCTTATTTAAATAGGGAGAAGATCAAGACCGCTAAGGTCTCCCCCTTTCTCCTGGTGAAGCCCACCGCGGGTAACCTCTTTCCTTCTTCCTCCGGACTAGCTGCCCCGACTGGGCCAATCGCATGAAGGACAAGCACGTGATCGATGCCTCTACAAGAAATATGGATTCAAGGACACTCCTCTACTACCTCTATTTGGCATCTCAGAATGGAATTTGAAGTTGCGTTCTCGCGATCGCGAATGACTCGGGGCTACTCACAAGGTCATAGATACCGGGTAGGCCTAGACAACTAGGAAGTTGCCCACCCAGAACCATGGTGGCCAACCATGAATACTCGGGCCTAGGCGGGGGTCCAAATGCCATCGCCTTGGTGGCCAATCCAGAACGTATCGCTGAATGGATTCTTCGGGATATCAAGTTACTCCGGAAATATCAGATCAAGATATTTCTGTTAGGTTTTTGTATAGGTGCCGCCACTTGTAAAACCATCTCACCATTCTATAACCCTAGCCCCACCGTGAATATAAGGTTGGAGGGAGGCCGAATGGAGGAGGACTCAACATCTCATTAGACATGTCTCCATGTACATCAGGAGACTCCATAGCTAGGGCAGAAGAGGTCAGACTGATCTCTACTGCCATCATCCACCATAGGTCAAATCGAGCTTTATCTCAAGATCACCCGAGCACATTATGATAACCCACAAACAGAGTAAAGGTTTTTACTGTACATTGTATGCTAGGGTCCCGAAACTATATAAATCTCTCTCTTAGTGTGCTACCATCCAATCTCCTAGCATGACCCCTCTGAACAAAAAAATCTACCATCGCAAAATACCTCGATAGCGGGCAAAAGCCTATTTTGAGGAGAAGATACATGAAGAACACAATGTTCACATCATTGTGACACAGAAGTATTAGTGTATATATTTTTTTAAAACCGAGACAAAAGCTTTGCCTCATCTCATTAAAATCTTATTAAAATAGAAGGAGCTTTACATAGTAAAGTTACAAGCTAGCAAAGATGCTTGTAAAATAAAAGCCTACTCTCCTAGCATAATTGACCCCTAGTGTTTTTGGCTCCCACCGAACTCCACAAAGCCGCCTCCCCTATGATTTTATGGAGCAAAAAGATCGGCCTGGTGGAGGCTTTGCGAAACACCCTCGCATTACACTCGTCCAAAGATCCCAAGAAACTAGCATGACAAGAGACGCCAAAGATTTCCTCCAGGTGTTGTTTGTATATACGGCCATTTCCATCATTCCTTGATGATGTTGTATGTTCCCCAATTTGACGTGTCAACAGAGAGAAGCCCAAGACAATCCACAATCATGTTCCAAATCTATAGGGTGTAGCAACATTTGAAGAAGAAATATGCCACAGATTCATCCTCCCTCTTGCGTAGTTGGCAGATGCCACAATTTGGCCACCCACGACTTTGTAAGTGATTTGCCGTCCACACTCGATCTTGTAGAATTAGTAAAGCGAAGAGCTTGCTCTTAGGAGGTGCCTAATTTTTTCCAAACTAACTCCAGCATCGAGGAGGAGCGAGTCAAACCTTCAAATTGAGATCTATATGCCCAACTCACCGTATAAATTCTGGAATAGGTGAATTTTCATGTGATGTCATTCGCAACGCCATCAACAAGTTGAACATATCTTATCAAGGTCCAAAGCTCAACAAACTCAGATATGTTTTGCATTGTGAGGCCCTGAAAATGTTTATTTTGTTGACCCAAAAGTCACCGAATATGCCCTTGTTAACCGTGAAATTTTTTCGAGAAGAGAGTGCAAAGATAGAGGGTGCAACATCCTTCGGTTTTAGCCCATGAAGCAATGAAGCATGCCAAAATTTTGCAATTCTATTGTCTCCAATGGTAATGGTGGCAATGACATAGAAGAACTCCATATCCGCCTTATCACAAGGGTGATCGTTTCCAATCCATGCTTTGGAAGGGTCTTTCCATTGAAGCGAAGGCCAACAAAGATGCAAGGCCCTTGCAAACTTGTCCAAGTCCGTGACTCCAACCCCCCTCCCCCTTCCCCCCTCCTTTATCTTTTATCCTACAAACGATTTTCCAATTCACTTTGCATTGCCCACCCGACACTTTGTCTACCGCCACCCAAGGAAAAACTATTTCTAATTTGTTTGATGGAGTGTAGAATACCAGGAGGGATCATAAGAGGGGTAATGTGGTGGATTGCTTGAGATTTGTTAAACGATTTGATAAGAGTGTCTCTTCCAGTTGCAGCGATGTGCTTCCCATGCCATGGCACAAATTTTGGAGCAACCTTATCGAAGACTGGTTGCACGGCAATGGTTTTGAGGCACCTAATAGAAAGCGGCAGCTCCAAATACTTGATGGGGAAGGAGGTGCGATGAACCGGGAACCGTTGCATGGTATCGTCAAGATTCAAATGGGCGCACCTAATAGGTGTCGCTTGCCTTTTATTCACATTTGTGATCAGCTCCGTGACTTCACCAAAGCCTTCGAGAATGGTAACCAATTTATAAAAATCCTCCTTCATCGGTGCTATGAAAATTACGACAAGCGTAAAAAGAGGTGTATTGTTTATTCCAAAGAAGAAGAAAAAAAGAGGAAACGCACCACAAAGTCAAAGGGAACTTGCAATCTGTACATAGAATTAGTCGTCTGTATGTGTGTCTGATCACCTGACAGGACAGCCGGTTGCTGGATGGATATGCCGTTATCGACAACATGCTCATCAGTGCGCGACAACTCGGATACCGGCTGTGGGCCGCCACATCTTCTTGATCGCTGTGCATGAGCTCTCAAGTAGTCACAGCAAACCAGGATTATCGCTGATAGTACGAACTACAGCATCGTTACAAGCTGGCCACCATTTTCAGGTTGCAGCTGGCGACCAAACTAATTCTTCACTTTGAAAAGATCACAAACTCACAATCTACAAAATGCTCAGAAGCACGGTTCAATCTAGAAACATGCATATACAGAAAGGTTGAAAATTTAGAATCATCACAGATTCAACCACCAATCATCGCAAATAAAAATACCGACAAGTCTGAAACACAACAATGTACAGAAAGGTCAGATGCAAAGCATTCATAGTCAGGGAAAGCAGATGTAGCAGTAGCATAACTGTACAATTAGGCATATATGACTGAGAATAACATTTGCCAGACCTGATATTATTCGCCCACAGTTGAAGGCGTCTCATTGAATGGAGAGATAACCGCAACTTAACAGAATTTCTTAAGATGAGAAAGTAATCATAAACACACAGACAAATAGAACTTTCATTACCCGAGAAACTAACCAGAAGCTTTTGCTTATCCCTAGCATACTACTTGATGGCCAAGCACTAGTTCTTCTTGAATTGGACAGAAGAAACAAGTCAATTTTTGAGCTGCAGGTCAATATTTGAACTACAAAACAGCGTCATTGTGAGTATCGCCTTTTTTCTAGCAGGACATGCCTGTGTAGGCGTGTCCCAAGTTCAAAAGACCATCTGGTCTGATCTGATACAGCATTTGAAAACCTCCAAACACCCACCCGTAATATATGTCTTCAATTATGAATTCTATACTCGCAACTACAGTTCAATGATCAGGTATAGAGGCCTCCTAAATAGCCTAGAAGCTTCATAACCATCTAGTTATAAGATACACGGAACATACCGTAGGTAACTAAAAGCAGGATACAGACTAACATCATGCACCACCCGTCAGATAAAAATAGGCAAATACTAGCAAATAGGGCTGCTGTGGATTTTGCCTTTTGTTCTGACAAGTCCAGTTAAGACTTAGGACTAGGTAATTCGTTTATCAAGACACTAAGATAGTCAGGCAGAAAAAATAACACGAAGAGCAAGATGGAATTCTAGCTGAAACACAATGTACAAAATGTTCAGAAGCATAGTTTCATCTAGAACATGCATGAACCACACCGTTTCAGTAGAATCGTCACAAATTCAACTACCAGCAGTTACCACAAACAGAAGCGGTGAGAAGTCTGAAACGCAACAATGTACAGAAAGTTCAGAAGCACAACGGTCGAATGGATTCTCTGCTATTTGATGGCCAAGCACTAGTTCTTCTTGAATTGGACAGAAGCAACAGGTCAATTTTTGAGCTGCATGTGCTATAGTTTCCTGAGAGTTGAGAAAGTAGCTTCATGCATTCCCTAACTAAGAGTTTGAGCATCGGGTTCACTGGTTCTGGAAGAAAAGCGGATCACCGTCAACAGCGTCTGTGTCCTGCATCGGGAGAATGTCGGGATGTAGAAGGAGGCTTTCTTCGATTGTGTGTCCGGAGAGGAAGGTCTCGTGGTCAGCAAGCATGATGCGCGGGGGCTGCACTGAATGACTTCGGTCCCGGGCTACCACGAACACGCCACCTGCGCCATCCTGATGGTAGTAACCGTTATGGTTGATGCGGTAATGGTGGACCCAGAGCATGGCCATGCTGTTTCGGACCCAGACATCGACTCTTGCCGTGGAGATGACGGCCATGGCGAGGTGGTTGCCCATCGCAAACAGCTGGCCTTCCGCGCCGACGGGGATGTCCTCGCCGTCCACTTGGAAGATTGGAGGAGGAATCAAGCTAAAGGACTCGGCGACCGTGTCGAACATGAGTATGTCGCCGTTGGCCTGGGGGTCATGCGGCAGCCAGCACAAGAAGACGAGGACGTAGACGGGCGGGGTCGTGTAAGAAGGAGCAATCCCGTTGGCCAGCACAAGATCAAGCTGGACGTCCTCCTCGTCCTCGTCCTCGGGGCCCGGGCGACCAATGTACGTCAGCTCTTCGTCTTGGGCGCCCAGCTCAAAGATCCCGTACTCGCAGCCAGCCTCCTGGCGGTCGTGGAACAGCACCTCAAACCCGAAACCTTCATGCCCGTAGATGCCGGTCTGGTAGAAGCCGATGATGTGGTTGGCGACGTGGAGCGGCGGTAGGCGCGCCCAGCGGCGCGTGCAAGGGTTGCAGGCGTAGAGCCTGTCCGCGGAGGAGAGGAGGAGGATGCCCGAGCAGGAGCCGTGGATCCGCCACTGCTCGTGGTGGAGAGGGAAGCGCATCAGCGGCCGGGACACGCTGACGCGCATGTCGACGGCGCGGAGGTGGATGCAGGAGCGGGCGGGGTCGTGGAAGCAGAAGATGAGCGGCATCGGCGTCCGGTGCCGGTGGCCCTGGTGGGTGCGGCGGAAGTTCTCCGTGCTGGTGAGGTCGCGCCACAGACTGCAGACCCTGCGGCAGCGAGCGATCTCCTGCGCCGGTAAGCGGAGGAAGAACTGGTAGAGGGCTTCGGGGTTTGCCGGCACCACCGCCTGCGCAGGGACCACTCCGTTGGGCGCCACCATGACTTGCAATCCCCCGTTCCCGACAGCTCCGCCCGCCTCCTCCATGGCCGCGGCTTGGCCTCCTCCGTTCGCCAGCGCGCCGTTGCCTACCGCGTGGCCGTCTCCCCCGTCGTCCAGCCCTCCGCCTCCGCCGTTCGCCTCCATGGCCACCGGGTTGTTGGGCTGCGGCGTGGAGGCCGTTACGCCAGGCCGGCCGACAGAGAGACGAGGAAAACGGAAATGGATTTCGGTTCGATTCGATTTGGGATTTGGGCATTTGGGTGTCTATTTATCCGACACCGAGACCCGATAGGCGGTAGACTCCTCCTGGACTCACTGGTGATGCTGAGCGCTGAGACAGGAGAGGGATGGCCGTACGTAGAACCAGCCCATCTGACTAATGCTCCTCGCTCGGCCCAATTGCCAACAGGCCTTCCTACGTTTATCAATTGCATTGAAAAACAAATGTTAGTATTACGGCAAAAAATATCCTCTTGTGCAAGCAATGTATAGGGGCACGACCAGGCTGCGTTGTTTTCAGTATACCCTCCTCTCTCGCATATAGTAGTTTAATTTTACCCTTTCAGTTGAATTGTTAGTGTGCGGAATTTTGCATCTGAGTTCCCCATCGATCTTAACTGATTTTTTGTACGAAGTGAGTGCTGAATTCTTTCAATAGCTATTCGTATATAAAAATAGGTGACTGTGTAGACTGAAACTTGACTAAGATAGACTCTACTACCTAGTCTACTACAACAATACGACGCGAAACACAACACATGTCAAGAGGAACATAACGCAATGGCTAGTTTTTATGCGAAAGATTAATTTAGATTTCTAATGTACGAAATATCCTCGCGGCGTTGCAAAAAGATGTGCAAACAAAGGAGATATAGTATGACTTAAGCTGGTGCTACCGTGCGTTAGTGGCACAACAGCAAGTAGAACTATAATTCGATTTTTTTCTCCAGAGTTTTGTGCATAAGTAATGGGCATGAGAAAGTACTAGTACACACATCACTCAACGAAGCACCATCGGCAAAATAACTTCTTCCCGGTGCCAAGTCTCAACTGCTTGGACACATAGTAGAACAAACCCCAGGGACAAGTAAGCAAAGAGAAGATAATGGCAACATCATTTTTTCGTCAAAAGAAAGAAGGGCTTTATTAGCTACTCCCTCTATCTATATATACCTAATAATAAAGTACGAAGTGTTTTTTACGGGTTCCGCTTTTTCTAAACCTTTTTACCCCTATATGTTTGGAAATATTACCCACCTTACCACCCGTGAGTTAAAAACGGTTCGTAGGGTTTGCAAACTCGGGCTGACGAGGCCCCCATAGCCATCACGTATTCGATCTCAAAAAAGAAAGCCATCACGTATTCACGTACGCTCTAAAAAAACATCTTTCTTCTCAAAAAAAAATGACGTACGTGTGCAACTGTCAGCAGTGGCGTAAGGACAGACGATGTTAGGCTTTGGCCGCTGCGCAACAACTAGCTAGCACAGCCTCTTCTAATCATCTGGCCCTCGATCCACATGAACAACAGAATCAATCAAAGAGCTAGATAACATCGATCAAGGGAGCTCAACATCTGACCACTATCATTCGAGCGTATCGTTTGGGGATTAACCCGGGTTGTGGTAGGCGCGGTGACATGAGCGGAGACTGATAAACTAGATAAATAAAGATTAAGACAAAAGGACCAACTAAGGCTAACATTATGCGGGTCAGTGGACTTTGCGGCAAAATATTGGTTGCGCTGAAATTTGTTTTGCAGAAACCCACTAAGACACATACGTTTACAAATACGTTCATACACCCTTTCCTATGAACGCTATGCATGCACACCCTACCCATATAACCACCTCCAAAAGACCGAGTCTGAGAGACTGATCCGACGGGTCTTGAGATTGACAAGTCACTATAGGTGTCGTTATCGACGGGAACATCGCCTTCCACTGAAAAATATCACGTCTGTTATCTATCTATATCTATATATATACCTAATAATAAAATACACAATGTTTCTTACGGATTCTTTTTTTAGACGGGTTTACACCTAAAATTAAGATCAATTATACCCACCTATGCCACTCATAAGTCAAAAACCGGTCCGTTAAAAACATGTTACCGCCAATTGATCCCTACCTACGGTTCATTTGTTTTTCCTCCAAACGAGTAACTTTTTTTGTTCATTTGTACTTTCTATGGCTAGCCGCATACGCCGGCCATGTCGTCGGTTGCGGCAACTTGTTAAGATCTTCGGCAACGATGCGTTGGCCGGCCCTGTGATTGTGACCTTCGTCGCCACCGGGATTGTCGCTGCCATCTTCATCAGGGAACGGAGGAGTAATTTGGGGAATTTTGTTTTGTCAGCTCGTTCGTGTGTAGGAACGAAAAGGTCAGCACATTGAAAAAAAAACTATGGCAAGGAGAACCCAGCTTAAGGCCCACTTCGTCTTATACATAGTGAATGTTCTTTTTAAAGCAAAGACGCTTTACATTTTCTATAGCCAAGGCATCGCACCACCGGCTCCCTAAGGGCTTGTTCGGTTAATCCCCTTCACAAGTGGATTGGAGTGGATTGGGTGGGATTTGGAGGGATTTTGGCTTACATGGGAATTAATACACCTCAATCCATGTCGATCCACTCTAATCCCTTTCAAACCGAACAAGCCCTAAGGGAACAACTCCAGATAATTGCATTGGGAGCGTTGGCCCAAAATGTCAGCTATTTGGGATGTACTGTCCGCTGTCACCTAAACAAGTTCAAAAAAATGGTAAAATTGAACAAACCAGCGAAATTCATTATGTCAAGACTTAACACATGATGTTATTTTTACTATAACACGTTTAATTTGATCTTCCAGGATAATCAAAGACTCCATGCCATACAATTCGATTGTGTAAGGATTTTAACATATAAAATGTTATTCATTTAATTTAGTGTTGCACCGTGGCAACGCACGGGTTTTGTGCTAGTTTTATAATATAAGGCTTTTTTGGAAGCTAAAACAGTTTGCCCAAAAGATTTATATTGTGAAACAGAGGTAGTACATCTTGGCGATGACGAGAACATGGTCACAAGCAACCAACACGTTTGGCCCTGATCCAGGTCAGCATCTCGGGTCCAACAATCTCGTAGAGTACGAGAGATCAACTGCGTAATTCCAACTGCTTCACCATCGTCCATTCAACCCTCAGGTGCAGCACACCATCGACAAAGAGGCTATCATCAGCAATGAATGTCGACCATGGAATGCCGAAAACCTCATCGCATCCAAACCTCAAACCTCATCGCATCCAAGCCTCAAACCTGCTCACAAATTTCCTCGACGCTTTTGTCTTCGCAGCAAACTCATACTCCAGTGTCACACATGGTGAGCTCTCACTGACTTGTAAGGAGAGGCCAAAGTAGTACAGTAGGAGAGGCCAAACCTGGTTCCTGGTACATTCTGCTACGAGAAGGAAGTCCAACCCTGCATGACGGAGCGGGTGCGAGAGTATCTGCAGTGATGGGAAGAGTCGGGAGCACTCTTCCCGCTTCAGCTCCCAGTAGGCTATAACCTATGGGCAGGGTCCATCAAATGCAACCAATTTCATAGGTTTGCACATGTAAGTTCGCTCTGCAAATTGCAAACAAGCTCTTGCGTCTGCCGCAAGATCACCATGCACGTGTGCAGGGTAAGCTTTGTGCATAAGTACCTGGGTGATACACTTATTTACTTGATCATGGTCTATATCATCGTCAGTGCAAGTTAGGACTTCCCACAGTCTTGCACAGCTCATATGACTGAAGCGCACCAACCGAAGTACTCCCTCTGTCTCAAAATAGATGTCGTAGATTGTCAAAATTTGAATGAATCTAGCATATAGATACATCTAAATTTTGACAAATTTTTGTCATCTATTTTAAGACGGAGGGAGTACGTCTTTCCTCCAATTCTGGGTATCGTGCACGGGCCCACTCGAGCATGAAAGTATATATGATATCTTCAATTATTACTTGTAGGTCAGTACTTGAGAAGATGGCACTAGTAGGGAAAACCGGGGTCGCTGGCGGTAAGGCCATCTAGGCATTCCTCGCGTTACCGCCGGTGAAAGCACACAGATAGCGCCGGGCTAGTCCAATTACTACCGGCGAACAGGACTGGCGTGCGCCGGGACTGTGGTGGGCCGCGTGCCCCCGGATGTGCCGGCCTTTACCACTAGCGAATAGCGGATCTGCTCGTCGGGGATATGGTGGGCTGGATGGGCCACCCGGGCCGAAAATACAATTATCCCTAGCGAATATAGCCCTTAGGCGCCGGGGGTAAGTGGGCCACGGGTCCACCAGTAAGAACTCCCCGTCTCATCTAACCCATCGCGATGCGCCCCGACGAAAATCCCCAATTCTCGCAACCCTAGTTGCGCCCCTTCGCTCCGCCGTCATCGTCCCGCGTCCCCCTCGCCATCGTCGTCCCGCGTCCGCCGAAGGGAAGGAGGAGCAGGCCATAGAGGAGCCCATCCCACGCGCGACCTAGGAGGAGGAGGCCGTGGAGGAGCCCATCCTGCGTCCCCATCCTCCTCGTCGTCGTCATCCCACACGCGACCTAGGAGGAGGAGGCCAGTCCCGTGCCCGTCCCACAGCAGGAGCACCGCGTTGCCACCTCGTTGACAACCACCTCCCCCATCTGCAGGTACACCACTCCCTCTCTCTTCTTTTCCCCTCTCACTAGGACCCAAATTTGGTGCACTCGGTGGTGTTACAGCATGCCCAGGGCCTGGGATCGACGACACTCTTCTCCGTCGCCGCTGGGGCCGCGTCCTCCTCCGCGCCACCCTTCTTCGTAGAGACCAGGCTATAGTGTAGTTCAGCCGACCATGCCATTGCTATTGTTGTCCATGCCATTGAACCTACCTAACTAGCCGACCATGTCATTGCTATTGCTAATATTTAGGATGGTTCTTTAGACGGTATATTTAGTATTTTATAATTTAATAGAAAACAATGGAACAAAAGATCTATTATGGTGCTTTCACTATTGGTTTATAAATTGGTGAGAGTCCAATTACTAATGGAATGTGGGTACAGACATAGTACTTGATTCATATTCCCCTGTTTTATGTTTGTTACTCCAACTCATTCTAGATTCTAGCCGTTGGACTACTCCCATTCTAGTATCATTTTTAGTTTTCCTTAAATAATTTTTATATGTCTAATGATTATTGTCTTTTTAAGTAGTATGGCGCACTGGGAGCCGAAGTACCGCGGTGTGTATAAGAAGCCGACGAGGATCCCCACTTGGGAGGCTAAGATCACCGTCAATGGGTGTAGGCACCACCTTGGGACATGGCAGTCCCCCGAGAAGGCGGCACATGCCTACGACTGCATGGCAGTCCAGCACTTCGGGGCGAGGGCGATCCTAAACTTCCCTGAGGATCGAGCTAGGGCCATTCAGAATAGGCCCGTGGATATGAGAGTCACCAAGATGGTGGAGGAGCAGGAGCATCGACTAGTCGAGAGGCATCTTCTTGACCCCTTGGTCCAGACACTCCGCGAGGATCCTACGGTGATGGTGGAGTAGTACAAGGTCTTGGCGGTCATTCGGCGCCAGCAGTCCATCCAGGAGGTGGGTCCCTCTAGGTTTGACAGCGTGGGCTCCTCCACCACGCGCCCTCAGGACCCATACTACGGTTTTAGACCCGACGACTTTACCGTCGTACCTATGTCGTCTGATGACCTATCTTCCTTAGGTTTGTCCAACGATGGCGATGACGCCTAATCTAGTTAGGACAAAGACGTGGATCAACTACTTGTCATATATTACTTATCCTGCTAGACTTTATGATGTTTTATGTTTAATTATTGTGCTAGAATTTATTTGTGCTACTTACTTTATAACTATGTTTACTATGCATCTGCTTTCTTGATAAATATAGAATGGATCAAGTGTGCAACAACTGTGCTCAACCATTGGAGACGTGCCTAGACAAGTAGTTCCCCATAGTTCTCCCTGTTGGATTTGAGGCTAGGACGGTATGTGTTCTGAAATACACAGTACCATGGATGTCTATATAGAATCAAAAATAAACCACAGACTTTGTTCTATTGTTATTGTTTTACTCAATCAATCCATTGCGCTTGGCGACGGGACTTCATGGACCATTTTCATAGAAACACTATTGACGATGTCGTGTTTGAGGTTACTTTGATGTCATATGCTGATCTCGATATGAGTTACATGGTTACAGTCACCAACATAGTGATCAGGACATCTTTCAATGGACCTGGCTAGATAAACTTCTTAAATGAGCATTGATGTACTCGACGTTCGACGTAGAGCTCGTTGGGAACCCCAAGAGGAAGGTACGATGAGAACAACAGCAAGTTTTCTCTCAGTTATGAAACCAAGGTTTAATCGAACCAGTAGGAGCAAGGAAACACCCCAAAGGTGTTACTAGCTGAGCTTTGGCAGGACGCACTACCGGTGCTAGTAGCAATGTGGAGACCTGCACAACACAACCACAGAACTTTGTCCCCAACTTGCGATGAGGTTGTCAATCTCACCGTGTTTTGCGGAAAACAAAGGATTAAACGTATCGAATGGAAAGAAGTAAAAGTTTGCAGAAAGTAAACACACAGCAGTAAAAGATTGTAGATTGTATGTAAAGACAAGGACCGGGATCCATAGTTCACTAGAGGTGGATCTCCTTAAGATAGATAACATGCTGGGTGAACAAATTACAGCGGGGCAATTGACAAACACCGAGAAAGCAATACATGCATATACTAATCATCTTGACTCCTTTGAGACTTGATTGGGCATTACAACATAATACATAGACCGCCATTCAACTGCATCTATGACTAATAATCCACCTTCAGGTTATCATCCGACCCCCTCCAGTATTAAGTTGCAAGCAACAGATTATTGCTTTACGAAATGCGTGTAAAGTAAACAATACGATTGTTCTATGAACAAAGGATTATTGTTTTCTCCCTAGTAGCAACAGCACATCTAGTACCTTAGAGATTTCTGTCACTTCCCCAGATTACCAGAGGCATGAACCCACTATCGAGCATAAATACTAAGTCTTGGAGTTGCTAGCATCTACTTGGCCAAGATAGCTACTAACAACGGAAAGCATGCAAGATCACAAATAACAAAGACATGATAGAATCAATAATCAATCTGAAATAGCATCTCAATACCCATCGGATCCCCGCAAACACAACATGCAGAATTACAAATAGATGATCTTGATCATGAACGGAGCTCACAAGATCTAAACATGAAAGCAGAATGGAGGAGAACCAGCCATCTAGCTATTACATGGATCCGTAGTCCAAGGATGAACTACTCACGCATCACACCGGAGGCTTGCATGGTGATGAAGAAGGCCTCCAGGGTGAATTCCCCTCTCCGACAGGGTGCCGGGAAGAGCTTCAGATCCCTCCCGATCTAGGGATGGAGATGACGGTGGCTACAGACTCTTTCGTGGATTTTTGATCGGGTACTTGGGGTTTTCGTCCCGAGGGCATATATATAGGCGGAAGGAGAGGCCGAGGGGGTGCCGGGAGCGGCCACACCACCCCCTAGCGCGGGCCAGGCCTGGCCCCGTGGCCAGGTGGTGTGGTGGCTCCCTGGCCCTTCTCCGTCTCGTATTCTGGCACTTGATCACTTCCGGAAAAATAGGCACTTTGGCTTTTGTCCCATCCAATTCCGAGAATATTCATTTTCTGGCTTTCCTAGAACCAAAAACAGCAGAAAACAGGCAGCTGGCACTGTGGCTCTTGTTAATAGGTTTGTCCAAGAAATCATATGAAAAGTACTCCAAAGTTGGAACAAAACACAAGAAAGTGGATAAAACCAAGCATGGAACATCAAAAATTATAGATACATTTGCAATGTATCAACATCCCCAAGCTTAACTCCTGCTCGTCCTCGAGTAGGTAAGTGATAAAAGGAAAGAATAATTTTTGAGGTGACATGCACCATCAAAGACTTGATCAAAGTATTTACAAAACATTCAAAGCTGGGATCATAGTACTTCAATCATAACATGAAAGACAAAGTTCTAGCAATAAGCAAAGAAACTATGATGCAACATGAAAAGGCACAAACAAAAGATTCATGAATAAAAATGCTTTGCAAGACGTTTGTTTGTTTCACATAAAGAAAATATAGCATAATAGTATTCAGCTTGTCCCTCAATAGAGTAGCAAATATAAATGCATAGGACACCTTCAAAGTTCATAAGAGTGACTAGATACAATAGTTTAAAACAAACAATAACAAGTTATGCATCAATCAACTAGTCTTGGGACAATGCACATAGAACTAAGAATGGCCACTATGCTCTCAAAGTAGGTGCATAAAGATAGAAGGTGGAGACTCAATATAATGGTGGAAGAAAAGCCTTTTGTAAAAGGAAGTAGGGATTCAAGTCTCATAAAGAGCTTCCAAAATTATGGTACTTATAGCTTTCAACTCTCATTGCCCCTATCATAAGCATCTTGAAGTGATTAAGGTTAAAGTGAACAAACTATGGTGTACATGCTTGACGAAGTATAAGTCAGAAATCTCATGTCCCTTGTATACGAGGGCCGCTCCTCATGCTACTCAAGTTTAGTCACCGGTAAGTTATTGTCATCGTAAGTACATGTGTATCATAGAGAACCGCCAACGGGGTACCCCTTGCCCGATGATACGGAAGAATCCCCATATCAAAATGACAAGGCAAGCAGACAACGAGCATCTCATCATTCTTATTATTTACCATGGAAATATGGTGCTTTTTTCTCTCTTTCCTCTTTTCATAGTATCTCTTTTTTTCTTTTCTCTTTTTTTTCAATATAGGACTCTTTTTTATATAAGAAAAATGTTTCATAGACAGCTCATTATGGTTACGCTGCAGGTTTCCACCATGTCAGCATGGATTAGACCAGCGGCCTAAGCGTTTCTCTAACACATATACATAACTCCATGGACTTACAAGCTCTCCTTTCATTTCACACAGATGACATCCATATACAAAAGAGCATGATATCAACTAGATACAAGTATCAAGTGCAATGTTGAAAGTGTTCCCCATGAAAGCATGGTTCTGCTAATTCCCAACAAATAAGTGCAAGCATATACAACATAGAAGACACAATGGTTCAACTTTATTAAGGGCAAGTAAAGTAAAGTGTGCCATCAAGTTCGTGAGAGCTTTGATCACTAGTTTTCTCATAACAAGTGGAAGGTAAACAAAAGCATGAATGTACTTGGAATAGCATAAGCTAGTAGGTAGGTATGGTGGACTCTTTGGAATAACTTGGTTTAGGGAGTTGGATGCATGAGTGGAACTCATACTTTGTTGTGGAGGCTAGCAAAAGACTGGGAGCGACAAACTAAGAGAGCAATAATGGCCATAATCATGCAGAGCGACAAAACATCATTGATCAAAGCATAAAGTGATACTACAAGTTGAAAACTAAAGGATAATAAAGGCTATGGTGACTTTGGATAGTCATAACATGGTGTGAGCATGCGCCAAGTCAACCCAAATAAAGCATCAAAGGAGAATACCACTATACTATGCTTTAATATGCTAAAACAATGCATGATTCATCCAAGGCACATTAAGCAATCTCAATTGTTTATAACAATTCATGCTACAGCAAGGAATACTAATCATAAAGCCAAAATAATATCAAGCATGGCATGACAAAGCATAGGCCATAGTCAAAAACAAGCTCTTTTTACCACATAAGTATGAACTTTCCTACTATTTTCCAAACCAAACCAAACTATTTGCAAACCAATGTATGAAAGAGGGGGTCCAACCAATTTATTCAGCAAACTAAGCAAACCAAGGCAAACGAAAACCAAAAAAAATGAAAAAGAAGACGCTCCAAGAAAAACACAACTGTGCATGAAACAATAAAAATGAAGCGTTTGGAAGAAACCTGAGATTTTTATTGATGAAGAAGGGGATGCCTTGGGCATCCCCAAGCTTTGACGCTTGTACTTCTTGGATATTTCTTGGAGTGACACGCGTGGCATCCCCAAGCTTGAGCTTTAGTCCATCCTTCATCTCATTACTCATTCCTTCCATACACCTGAAATGTTTCCTTCATACAAAACTTCACACAATCTTTATTAGCAACATTAGTGCACTTAAGATAAATAAGTCTCAAGGTTTAGTTCTAACACCAAATAAACTTCCATTAGAACACTAGATACTGTAGCACTTCCCTCAAAAAGCTCAATTCCCCAAAAGAACTCAAAAAGGAACCCACAATAAGCAAATGCAGAAAATGGCAGAAATCTATCAAAACAGACCAGCAGGTAAATACGAATTTTTTAGAAGACCTTATGTTCCTCAAATCAAAAAGTGTTGAACTAACTAAAGTTAGATAACAACCTGGGGCAGAATCACAAATAATTACAGCTCAATCCGACATACAGAGCTCTCTCACGAATTTTTAAGGTGAAGCACAAAAATCTGTTTCGGGACATCAACTTTCCCAATCATTACTTCACTCTCATTAGAGGTTACTCTTGGCACAAAAAGCAAATAAAAAGGATAAGGAGAGGTTATTACAGAGGTAATAACTTCCAAGAGTCATCTAAAACTTTTGGGTTATCTCCCAATAAGTACTTTTCTTTAACGCCTTTAAGTTAGGCATAAGAAACAAGAAAAAGGATCAAGTATTCTCAAATGAAGAAGCATTAAAACCAACTTTCTTGCCCTTACCTCTCTTATTTTTATTCTTAAGCTTGGGGAAAATATGATTGTTTGGTGGAGAAGAAAGGTGCATGGTCCCATTTCCCACATCTATTATTGTTCCAAGGAGTTCTAATAGGGACCTTCCAAGTGTAATTTGTCCTTTTCCTGCACATTCAATAACAAGATAATCAATAGAAATCGTTTTCCCAAGGATCTCTGTAAACACTCCTTCAGCTATTCCAAGAGGTAATATGGTAGTATTATTAGTAAGAGATATTTCTTTTCATCCCTCAATGAGCCCCCAAGTATTTAGAGATTTATAAATATCTTTAGGCATAAGGCAAAATTCAGACATGATATCACAACGAGCTTGAAAAGGTTCAGTGTTCATCTCAATCTTTACTATAGGGAACCACTTTGATGGTTCAGAGTTTATTGGAACATAATCGTGATGCTCCCTAAGTGTATTATAGCAACTTTCTAATCTAGTGGTGCTAGCCTCAAGAGTGTCCAGCCTAGCAAATATTTTTGCGAAAGAAGTATCAGTTTGGCTAGGCAAGTTGTAAGTGAGGATCAATTTCTTTATAGCATTAATAGCATCATCCTCATTATAATGGAGGAAATCTCCTCCCACAATAGCATCTAAAGCATATCTATAGAAAAGAGCAATTCCGAGGTAAAAACTGCTAAGGAACAAGCTTTGAGTTATTTTAGGCTCAATTTTTTCATGTAGATCGGAGATTCTAGACCAAGCTTCCTTAAAACTTTCCTCAATTCCTTGTTTAAAAGTGAACATCATTTCCTCGGGTGACATAGTGATTGGAGCAAGGCTATACATAGTGACAACTTAGGATAGGAACTAATTTTTTTGTGTTTTTCAAATAAGAAAGCAAACTTGTAAAACTATTTTTTTGTGTTTTTGTTAAAGAAACAAGCAAACAAAGCAAAAAAGAAAACTAAGCAAAACAAAAATAACAAAGTAAAGAGATTGGTTATGAGGGACTCCCCTTGTGAAGATGTCCTTGACTCCAAGGCAACGGCGCCAGAAAAATCTTTGATGTACTCGACGTTCGACGTAGAGCTCGTTGGAAACCCCAAGAGGAAGGTACGATGAGCACAGCAGCAAGTTTTCCCTCAGTTATAAAACCAAGGTTTAATCGAACCAGTAGGAGCAAGGAAACACCCCAAAGGTGTTACTAGCTGAGCTTTGGCAGGGCGCACTACCGGTGCTAGTAGCAACGTGGAGACCTGCACAACACAACCACAGAACTTTGTCCCCAACTTGCGATGAGGTTGTCAATCTCACCGTGTTTTGCGGAAAACAAAGGATTAAACGTATCGAATGGAAAAAAGTAAAAGTTTGCAGAAAGTAAACACAAAGCAGTAAAAGATTGTAGATTGTATGTAAAGACAAGGACCGGGATCCATATATAGTTCACTAGAGGTGGCTCTCCTTAAGATAGATAACATGTTGGGTGAACAAATTACAGCGGGGCAATTGACAAACACCGAGAAAGCAATACATGCATATACTAATCATCTTGACTCCTTTGAGACTTGATTGGGCATTACAACATAATACATAGACTGCCATCCAACTGCATCTATGACTAATAATCCACCTTCAGGTTATCATCCGACCCCCTCCAGTATTAAGTTGCAAGCAACAGATTATTGCTTTACGAACTGCGTGTAAAGTAAACAATATGATTGTTCTATGAACAAAGGATTGTTGTTTTCTCCCTAGTAGCAACATCACATCTAGTACCATAGAGATTTCTGTCACTTCCCCAGATTACCAGAGGCATGAACCCACTATTGAGCATAAATACTAACTCTTGGACTTGCTAGCATCTACTTTGCCAAGATAGCTACTAACAACGGAAAGCATGCAAGATCACAAATAACAAAGACATGATAGAATCAATAATCAATCTGAAATAGCATCTCAATATCCATCGGATCCCCGTAAACACAACATGCAGAATTACAAATAGATGATCTTGATCATGAACGGAGCTCACAAGAACTAAACATGAAAGCACAAAGGAGGAGAACCAGCCATCTAGCTACTACATGGATCTGTAGTTCAAGGATAAACTACTCATGCATCACACTGGAGGCTTGCATGGTGATGAAGAAGGCCTCCAGGGTGAATTCCCCTCTCCGGCAGGGTGCCGGGAAGAGCTTCAGGTCCCTCCCGATCTAGGGATGGAGATGACGGCGGCTACAGACTCTTTCATGGATTTTTGATCGGGTACTTAGCGTTTTCGTCCCGAGGGTAATATATAGGCGGAAGGAGAGGCCGAGGGGTTGCCGGGAGCGTCCACACCACCCCCTGGCGCGGGCCAGGCCTGGCCGCGCAGCCAGGTGGTGTGGTGGCTCCCTGGCCCTTCTTCGTCTCGTATTCTGGCACTTGAACACTTCCGGAAAAATAGGCACTTTGGCTTTTGTCCCGCCCAATGCCGAGAATATTCATTTTCTGGCTTTCCTGGAACCAAAAACAGCAGAAAACATGCAGCTGGCACTGTGGCTCTTGTTAATAGGTTAGTCTAAGAAATCATATGAAAAGTACTCCAAAGTTGGAACAAAACACAAGAAAGTGGATAAAACCAAGCATGGAACATCAAAAATTATAGATACATTTGCAATGTATCAAGCATGACATGCAATACAGAGACACGATAAAGATCTTTCTCATTCATCAAATAGTCGTAATCTACTACATGTACATGACCCCTGATGATGATATCCAATAGTAAGCTAGCTATGTAGTTGACCATCGTATTATATATCGTTTACTCTATACATGCATTCTTTTTTATGCGACTTTCTTCTTAATATATGTAGAGTGGATTATAGGGAAGAAGCGCACGACAATTGCGGTCAACATAGTTGGCATTGCATGGACAGGAAGATTACCATACCGCTCCCTACGAACTTTAGTGTTAGGACAGTATGTTCTCTTAAATTCATATGTGGAGAATGTAAATATATATGTTCAATGAAAATCACGACTAATTGTTCTGTCCTATGATTTTACTCTGTCAATCCCTTGCGGTGCACGACATGGCTTCATGGACCCTCTCCATAGAAGCATGGAAGAGGTTGCCGTGTTTAGTGTTATTTTGACGCATCATAATCATCCCGATAGGATGTACTAGGTTAGGGTCACCAGCGAGGAGGTCCCAACATATTTTAGTGGTTCTGGATGGAACAGACTACTCATCTTGTACGACGACATGCAAGAGGGATGGGAGTTCAAATTTTTTCTCAGTCATCATTATGCATCATCTATTTCACTTGCTTTCCTCCCGACTCTTCCGACGAGGGTGAAGATGAGTGAACTCTAGATAATGCTATGAACCAATATTGCTCAAGAACATGTATATGTCTTCCATTTTAGAAGTTTGAATTGTTTATCTTAGCTAGTTGATTTGCTAAGATTATATGCTAGTGGGAGTAATTCAAAATAGTAAGAGTAAAGCTTTTTATTTGCATGAGTAAGTAGTTATGGAAGATTTTTCTCTAGTTCTTATAGTTAACCGAGTCTTGCCTTAGAAATAATATTTCCAAACAAGTACAACAAGAAAAAGTCTCAAATTTATGACTTGTTTGATGAGTGATTGTCTTAAGAGTATACCTTTGAAGATACTTAACTCCATAGATGTTTTGATAGACTTCACGACACTCTTGAAGGGAGTTGTTTGATTGAAATGAACTCTAGTGGTAATTCTGATTAATTCATGACAAATCTAACCTTGTGGATCAAATTGTGATACTATTTAAGAAGTTTATAAGTTTTTTATGCACACCTTTGGATGCCAACAACTCTGCTAGCCTACGAACGATCAATGGTACAACCCTTGATTTTGGTTATGAGTTTACGACATGTGTGGCACTTGTCACCGTAACGGGCAAAAGTATTGGTACTCTTGAAGGCTGTGCAAACTATTTGTTAAAAGAATCACTCAATGATCCTTGAAGAAAAATAAAGATCCACACAAAGCTGTCTTTGGCATGGTTTCATTACTACTCTATGAATTTCCTTGAAAAACAATGATTGTAATAGTAGTATTTTGATAATCTTGATTTACTAATGTGGGTGTCAATAATACACTTTAAAGTTATGCTACTTGGGACATGATCTCTCTTACTTAATATTACTATTATAAAATATTCGAGTGTTCGTTGGCAAGTTGAGAGTTAACTAGAGGAATTGGATTGATTGTTACACTTCTAGTTATTCGTACTTATATTAAACTCTACTTTGATTGTTTTGAGTTAACAAAGCTCGTATAGTATTCTTGCATCTCTCTTCCTAAAATTCCTTGGAGGCCATGAACCTTATTCGTGTATGTCCCTTGCTTATGATCGCGTCGTCCGTAACCATGGAGTATCTTCATCATTTGATAGGATGCTTGGGTCAGTGTTCACTGTGAAGGGCGGAATTTTATCAAACTTATTATAATATTTTGACATGTCTGTATTGTCCTCCACTCCCACGATGCTTCTTTTCCCTGAAAGAACTATGTGGCACTTTGACTCATCGTATGATATATTCATTTACTTTTTTTTTCTTTTTTCGGTTGGTAGACATGTCCTTCACATAGAAACCCTGAGCCACGCCATTGGCTAGGACGAATGGTTCATCTATGTACCCAACATTGTTGCGATCCATAGTTGTCATTCCGTACTTCTTGTCTACCTGAACCCCACCTCATGTCAGCTTGTCCCATTTGCACCGAAATAAAAGGACCTTAAAAGAAGGTCCATAGTCAAGTTGCCATATCTCCTCTATGTAACCATAATATGTATTCTTTTGCCTATTGTTGTTTGTTGCATCAATGCGGACACCACTATTTTGGTTGGTGCTCTTTTTTATCTTGGGCGATCGTGTAAAATGTATTCCCATTTATCTCGTACCCTTGGAAAGTCAATACAGTCAAAAATGGTGTCCTGGCCAGCAAGTACAACTGATCTCCAACAGTGGTGTCATTCATGAGATGTGTTTGCAACCAACCGCCGAAAGTCGCCATGTGTGCACGTATCATCGAGTCGTCAGACTACCTCGGGTATTGGGAGCATAGAATATTCTTGTGTTCATTGATATACGGATCCACCAAGGTGGAACTTTGTAGAACTATGTAGTTCATTGAGTGAAGGAATGATCATCTCTACTTATTATTGCTTTTTTCCTAGCGTGCCTTTTCCACTCAGTCTCCCCTCGTGTCGCGATTGAGTAACACCAATCGGCTTAAGGTCAAGAATAAAGTCAACACAGAACTCCATGACCTCCTCTGTTCCATAACCCTTGGAGTTTCTTTCTTTTGGCCTAGCACGATTATGAACATATTTATTTAAGACTTTCATGAACCTCTCAAAGCAAAACATATTGTGTAGAAATACAAGACCAAGAATGGCAATCTCTTCGACTAGGTGAACCAGGAGATGCGTCATAATATTGAAGAAGGATGGTGGGAAAACTAACTCAAAACTAACAAAATATTGGACCACATCATTATGTAACCTTGGTAGACTATCTAGATTGATTACCTTCTGATAAATTGCATTGAGGAATGCACATAGCTTCACAACGGGTACTCGAACATTTTTCGGTAGAGTCCCCCTCAATGCAACCGGAAGCAATTGTGTCATAATCACGTGGCAGTCATGAGGTTCTTGAATTATTTTCTCTAACATATTTATTATTCCCTTTATATTCGACGAGAAGCCAGACGAGACCTTGATACTTCTTAGGCATTCAAAAAAGATTTCTTTCTCTTTTTTGGTAAGAGTGTAGCTGGAAGGACCTTGATACTTCTCTAGATGCAGGTCATCTCGTCCGTATGTTGTTGGTTATGTCGTGCTTCCGGTGTATCTTTTGACTTCCCATACACACCCAAGAATCTTAGCAGGTTCACGCAAATATTCTTCGTCACGTGCATCACGTCGATCGAAGATCGGACCTCTAGGATTTCTCAATGGGGTAGCTTCCAAAATATAGATTTCTTCTTCCACATGGGTGCGTGTCCGGTAGCGTCATTTGGAACAGATTGACCACCAGGACCCTTTCCAAAGATTACTTCTAGATCCTTGATCATATCAAATACATCATCACCAATATGGGGTCATGCCTATTCCGGTGATCTGCCTCACCTTTGAAATGCTTGCCTTTATTTCTTACGATATGCTTGGTCAGAAGAAATCGACGATTCTCTAGGTACACAACCTTCTTACATTTATGCAAATATGTACCTTCAGTCTCATCTTAACAGTGCATACATGCATTGTATCCCTTGTTTGTCCGTCCTGAAAGGTTACTAAGAAAAGATCAATCATTGATGGTTACGAAAAGCAACGGTCGTAGGTCAAATTCCTCCTGTTTTTCCTTATCCTACACACGTACACCTTGTCCGTGCCACAACTGCAAAAGTTCTTCAACTAATGGCCTTAAGTACACATCAATATCGTTGTCGGGTTGCTTCGATCCTTGTATGAGAACTAGCATCATAATGAACTTCCGCTTCATGCACAACCAAGGAGGAAGGTTATAAATACATAGAGTTACATGCTAGGTGCTATGACTGCAGCTCTGCTCCCCAAGAGGATTCATGCCACATGTACTATTGGGTTCGCAGCATAGAAAACAAAAAAATTCCTACGATGGGAACTATACGATCTATCTACTAGATACAAGCAACGGGTGGATATACATCCATAGAGAACTTACCCTCGAAGACAACAAAGCTTTGTTAACGAGTTGGAACTCGTGGATGATATAGTCATACACTTGTCGATCTCAAGATCGTGATGAAGTCCAGCAGGTCCGGCTCTAGCACGTCCTTCAGATCCAGCTCCAGCAAGTCCAACACCGCAAAGCAGCGGTGCATCCGTGATCTCACACACGTCCGGTACCCCGACAACCTCCGTCCCTCGCTCCAGCAAAGCAGCGGAAGCAGCAACTCCTTTCCAGATAAAGCCACCGGAAACATGTATCTCGCTAATCCGAGACCATGGAGAATAACTAGAGGGGGAGAGAGATCCTTCACGAGGAGGTGTGAGTATGAAGGTGTGAGAGGGGGGCCTTTTATAGGAGGAGGGCAGGGTACCCCTCCCCATGGCCGGCGCCCCAAGGGGTGACCCCTCACCTTCTCATTCATGTGGTGGTAACTCCCTCCACATAAATTTGCCCCTTCACATTCTCTTTTAAAGTCTCCACTTTAAATGCTTTAAATTTCTCCAAATTTAATGCTCTCTCATTTAATAAAACTCTTTTATTAATTTTATTCAGAATTTTGTTAATTACTTTAATTAACAAACATTCACATAAAACCCCCTGCAACATTTCAATATTACATGCGGAACCAATTTCAGCAATTTCACCCGAAACAGTTTCGATGTCTATTGAAATAATTCCAGCGCTTTCTTAAATCTTTATCTGAAACATATTTGCTCCAAATGGTGTCGGTATCCCTTAAGTGTATCACCCTACGGTTCGCGAATAATGCAGACATGATCGAGACCCCTCTCAGATCAATAATCAGAAGCGGGACCTGGAGATCCATACTGACTCCTACACATTCAACGATGACTTCTGTGATCTTGAGAACCTTTAACGCTAGTAACTAAATCCCTTTGTCTCGCGATATATTACATGTCCGAGATTCGATCATCGGTATCTCCATACCTAGTTTGATCTCGTTGCTGACATGCACTCTTTTCTCGTTCCCGTGATATAACATTCTAGTGATCACATCACTTGCTTGCAAGCTATCTTAATATGATATCACCGAGAGGGCCCAGAGTATACTATCCGTCATTGGGATGGACAAATCCCACTCTTGATCCATGAGCCTCAACATAACACCTTTGGAGCACTAAACCCACCTTTATAGTCACCCTGTTACGGTGTGACGTTTAATGTTATCAAGATACTCTTCCGGTGTCAGCAATTAACATGATCTCATGGTCTAAGGACTAAGATTACTTCGTATGATGTTATAGCAATATAAACATAATGACTTTGATCGTAATGCTATACTTCGGATCAATGTTCATCACATCATTCCACCAATGTTGTGACCTCGTTATTAACAACACCCAATGTCCATGATCAGGAAACCTTGATCATCTTGTTAACAACGGGCTAGTTTATATGAGAGGCATTACTAGGAACTTTGTATTTTGTTTATTAAACACACATGTATCAATGTTTCCAATTAATACAATTATAGCATGCAAAATAAACATTTATCATAAACATGGAATAAGATAATAACCACTTTATTATTGCCTCTCGGGCATATTCCCTTCATGTACTTAGACCAAACCTTAAGTTCCTTGCGTCATCTGCAAAGCCTGGGTACTCTCTCTCAATTTTTCTCCACTGCGACTCAGCGGGGTGTCTCAACATCGAGTCTTTATTGCGGTCTTATTTATGCTATCGCAACAACTTGGTATGCTCTTTGTTTTTGAACAAACGTTCAACCATGATATTATATGAGCATACCACATAACCTTGGCAGAAACCCTCTTCCTAGGGCGCTCGCCCTCAACATCACCAGGGTCATCTCATCTTGATCTTATACCTCAATGCACCATATATCGGGCATTCTTTCTTATTCTCCTACTCTTCACCACGGTAGAGGATGCATTCATTAATGCATGCATGTATCTTCTCCACCTCTAATCCTAGAGGGCAGACAAACTTCTTTGCTTCGTATGTACTGGCAGGCAATTCATTATCCTTTGGAAGCTTCTTCTTCATTATTTTCAGTAGCTTCTCAAATCCCTTGTCAGATAAACCATTCTCTGCCTTCCATTGCAGCAATTCTAGTGTGGTATCGAGCTTTGTGTTGTCATCTTCGCAATTTGGGTACAACCCTGTTTTGTGATCATCTAACATGCACTTCAACTTTAACTTCTCATTTTCACTCTCGCATTCTCTCTACATTCACAATGGTCCGGTGAAGATCATCAACGAGCTCATTTGGTGCCTCTTTAGCTTTAGCTTCCCCCATTGTAGTATCATCGTATTTAGGGAATATAGGATAGTTGTCATCATCCTCTTTTTCTTCATTGTCTACCATCATAACCCCTCTTTCTCCGTGCTTGGTCCAACAATTATAGTTGGGCATGAAACTGGACTAAAATATGTGGGTGTGAAGGGTTCTCGAGGAAGAGTAATCCTTATTCTAACATGCAACACATGGACATCACATAAAACCATTCACACTGTTTACCTTAGCCACGCCAATAAAATTATGCAGGCTCGTAATGAACTCGGCAGTGCATCGGTCAATGTACATCCATTGCCGGCTCATCTGCATTATATAATTAAGTTTATCAAAAACCATTACAAAACATCTAGGTAAATGACCATTGTACATCGACAAATGCATCGTATCAATGATAGATGAAAGGATAAAGTTGCTAACCTCGATCGAGGAGGAAAGAAAGAGGAGAAAGCTTAAGTGTGGCTCAGGCACTTCATATCATGTTTGTTTTGTGTGAACTCAAGTGGCATCATGCTCTCATGAATTTCATCGAGTACCTCTTATGCATAGAGGAAAAAAATAAAGCAACACACACCACTTGTGCATGAGAGGGAAAAACAAACCAGCTCACACAAGCGTGTGAGGCTGGGGTGTATATATACAGGAACATGGATCTTTAGTCCCGATTCGTACAAACCGGGAAACCATGAGTAAAGGGGTTAAGGCAGGCACAAAACCCCTTTAGTCCTGGTTAAGGTCCCACTTGAACCGGGACCGATCGTGGCCCTGCCCCGTGCAGCGTCCTGGCCTTATGAACCGGGACTAATGCTCACATTAGTTCCGGTTCATAATGCTCACATTAGTCCCGGTTCATAAAGCAACTGGGACTAATCATCGGGTGGCTCCGAAACATAAGCCATGTTTCTACTAGTACACGCCCCCAGGAGCCAGAAAATAGCTGGATTTGGTCCAAAACCATCTGGCGAACTCAGGCCGAACTCAGCGAGGAAGTGGCGGAAAACAACCGATCTATCAACTGGAGCCAAGATGTCAATGAGAGAGGCTATTTGTCCTCATCACCTTGGCTCCCGCGCGAATTAATGGCGCTGGCGGTCAGCCTTTCCCCGGGTGTGGCAGGATGACGCGTCCAATCGTCGTCCACGCGGCGCAGCTACGGCGAGCCAACGCCTCAACTTCTCCCGCCAGCTTCCCGCGCGTGCTACACCCCTCCCACCTCCCCCAACGCCGATAAATAGGCCCTCTCCTCACCCTCAGTTTCAGTGCGAAAGATCTCTACCCCCTCTCCCCTCCTTCTCAAGCACCGGCGAAACCTTAGCATCCATGGCGGAGTGTTATCCCGGCGACGACGCGGCGGTGAGCGGGTTCGTCGCCGCTCTCTCAACGAGTGAGAGGGCCGCCTCTTGTACGAGGCCAACTACTTGGCGCCGCCGGACTTCCGCGTGTCGCTAGGCGGCTAGGCGCTGAACGTCGGCGGCATGCCGATCCCCCTCCTCCCTAGGGCATCGACATGGTAGGCGAGATCCAGGCTGTCCTCCCGGAATGTCCGACGAGGACCGTGCGGACCCACGGTACTACCCCAACAACCACACGGCGTGGATGGAGTACTTCCGTGAGCACCACGAACCGGAGATGGCGGTCTACGAGGGGCCGCCGCCGCTGCTGACCAGGAAGAACGCCGCAGGACGGCGCTTGTGGTGGGGAGTGCTTGGGCGCACGCTCACCACCGTCCTCGAGCATATTGAGTCCGGCAACACGCGCGACTCACCTACCCGCCTAGGACACCGGCGTCCCACTCGCACCGGCGTGGCAGCTCCTGGCTACCGAGGAGGATGGGAGGCGTCTCCTCATCGTCCTTGGCCTTGGCCTCCCGCTCTTCCGGCGAGGCTTGGCGCGACACACCACCGCTCCTGCCGGTGAAGCGCGAGCCGTCCTCGCCGCCGTCTTCGGTGACACACCCGACATGCCGCCAGTCCCCTCGGGGTTCGCACATCATTGTTATTGGCGAGCCTCACACGTCGCCTCCGTCCTAGGCCACCCCACCTTTCGGCCGCCCCCGCCTTGTCCGACGAAGAGAGAGTCGGAGGACGAGTAGGACAACTACGTCCTCAAGATGGCGCTGGAGGCCTCCCTTAACGACGTGACGGCGATGCGGCCCGCCAACGCTCTCGCCTGGTCCAAGACGTAGCACGAGCGGGAGGACGCCCAGCACTAGCGGGAGCTCCTGCGCGCAACTAATTGCCGGGCTCACCGCCGCTACAACGTCGTCGTACTGGACGATACCGACTCTGACGACGCTAGGCCGAGTAGCATGCTTGTACGAGTCAACGATGTGGGCCAGAGAAGCCGTTGCTAGCCGCCTAGCGACGAACGACGACAACTACGACACCCAGTTCTACCGGAGCCTCGGCATGAACCGGCCAGCTACGTTTAGTTTAATTTGTACTTGTTTTAGTTAGATTTCGGCCTAAATAGCTATGTAATTAACCAATTTTGCCTATATGCTATATATCACGTACGAATTCCGCCCAAACTTGCTTGTTTTTTTGGCCTAGTTTTGATTTGAATTCCGCGGAATCAAGTGTGTTGACGTATCCTGGGCTCGTGATCGAGAAGTTTTAGGTCCCGTACCAAATGCTCGCCCAAACCGGTAGAAAAAAATTCGGATTTTAGGATAGGGCCTCCAATCGAATGGAGATGCTCTTACCGTCTTAGGCATTCTGCAAAAATCTGGCTGCGTGAATAGAAAAAAAAAGAGGAACGAGTATAAAGAAAACAGGGTTTCAGGCCTATGTTCCAGCTCCTCCCTCGGAGCCCAAGACGAGGCGTAACTAGGAGCCCACGTACGTTACCTCGGCAGCCAGCCCACACAGACTCGCGTCGCGTGTCCGCGGTACGGCAGGGTCCTTCGATTTAGTCCCACCTCGGAAGCCGATGGAGGTTGCCCCGCGAGGCCTTGCTATAAGATGAGGGCCAGGTGCGACCGTGCTCCTCACTTACCTGGACGGGGTCGACGGGCGATCCAGAAACCCCGTGGCCTAGGCAAGTGGCCCGCATTGCACGTGGCGGGTGCGCTAGCTTACCATCTCCCCTCTGTGGGAGAGTGGACGTCATAATTTGTGATAGAGGGGGTACGCGTTCGCGCGGCCCCTGCTAATTTCTCGTTATTAAATTTTGGTCCTTGCGCTTTTATGCTGCCTGTCAGACCTTGAGATGATTAGCGATCCCCATGGAAAGGCTACTCGCCATCCCAGCAGAAAACCATTAGAAACTCGTTCATCAAGGACTAAAACAGCATTCTGTTACAGGATCAGATGCGGCATATCCCAAACAGGGTCTAAGGCTAACATTGCAACACAAAATATTCCATTCTCGGCCACTGACGAATCCTTCTCCTCGAGTCTTCCGCACGAGGAGCTCATTCGCATTTCTAGGCTCTTGTGATCTCCCAGAGTCATTCTCAGAGTGCACATCAGCCGGCTTGCTGGTGTTTGCGATGGCGACCATGAAGCTCTCGGTCCGGAGAGTGAAGAGATACATTGCCTGTTCGTCCTGCCGATTTATCATGAGAAGGAAACTTCAGTGAGAACAGAGTTGGGTAATTGCATCATGCTAGCAAGCAGCAGCGACCTGACAGGCGGCAGGACTTTAGATGAGACCATTGAAGGCTGCATCCCAAGTGATGGACAGCAGGGCCGGGCCGGTAAAATTCGGGGCATTGTACGAAATTCTAAAACTGGACCCCATCTCACAATAAAGATATAACAAAGAAACAATTATGATGTTTATATTCCTTAGATGAGCGTTTAAACTGAAGAACTACTCTTGGTGCCTGTAGTTTCGAAACAAATTGTAAAATTGTCTTAAAATTTGTGGTAAGAGGAAACATGTATATCAGAAAAGAGACCGGACTATGGTAAGAAGCTACATCTATTGGTTTTGTTACATCTAAACTGTTTACGTTTTAGTAGGAATATACTTTCAGAATGCACCTAGATAAGTTCATTATAAGAAGTATCCCCATGAGAAGAATACAATGACATTCTGTCAAGTTTAACTCACATTCTATAAATTAAAATCATAGTGATTAACTATCCAGTTTGAATATGACAAGTCAAGATATATTAGTGCAGATTTTCAGACTTGTTTAACACTTAAAATTATAAATTTGTTTTGAGAGTAGGTATAGTGTGCCTTTATACACGGAGAACAACTTCATGATAGCTTGTCTAAGTTTGATTAGTTGCTAATCAAATGCAAAATTAAAGTAATAGTAGCAAAAAATTTGGAGAAAATAAAGAAAGCAAGATGGTGCAACGCAAAAGAGCTTCAAAAACATACAGACTAAGAGCATCTCTAGCCGGCACCGCAAGAGCCCCCTCAGTACCCTTTTTCCAGCGCCGGCGAAGCGATTTTCTCCCAGTCGCCCCCTTCCCCAGAAGCCGATTTTTTGTCGGATCCGAACCCAAACGAAGGGAAAAGAAGTGTGGGCCAGCCCTGTCGACGAGGCACTACATTCCCGCGCCGAGATTCGCCTTCTCGCCCCTCTTCCTCCCCTTGTCGCCATGCCGCCGCCGACACCTCCCCTCCCCACTCTGCGCAAAGCTCGCCGCTAGCAAGGACTCCCACCACCCCACCACCCTCCACCTTTCCGTTCCCCGAGATTTCATGGTAACTCCATGTCGCGGGCAGCTTCTCAGGCAGCTCCTCGCCCACCGCGCCCGCTAGGTGTTTGGCCTTTTACCAAGTCAGCCATGGACTTCGACGACGAGGAAATGTTCGCCATCCTGATGGAGGAGGAGACAGCCATAGCAGCCAACGATGAAGAACACTTGAAGATCCTCGCATGCTTGTCTGGCCTATACGCGCGGAATGCAAAGCCGTGGCGCGGTGGCTCGGCGCCAGGCCACCGCACGAGGAATCTGAGGCAGTGTCTAGAGGGGCACTGCATGCTATACATCGACGATCCTTTGCACGACAAGACGGGTTAGAAGCTCTTCATCAAGATTATGCATGCCATCCGGGAGTTCGACACCTACTTCAAATGCAAGAAGGACTCCACCAGCACAGTAGAATTTTCCTCAATCCAAAAGTACATGACTGCTTTGAGGATGCTTGCATATGGAGCTCCCACTTATACACAATATGACTATCTACACATGACCGAGTCAAACGCCATTGAGTGCATGTACAATTTCTGCAGGGCAATGGTTGTAGTGTTTGGACGAACATACTTGAGATCACCCAATGTTGAAGACACTGCTCATATCCTAGCAATGAATGAAGTCGGAGGATTTCCTGAGATGCTTGGAAGTATCAAATGCATGTATTAGGCATGGTAGAACTATATATTTGCTTGGCAGGGAATGTACAAAGGCCAAAAAGGAGCTCGCAGTGTGATTTTTGAGGCAGTGGCTACACAGGATCTCTGGATTTGGCATTCCTTCTTCGGAATAGTAGGATCTCACAGTGACATCAATGTCTTTACCAATCTTGTCGAAGGTCATGCTCCCCTGGTGGACTATGTGATCAATGGGCACCACTACAACAAGGAATACTACTTGGCAGATGGCATCTATCCAAGATGGTCAATATTTGTCAAGACTATCTCAAATCCTGTTGTAGGCAAGAATTCGAACTATGTCAAAGAGCAAGAAGCTTGCAGGAAGGATGTCGAGCAAGCGTTTGGTGTGTTTCAAGCCCTCCGTAACGCCGAGAATACCGGGGAGGGACCGGTGAGCAACGGGGATACACCTTTTCTCTGTTGCTGGAGGATACAGGGATAGCATCGTCCTGATTCTACGCGTCTCTCCGCCTTGTTCCATGGAACCTGTGCGAGATCCGATGTCTTGGAGTAGTCCTTTGACTTACTGAGCTAGAGATCTTGGCCTGCGTTGGTTTCGAGCACTAGACTGGCAAAGATCCAGATTGGTCTCAAGCCTCTGCGAGGTGGCCTTCTCCTGTTGTTTGACAGCCTTGGCGACTAGATCATAGACCTGGTCAACAACTACAGGTGATCTATCCTACTCCAGTAGGTTTTTGTCGACGACCATGTTTAGGGCAGGCTTCGGCATGACCTGCTTCCCGGCCTTGTCAATGTAGGGGGTAGCCTTTGGTTTCTCCTCCTTGTCTTGCCCCTATCCTAATTTTCGTCGAACGCCGGGGTCTTGGACGACGTGAGCGGGAGCTCGTGCTTCTTTCTGTTGTGTCAGCAATTTTCTGTACTCTGCTTCCATTGCTCTTACCGCCTTGATGGATTCTGCGCCTTGGCTATGTCCTTGTTGAGCTGAGCAATCTGCTCTGCAACACACTTGGCTTCTGCTAGGATTTCTTTGCGCTTCTCGTCTAGCTAGACAATGAAATCCCACTCAAAAACAACATACCTCGTGTCTTTTTGCTGATTATATGAACAAAATCCACTACACCAAGTCTGATCATCATGTGAGCCGGTTGATACGTTGCAAACGTATCTATAATTTTTTGATGCTCCATGCTTGTTTTATATCATTTGCCCTATGCTTTGTCTACACTTTGAGGTATTTTTATACACCTTCTGGAACTAACCTATTGACAAGATGTCACAGTGCCAGTTGCCTGTTTTCTGCTATTTTTGGTTTCAGAAAAGCTAAAAAATGAATATTCTCGGAATTGGACGGGACAAAAGCCAATATGCCTATTTTTCCCGGAGCAACATGGAAACACGAAGCATAGACGGAGTAGGGCACCAGGGTGGGCACACCCTATGGTGGCGCAGGCCAGCCCTGGTGGCGCCACCAGGGGTGTGGCCCTCCTGGCTGCCTCCTCGCCTCGCCTCTTCACCTATAAGAAGCCTCCCGATGAGAAAACCCTAAGTCATCGAGGAGAAATCCACGAAAACCTCCACAGCGCTGCCGCCACCGAAGGGGAGACAGAAAGTCTCTGTTCCGACACCCTGCCGGGATGGGAATTGCCCCCGGAGCCATCTCCATCGATCTCCACCACCATCTCTATCACTGTTGCCGATTCCCATGATGATGAGGGAGTAGTTCTTCCTCGAGGCTAAGGGATCTACCGGTAGCTATGTGTTTATCTCTCTCTATGCGTGATCTTATTGAGATCATGAGCTTTGTAATCTATAGATCTATTCTACTACTCAAGTGCTTTAATGAATCTCTGCTTATCCCCACGTGTGTGAAGTTGACAGTGTGCACACCGTGTGGCACTTTGGCTAAGGTTACATAAATACTTGTCATGAGTATAATTTGAGTTGGATGTCTCTATGAGATTGTGGTGTTTGTTGGAATCATCTAGCACTCAAGGTGATAGTGAGGGGTTATCTAGATGGGGAAAGCGAACTTTGAGGTGTGCTATTATAGCCCTACCGTGGATTAGAGTTATCCAATCGGAGAGTATTTCAGAGCAGTATCATAAAGAGATGATATTTATATGAGAGTGTTCACTAGTGAAAGTATGATCCCTAGGCCTTGTTTCTAATCATAGAAACACCATTTGCAACTAGATCTGTTACATGTTTGCTTGCTTCCATCTTTATTTCAGATTGCCTTTAGTCTCTTCCTACTCGTCAAGCTCTTTTCTGGCACCGTTACCACTTATAATTATCCATACCACTTGTATTTCACTATCTCTTCGCCGAACAAGTGCACCTATACAACTGACAAGTGTATGGGTGTGTTGGGGGACACAAGAGACTTCTTGTATCTTGATTGAAGGGTTGCTTGAGAGGGATACCTTTGACCACTTCCTCCCTGAGTTCGATAAACCTAGGGTAATCCACTTAAGGGAAACTTGTTGCTGTTCTACAAACCTCTGCACTTGGAGGCCCAACAACTGTCTACAAGAATAGAAGTGCGTAGACATCATGCTATTTTCTGGCGCCGTTGCCGGGGAGGTAAGGTAAAAGGTACTCACATCCTCCGGTGTGAGTGCTCGAAGTTATTTCCTTTTGATTCTGCAATTTTGTCTTTTTGTTTCTAGTTTTCACTAGTTAGGCTTAATGGAAAACAACAACAAAATTAGAGAGCTTTATATTATTTATCTTGAGTTAGGACATGAAGTGTTTGAAGAGAAAATTAAAAAACCTATGGAACTTTATTTGCATGCTAATAGCAATGTTGTTAGTATGAATTCTTTGGAAACCATTATTGCTAATGCTATGGAAAATTCTAAGCTTGGGGAAGCTAGTTTTTATGAAAACGATCTTTTTAGTTCCCCAGCTTTGAAAGATAGCTGTTCTATTGGTTATGATGATACCAAACCTCCAATATATGATGATTACAATGATGAATATGATATTTTCAGTCCACATACTATTGAGGAGAAAATTAATGATTACAATATGCCTCCTATATTTGATGATTATGGTGATGAGAATAATAATGATAGCTATTTTGTTGAATTTGCTCCCACCACAATTAATAAGAATAACTATGCTTATGTGGAGAGTAATAATCATTTTATGCATGTGGATCATGATAAGAATGTTTTATGCGATAGTTATATTGTTAATTTTATTCATGTTGCTACTGAAAGTTATTATGAGAGAGGGAAACATGGTCGTATGTATCTCAACATTATTAAGTTTCCCCTCTTTATGTTGAAAAGTCTTGAAGTTGTATTTGTTTTGCTTTTCTATGCTTGTTGCTTTGTGCTTTCATGACTTGTTTCTTTACAATATTCCTATGCATAGGAACTGGGTTAGACTTAAATGTGTTTTGAATTGCTTCTTGATGCTCTCTTTTACTTCAATTCATATTTCTTATGTGAGCATCTTCTCAATCTATCATGTCTAACTTAAAGGCGTTAAAGAAAAGTACTTCTTGGGAGATAACCCAATAGTTCTCTTGAGTATTGGAAGTTATTACTTCTGTAATAACCTCTCCTTATCCTTTTTATTTGATTTTTGTGCCAAGAGTAACCTCTAATGAGAGAGAAGTAAGATTTGGAGAAGTGCTGTCCCAAAACAGATTTTTGTGCTTCACTATAAAAATTCGTGAAAAATCTCTATATGTCGGATTGAGATAACTTTCGTTAGTTCAACACTTTTTGATTTGGGCAACATAAGGTCTTCGAAAAAATCGGTTTTCACCTGCTGGTCTGTTTTGACATCTGCCATTATTTGCATTTACCTCTTTATCGATTTCTTTTTGGGTTCTTTTTGGTGAATTGAGCTTTTTGATGGAATTGCTATAGTAGCTTATGTTTTTAATGAAAGTTTTGTTGTTTTAAAACTAAACCCCAAAGGTTTATTATCTTTTGAATGCACTGATGTTGCTAATGAAGATTGTGTGAAGTTTTGTATGAAGGAAATTTTCAGGTGTAGAGAAAGAATGATGTAATGAGATGAAGAATAGAAAAAGCTCAAGCTTGGGGATGCCACCCCGTGTCACCCCAAGAAATTTCAAGAGGAGAAGCGTCAAAGCTTGGGGATGCCCAAGGCGTCCCCTTCTTCATCAATAAAAATCTCAGGTCTCTCTAGACACTTCGTTTTTATAGTTTCATGCACTGTTGTATTGTTCTTGGAGCGTCTTTGTTTTTATTTTTAGTTTTATTTTGCTTTGTTTGCTGCAATAAGTTGGTTGGATCCCAACACTTCTTTTGGAGACAGACACGCTCTGCTTTCATTGTTTAGAACATTCTAGTTTCATTCTTATTGTTTTGTGAGTGTTCTCTTTTGCTAGCACTGTGTTTAGTCTTAATTTTCTTGTGCTTTCAGCTTAGAACTTTTTAGTTCTTCTTTTTGGATTTGTGAGACAAGCTCACTGATCTTTATTTATTATTATCTTTTTGAGTTCTTTCAAATAAGTCGATTGGTGTTGAAAGAGAGTAGAAAGCTTCATGCTTTAGTGGTAAAAAGGGAGCTTATTTTGACTGTGGCTTAGACTTTATCATGTCATGCTAGATATTGACTTTATGCTTAGTGATTATTGATGTAGCATGACATGGTATAAACAATTGAGATTGCTTAATGTGCCTTGAAAGAATCATGCGTTGTTTTAGCATATTAAAAGCATAATATTGTGGTATTCTCCTTTAAATGCTTTATTTGGGTTGACTTGGCGCATGCTCACACCATGTTAAGACTACACCAAGTCACCATAGCCTCTATGATCATTTAGTTTTCGACTAGTAATATCACTTTATGCTTTAATTAATAATGTTTTGTCTCTTTGCATGATTATGGCCATTATTGCTCTCTTAGTTGGTCGCTCCTAGTCTTTTGCTAGCCTCCATACCAAGTATGAGTTCCACTCATGCATCCAACTCCAAATAAAACCAAGTTATTCCAAAGAGTCCGCCATACCTACCTATTAGCATTTGCTATTCCAAGTATATTCATGTTTTTATCTACCTTCTGAATTAAACTTGTTATGTGAAAACTAGTGATTAAAGCTCTCACGAACTTGATGGAACACTTCACTTTTCTTGCCCCTAATAAACTTGAACCATTGTGTCATCTATGTTGTATATGCTTGCACTTATACGTTGGGATTAGCAGAACCATGCTGTCATGGGGAACGCTTTCAACATTGCACTTGTACATTGTACCCAGTTGATATCATGCTCTTTTGTTTATGGATGTCGTCGGTGTGAAATGAAAGGGGAGCTTGTAAGTCCATGGAGTTATGTATGTGTGTTAGAGAAACGCCTGGGCCGCTAGCCTAATCCATGCCTAATCATGGTGGAAACTTGCAGCATCACCATAGTGAGTAATCTATGAAGCATTCTTCTTATAAAAAGAGATAGAGATTAAGAAAAAGAAAAAAAGATGAGAAAAAAGGAAAGAGAGAAAAAAGCACCATTTTCCCATGGTAAATAAGAATGTTGGGGATATACTTTCCGGGTATCCTCACAGTTCCTCACTGACCAGGGTGGCCCACTTCGGGTTAGAGCTTTGCTTCACGAGCGGCCCAGTCAGGGAGAAAGACGGAGTCCAATCCGGCTACGGGAAGGCCCAGAAGACTTACCGCCTTAGGCCCATAATGTTACTTGTAGTTCAAGATGTACTCTGTAACCAACTCTTAGTCGTAGCCGGATTGATCTCTCCTGTAAACCCTAGGCCGGATATCTATATAAGCCGTCCTAGGGAGAGCCTTTAGGGCAACACTCTAAACACCCAATACTTTAGACCCTCAACTCGCACAGGCGAATCCCTTGTAACCCATATTCCGGCTCTGTCGTATTACTGGATTGCTAGCAGGAGTAGGATCCGTCCAAAGCCGACGAATTCGAACCTGGGTAAACTTGTGTGCTCACCGTCCCGGAATACCGTACGTCTCACACCCCTCTCTTCCGCACGCCTCGAGGACCCCCTCATGGCGTACTTGTCCTCAATCCAATGATAGTTGGCGCCCACCGTGGGGCAAGTGAGCTTCGGATCTGTGTTCCGAGCGGAATCTACAAGAATCAGAATCGGCGAGACCATCGCCATCGGTCGCATCCTCTACGCCAGCGACGTCCCTCTCATCGTTCTCGACGAGACTTGGATTCCGGCTAGGGTGGCCGTGACTGCCTACACAATCATGTCTTTTGGCGAGATTGATGTTTACATCAGTTTCGCTGAACCTGCCCAACCCACCCTAGCGGTGATGATAGAGGCAGAAGAATTTTATGGGTTCCCTTTGTCCGCGGAGGCGGTAGAGTTCCGGATCTCAGAAAACCCTAATCCCACCCAGCCCGCACCAGTTGCAGAGATAGTGGATAAATCTGAGCCTGAAGAAGACCTAGCGGACCAAGTCGAATCTAGAGTGGGTCTCCCTGGAGAAGCCGGATCCCAGATCGACCCACCCGTGGAAGTCAAAATCCAGGAGGAGCATATCAATGACACTGATTCTGACTCTGACGACGCCGGGACAGACATGCCTTTCCTAAGGTACACACTAAGACGTATGGTACTGCAAGGCGAAAGCGCAGATGCAATACTCGAGACCATCAAAAGTTTCGACATGGCTGATCGCGAAAGCCGCAGGTACCTCAGGAAGCATGCGTCTCACTTTGTCGGATACATGGGATCTAGATCCGGCTCTGCCGATGACAGAGAAAACACCAACTCTGTGCTAGAGGCAATTGGAACAAACGCCGACGTACCCGCATCCTCGGATGAATCGATGACGTCAGCAGATTTACGAAAGTTCTCCGCGGAATATGAAGAGGAGTATAACTCCAAAGCTGCAGAAGAAGGAGAAGCCATGGATGAAGGATCCGGGGAACACTCTCCCAAAGCGCAGGATGACATGGACGTCGGAGATAATCCCGAGGTTCAGATGTCCGAAAGTACCGATCAAAGTTTGACTCCGGGAAACAGACCCAAATCTGTCTTTGCTACTGGCGCTGCCAAGAAGGCAAAGAAGAAGAACAAAAAGAACAAGACCCCGGCAAAAGACCCTCTGACATAAGAGGTGATTGCCGAGGAATACAAAGAAGACTCGGATGGAGCACTTATCCTAGACGACCCGAAAAAAGAAGCATCGGTGGATGGACACGTGATCACCAAAGGTGCGCGTAAACTCATCGATGCCGCATTAACCACACCTATCCCTACAGCTGCAGAACTCATTGCGGATGAGCTGGACGAAAGGGCGCAAGCCCTAGAGGCACGTCGTCAACAACTCCTCGATGAAGCCAAAAACATCGAGGTGGAGAAGAAATGCATGTCAACTAAGGACTACATGTCTCGGTTGCATCAGACGACACGGAAGCGTCACACCAATAATGACCAATTCCCACGTGTCTGTGCCGTCCTTTTTGGAGATGAGATGGGGAAGCCACGGAAAGATAGCAACGGATATTGGGTATACCCAACCCCAGTACAGAATACCGTGGCAGCTCGAGAAATTCTATCGGCTAATCCAGGACCAGAGGAGATCCGTTTGGGTATCAAGCTACTCAACAAGGGACTGGAGCAGCAAAAGGTCGCCCTGTCCAGAAGTCAAAAACTGGTCTCGGATTCTGACCAATGTCACACAGATCCAGCATGGGCTGGCGTAAGATCCCATTATGTCCGGGCGCAGTATCATCACCCCGAACGCTGGGAAGACAATTATTCAAGAACCGGATCATCAGGACAGCATCACAGAACTGCACGTAGCTGGAGCAACGTTGCTCCAGCGGCTGATAAAGATGCCATCGCTGCACTGAATCCGAAGAACCCTCCCCGACGAGAATCTAACGATCGAAGGGGAGAAGATAAATAGAAACATCAGGAGGAGGATCGTCAAAGAATGCCACCTCCTAGACATGAAAACCGTCCGGCTAAGCCTCACCATGGTGGGAACGACGGACGAAGGAACGACGAAAACCATGCTGGGACAAGCCGGCAGGGGGCTCGTCGTAGTCAAGATCCTCCCCGGAACCGGAATAATGACGCTCCGGACGGAGGCCAGCGATCGGCCGGAAATAATTTAGCTGCCCCACCCCCTCCACCAGGCAGTTATCATAACGGCCCCCAAGGAGGGCAAGGAGGACGACATGGCGGAGGAGGTGGTGGCAGAAGCCGAAGTCCGGCTCCACGGCACCGCAGCCAGATCCGGCATTCGGGACAATCTCTATCCCCGAACGACGCAAGGCAGAGGATCAATTCCAACATAGAGGCGCGGTGCTATGAAAACGATAATATGTACGTGGGCCCAAAGTGCTTCGGACCACGATCAGAGCTACAAGATTCCCCGAAGGATTTGCTATCTCAAGGCACATCCAAGCCTACGACGGTATTGCTCGGCTAGATACGTGGCTTCAGGATTTTTCCAAGCTTGCTGCATCGCCAAAGGCGGAAATAGCCTGGTCACAACCCGATTTCTCCCACTTATGTTGCGGAAGACGGCGCGATCTTGGCTCAATGAACTTCCAAAAAACACCATCCAAAACTGGTATGACATGCAAAGTGCATTCTTTCGGAATTTCGAAGGCATATATCGAAGGCCCTGTTCGGTCGGAGACCTACAGCGTTGCACCCAAAAAGCCAGAGAAACCTGCCGGGATTACCCGGACGATGCATCGACACCAAGAACTCCCGTGAAGGAGTAAACGATCTAACCGCGATTGAAGCTTTCATCGCAGGGCTCCCAATTGGTCTACTATGTCATCGCTTGAAGTGTGACAAGGTCACTGATTTGGGAGAGATGATAGAGACAGCGAGCAAGTATGCAGATGCTGACGACGATGCAGAGGGATTACTCAACGTCCTGGCTGTACCTCAGTCAGCAAAGACAAAGCAACAAGCTCAGAAGCGCAAAAATACCTCGGAAGAAAAACCCAACACGGAAACAATGGTGGTTACTACTGTTTCCGGGTCTGGAGGACGAGGAGGACGTGGCGGAGGCCGCGGGCGTGGCCGTGGGACTTCAAGGGTCCAAGGTAGAGGAGAACAGCAACCAGGCAAAACCTACACTTGGGCCGACATTGCCAATAACCCATGTGTGCATCACCTAGACGCCAAGGGGGCTCGTCCCACACCAACGCTGAATGTCGTTTTAATGATGACATCAAGAGAGATGACACCGCGGGCTACAAAGCTAAGCGGAAGAAGGGAAAGAAAAATCCTGAAAAGGACAAAGAGACCAAGGAAGATTCCGACATGGAGGAAGCTGATGCTTCAAATCCCAAGTCGGAAGGGAAGAAAACTTTTCCCACCAAGAAGGACACTTACGTCACCTTCCTCGGATCTCAACCAGCAAAGGTTAAGAAAGCAGTTCTCCACGAGCTCAACACAACAGTTCCGGCTGTCCCTCAGTATCTGGACTGGTCGGAAGTGGCAATAACGTTTGACCGCGCTGATCATCCGCCTAAGCTACATAGGCGAGGAAAATACGCCTTAATTATCAATCCACTTATTGACGGTTATGGTTTCTCCAGGACCCTCATGGACGGTGGTAGCAGCATCAATATTCTCTATGTCGAAACGCTACGCCGGATGAAGATCTCGGAAACCCAGCTGACCCATAGCTCTGTGATTTTTCATGGAGTTGTCCCAGGAAGACAAGCTAATTCCCTGGGAGAGATTACTTTGGATGTTACCTTTGTAACTCCAAAGAATTATCGGACGGAGGCACTTTCCTTCGAAGTTGTCCCGTTCAAGAGCGCATACCACGCTATATTCGGACATCCGGCTTACTGGACTTTTATGGCTCGTCTGTGTTACATTTACAATATGATGAAAATTCTAGGTCCCAACGGCGTGATCACCATCAGGGGAGACCCGAAGAAAGCGCGAGAGTGCGAGGATGGAAATGCCACCTTTGCCGAAGCCGTGTTGCATGCCCAGGAGTACCAGGAGATCAAGAAGAGCATAGATCTGTCCGAGATGCCCGCAACAAAGAAGGAGGTAACAAAGCCAAATCCGGAGTTCAAGGCATCAGAAGAGATGAAGAAAGCGTCGTTGAAGGATGATGACCCCTCCAAGGTGACCCAGATAGGCGTAGGCCTAGGTAGCGCATAGGAAAGCGCGCTCGTCAAGTTCCTCCAAGCAAATCAAGATATCTTCGCATGGCAGCCATCTGATAGACCGGAGTACCTAGGTAACTTGCCGAGCACTCTCTAAATGTAAACCCGAACGCTAAACCCGTCAAATAGTCCCTACGACGGTTTGGCGACGAAAAGCATAAGGCAATAGCTAAGGAACTAGCATGGCTCGAGTTAGCCGAATTCATAGAAGAGGTCATCCACACTGAGTGGTCGGCCAATCCTGTAATGGTCCCTAAAAAGGACACCACTGATTTAAGGATGTGTGTTGATTATACTGCCTTGAACAAGGCTTGTCCAAAAGATCCGTTCGCTCTGCCTAGAATTGATCAAGTCATCGATTCTACGGCAGGCTCGGAACTCCTCTGTTTTCTCGACGCATATTCCGGTTATCACCAAATCCGGATGAAGGAATCTGACAAAATCAAAACTTCATTCATAACCCCCTTCGGAACCTTCTATTTTGTTACGATGCCCTTTGGGCTGAAGAACGCAGGAGCTACGTACCAGCGCACGATGCAGCGTTGCCTCCACGACCAACTCGGACGCAATGTGCATGCATACGTGGATGATATCGCGGTGATGTCCAAAAAGAAGTTAACACTGATTTCCGACTTGGAGGAGACGTTCGCCAATCTACGAAAATACAACATCATGCTTAACCCGAAGAAATGCTTCTTTGGAATACCAGCCAGAAAATTGTTAGGTTTCATCGTGTCTCAGAGAGGCATAGAGGTGAACCGGGACAAAATCAAGGCTATACTCAATATTTCCAGGCCAACTTGCCTGAAGGACATACAAAGATTAACTGGCTGCATTGCTGTGGTCAGTCGATTTGTAAGCCGGCTTGGTGAAAGAGCCGCACCATTATATAAACTCTTGAAAAAGACCAAGGATTTTGTCTGGACTGACGAAGCTGAAACTACACTACAAGATCTGAAGAGAGTACTCTCATCAGCTCCTATCCTTGCAGCGCCGGAACCTCAGGAACCGATGTTGCTTTACATTGTTGCGACAAATAAGGTCGTCAGTATCGTCATGGTGGTGGAGAGACCAGGGGAAAATCAGGAACACCTGGTGCAGCGTCTGACATACTTTGTCAGCGAAGTCCTGACAGAGTCAAAACAGCGGTATCCGCATTATCAAAAGTTGGCTTACGGTTCTAGCATCTCGTAAGCTACGACGTTATTTTCAGGAGCATCCAATTACCGTGGTGAGCGAAGCTCCCATGAGGGATATAATCAACAATAGTGACACCACAGGACGCGTCGCCAAATGGGGAATAGAGCTTTCAGCTTTTGATATTGAGTATAAACCTCGAACAGCAATCAAATCCTAGATCCTTGCTGACTTTGTCGCTGATTGGACAGAGACAAAGGAGAACATGACCCTCCCTGAGTCAAAATATTGGACCATCTTTTTTGATGGATCTAAGGCTCGAGGGGGCTCGGGGGCTGGCGTGGTACTCAAATCACCCCAAGGAGACAAACTTTTATACGTGTTGCAGATCCACTTCACAACGACAAACAATATTGCCGAGTATAAAGCACTGCTGCATGGAATCTGGATTGCTAAGGATATTGGCATCCGATGTTTGATGTGTTACGGAGATTCGGATCTTGTTGCTCAGCAAGTGTCAGATATTTGTAATGCAAATAAACACATGGCAGCATATAAAGCTGTCGTGGATGATCTATCTAAATCGTTCGAAGGGTTTGAAGTTCAACACATCCCTTGAGCAGAAAATGAGGAAGCAGATGCACTATCTCGGATAGGTTCTGCGCGGAAAGAGGTCCCATATGGCGCTTTTCTAGAGCACCTCAAAGGTCCCTCAATAAAGGGAGTAGATGAGGAATATCCGACCAAATCCGACTCACCTTTGATAGCAGTTCTGGCTGTAATCCCCAGCTGGACTCAACCCTACCTCTCTTATTTGGTAGATGGCAAATTACCCGAAGATGAGGTGCTGAGCCGGCAGATCATCCGACGAGCAAAAGCCTATACTATTGTTAAAGGTGAGCTCCATAAACGGAGTGTTTCTAGGGTCTTTCAGCGCTATGTATCTCCGGAAGAAGGAGTGGAAATCCTAAGGGAAATCCACGAAGGCGAGTGTGGTCACCACGCTGCAGCCAAATCTTTAGTGGCAAAAGCTTTTAGACACGGTTTTTTCTAGCTTACAGCTTAGGCAGATGCCGAATGATTAGTCAAGATGTGCAAAGGCTGCCAAAAGTACGCCAAGCAAGCTCATGTTCCGGCTGATCAGCTGCGAACAATACCTATTACATGTCCCTTTGCGGTCTGGGGGCTTGATATGGTAGGACCTTTTAAACGAGCTCCAAGTGGATTTACTCACCTCTTAGTGATGGTGGATAAATTCACCAAATGGATTGAGGCTAAACCTGTCACTAGTTGTGATGGAGCAACAGCCAAAAGATTTGTCGGGGATGTTATAATCCGGTATGGTTATCCGCATAGCATTATCACGGACAATGGGAGTAACTTCTCTATGGGAGAGTTGGCTAAATTCTGCGACGAGCAAAATATCCGGCTTGACATTGCGTCAGTCGCACATCCACAGGCTAACGGACAAGTCGAAAGAGCAAATGGTTTAATCCTACAAGGCCTAAAACCGAGACTCGAAGCACCACTACGACGTGGTGCGGGGGCTTGGGCAGAGGAGTTGCCCTCTATAATTTGGAGTTTACGAACAACTCCAAACAGGTCAACACGATACACACCTTTCTTCTTGGTCTATGGCGCAAAAGCAGTTCTTCCTAGTGATTTGATTCATACTTCTCCTAGAGTGGCCATGTATATCGAAGAGGATGCCAAGATTTCTCGACAAAATGATCTTGACTTAGTCGAAGAAGTTCGCATCGTTGCTGAAATGAGATCTACAGCCTATCAGCAGAAGTTACGCAAGTATCATAGCCAGAGAGTCTGAAATAGATCTTTTAATAAAGGTGATTTGGTTCTCCGGCTTGTGCAACAAAGAAAGCACAAACTTTCCCCAGTATGGCAAGGGCCCTTTTTAGTTAGTCGAGTATTGCACAATGGATCGTACTACTTAACTAACATGAGGCCAGTCAAAGAAAGACCTGCTACTAAGAAGAGAAAGAGAGCTGGAGGCAGTACAAATCCGGATGAGTTAGACAGACCATGGAATATTGCTCAGCTACGTCCCTTTTATTCTTAGTTTATCTTTCTTTATAATCATATATATGTACATGTTCTCTGAGAAATAAAAGTTTTGGTTGCCTCAAGTTTTTCTAAGAAGTTTTTACCATCTTATTTCCAAATGATCATGTTATAGTCAAAAATCCTAGAATGCTTGAAAGTACTTTATGCTCATGTTTGTTCTGGTCTAGATTTCCGATTCTAAAATTGCTACCTTCGGGTATAACTCTAAAATTTCTAGTCTTTACTTTGGTTATTTGTCTAATTGCTGGATGCGGGTATTTTCCGAGTAGTGAATTGTTGGTACTGGAAGCCGGCTTTGTTTCCGAGTTTAAACTGGTTTAGCAATTGAGCTCCGTTGCTCGGCAAAGTTTCCGACTGAAGGTTTATCCGGCTCACGAAAGGGACGAGGCGGAAAGCCAGATAAACGATAAGTGAAGACGAAAAAATACAAGTGCTTATGTAAACATTTCAAGCACACAAAAAAATTATCAAAGCCAAAAGTGCTGAATAGATCAAAAAGCTTAGCACTAGCAAAATAAATAGTACTTAATATTTACAAAACGCATCATGTTTTTCAGGGATAATACAAAAATTTCTGATCTATGATGCAGGAGGAGATGCAGGAGCTGCCGGCTCGTTAGTTCCGCCGCCTTGGTATCGTTCCGAGATGTCCGCATCCGAGGTGGTGCGTTCATCATCGGAAACTTCAGCTGTTTCTTCTGGAGGAGGAGGCGGAGTGGCCACACGGGTGAAGAAGGGGATCTCGTAGCTGGTCAGGTCAGCCACGCGACACCCATATCCGGCGCAGGAGTGCATGATGGCTTGAAGGTCCTGCTCCTGGTCGTCCTCATATACCTTGCAGTACCCTCTGGTCACTTGCCATATCTCCATGTTTCCATGGTGGCTCATGACCATGGTGAGAGCGTTCTGCACAGCAGTCCGCGCGTAGGACATGCTCTAGTCCCGAACAAGTTGCGGCATCTCCTTTGCCTTGTCCCGCACCTGAAAATCTGACATGCTAGGCATGTCCGGAATCTTGAGAGCTTCGCCGATGTCCTCAAGGGACTGGCGAAAGTCATCAAGCAGGTCACCGACTTGAGTAAGACAGTGGGTGCGGGGCTCGGTGGAGGAGGAGTCCGTCAAGTTCAGAGGACCTATACACAAAACACGTTAAGAAAAATCCGACATTGATAGAAGTCGAAGAAAAAGATATGTCAGACAGATGGAACGTACCAAGAATGATGTCGTCAATCTTGGTCTTCTCCTCTCGGAGACTCTGGAGTTCAGCCCGGAGCGCCTGGGATATGTCCTTCTCTCTGCCAAGCTCATTCTTGAGGTCCGAGATTATTTTATCTTGAGCAGCAATCTTGCGATCACGCTCTTCAGTGGTTATGGAGGAGGATTCAAGGACTTGAGCTATGCTCTTTTCATGATCTGCCTTGAGCTAACCTAGCTCTTGGCGAAGCTCCTTGTTCTCCACCACCAAGGTCTTGAGGTTCTCAGCCTCTTCAATCATGGCGACGGATTGTTTCACCAGCGCTGTAAGTCAAAAAGAACAACAGTTCAGAAAAAATTCGACATTTGAACAAATTCGACATTGAAATACAAAGGCAAGATTTGAATCTCGGAATGTTTACCTTTGGCTTCATCCTTGCCTACTTTTAGTTCAGCATTTTTAAGCCGGAGAGCTTTAATCTCTCTCCGCTTATCACAGACATTCTTCAATAATTCCTGGTTATAGGAACATACTTTCTGTAAGTCAGGATACCCAAAGTCAGAAAGCTACTTAAGACTCAGGCTAATATTTTTGCTAAATATTAGCACGAGCCTTGGGGGCTACACTAGTGAGCTTCTTTGGCATCCTAATGAAGCATAAACCCGGATTATATATCCTACTTCATGCTTGGGGGCTAGAGGATATGATATAAGATAATGGAAAAAACAGGAGTTGGAATTCCGACTTACATATTGTTCGCGGGTGACTTTATCCAAAACCACGTTCACTTCAGCAGCCACCTTTTCGGCGAGAGTCAGAGGAATCACTGGAGCTGTTGGAAGCTCACCGGTCCTAATCCTCTCGTCGTGAAGGCGGACCTGGGCGAGAAGGTCAGAGAACTTGATGTCCTTTGCTTCTTGCGCTTCTTCTTCGGGAGATAAATGGCTTTTCTCTAGGCATTGCCTGGCTAGCCACTGGATCTCTTCTGCAGATTTCTGGGACAGGCCAAACTTGGGAGTCCCGGATTGCTGATGAGGTTTTCGGCAAAGGTTTCTGCCGAGGGATCATTACCCAAAGAGGGTTCACCCTTATCTAGAACTGACTCACCCATGGTGACATCAGTGTGCGATTCAAGGATCGCGGGCTCTGTTGAAGGAGCCGGATCTTCTGTGACGACCGGGGAGGGAATGGTCACCGGCGTTGCAGAAGGTTGATGGGCAGGAGTCGGAGGAGCCACGGCAGGAGAAGCTATGGTAAGCTTCGTCTGCCGCAGCGGCTTCGAAGGAATCCCTTTCCCTTTGCCCTTGACGAGCGGCTTTGCTCTGAGAATGTAATAAAGTCGGAAACATTACATTTCGGAAAGAAATTCGAGAAAGGTACAAAGGCGGAAATTGTGATTGAAAGTTACCTCTTCACAACAGGCACCTCCTTTGTGCCAACGGCCACTGTCGGAGCTTTGCGCTTCTTGAGTGCAAGGTCCGGCAATGGAACCACTTCTGTCTCCTGAGAAAACTCAGGAGGATATCCCTCGAGCGGAGCAAGTTTCGACTCGGGGAGGTCGGCAAGCTGAAAATAAGAAAACATATCAGTATTGCAGTATAACTCGAAGATTGAAACACATAAAAGGTGTACTGTTAGAAACTTACCGGCACCACGGGGTTTTCCACCGTGTGCATATCCAGAGAAACCTCCGGGATTCTCCTCTCGATCCGCTCATTGATCAGCCACTTAATCTGGCTTATGTAACCCTGCGTGGTGTAGGCCTTGGAGCTGATGTGGAGGGAATCTTTCTTGGATGACGTGATGGAGTGCATCAGTCGATCCCCGTGGTACTGAAGGGGCTGGATCCGACGTGAGACCCAGCATTGGACCGAGTCGGATCCCTTCAGACCCTTGTGTTTGATCAAATATTCGATCCGCCTCTTAGCGAGGATCAGATCATCGGTGAGAGCCGGAGCAGCCTCGTCCCAGGAAGGTTGGGCCGTGGCAGCTCCGTCGACAAAATCCGGCAAAGCAGAGGCTTTGCCGGGAGCCGGAATATCCTTATGATAGAAAAATGTGGCTGGCCATTGTTTGACCGAGTCACTAGCTGAAATTTTGGGATATGGACGCTCGCGTCTAAGCAAAAAACTAATAGTGCCAGTGATGTAAGGAACACCGGCGGTAATGGAATTTCTCCGGACATGAAAGTAGTACCGGAAAAGAGTCAAACTCGGCCTAATGCCGAGAAAGCCCTCGCACAATGAAGCATATGCGCTCATCTCTAAGAGAGAGTTGGGAGGAAGGTTATGGAGTTGAACTCCGTAATGATCTATCACCTCGGAGAAGAGCTCCGAGGGAGGAAATGACAAACCTCTATCGAGGTGGGTGCCAAAGTGGACCCGCTCGCTGTCACGCGGGTTGGGGACGGTTTCCTCGAAGCCGCTCCGCCAGTTGCCGGCGGCGAGAAGCCCCTCCTTCTACACGTTCTTGAGGCCCTCCTTGTTGAGGGCGCAGGGAATCCAGATCCCGCAGAAGCTCTCCTTCTCCGCCACCGCTTCCGCTTCCGCCGTCGCCGCCGCCGCTGCCGCCAAGCCGGAGGAAAAAGATGAAGCCATTTCTCCGGTGAGAGGTTGACCTAAAAGGGGCAGCGCTAGGAGTTCTGTGGAGGGAGAACGAGGGAGCTCTGTGCGCGCAGGAGGATTACGAAGGAGAGGAAAAGGCAAAGACTGGTGGAAGGAGAAGGAGAAAATCCTAACCCCTTATATTCACCTACCTGTGCCAAGATTCGTGCAAATGCTACAATGTAACCACCACGCGTCGTGGAAGGAACTAGGAAGGACCCATGCGATGATTGCATCACCTCGATCTCCATGCACGCATTGAAACGGCACCTGGGTTCCGCGGACCGTGGACCCACCAATGGTCGTGCTGACGGCATGCCTGTCAGCTGACATGACTTGACCATGACTTGTGTTAGGTGGCGTTAGAAACCAAGTTCAGGCTTAGTTTGAAATCGAGCTGGAAAATCTGAGTAACCTGTTGATAGGTCCGACTTATTTTTAAGACCCGGATCATATTTTTTGTTGTGAAGTTTCAGGAACCCTTCAAGATTCTGCAAGCCGAAGATCAAGCTAGACGATGATAAATCCGACTTTGGATCTTGGAGGCCTTCGGGGGCTGCTGTTGGGGATATACTTTCCGGGTATCCTCACAGTTCCTCACTTCGGGTTAGAGCTTTGCTTCACGGGTGGCCCAGTCAGGGAGAAAGACGGAGTCCAATCTGGCTACGGGAAGGCCCAGAAGACTTACCGACTTAGGCCCATAATGTTACTTGTAGTTCAAGATGTACTCTGTAACCAACTCTTAGTCGTAGCCGGATTGGTCTCTCCTGTAAACCCTAGGCCGGATATCTATATAAGCCGTCCTAGGGGGAGCCTTTAGGGCAACACTCTAAACACCCAATACTTTAGACCCTCAACTCGCACAGGCGAATCCCTTGTAACCCATATTCTGGCTCTGCCGTATTACTGGATTGCTAGCAGGAGTAGGATCCATCCAAAGCCGGTGGATTTGAACCTGGGTAAACTTGTGTGCTCACCGTCCCGGAATACCGTACATCTCACACCCCTCTCTTCCGCATGCCTCGAGGACCCCCTCATGGCGTACTTGTCCTCAATCCGACGACAAAGAAGATTGCTGATATGCTCATTGTCTGCTTGCCTTGTCATTTTGATTATGGGATAGCTCATGTATCATGTGCAAGGGGTACCCCGTTGGTGGTTCTCTATGATACACATGTACTAACTATGACAAGAACTTACCGGTAACTAAACTTGAGTAGCATGAGGAGCGACCCTCGTATTCAAGGGACATGAGATTGCCAACTTATACTTTGTCAAGCATATACTCCATAGTTTGTTCACTTTAACCTTAATCACTTCAAGATGCTTATGATAGGGGAAATGGGAGCTGAAAGTTAATAAGTACCATAATTTTTGGAAGCTCTTTATGAGACTTGAATCCCTGCTTCCTTCTGTGAAGGGCCTTTCTTCCACTTTTATATTGAGTCTCCACCTTCTATCCTTAGGCACCAATTAAGAGAGCATAGTTGTCATTCTTAGTTTAATGTGCATTGTCCCAAGACTTGTTGATTGATTCATAACTTTGATATTTCTTGTTCTTAAACTATTTGTATCTAGTCACCCTTATGAACTTTGAAGGTGTCCTATGCATTTATGGTTTGCTACACTATGAGGGACAAGCTGAACACCATTCTCATTATATTTTCTATATGTGAAACAAACAAATTTCTTGCAAAGCATTGTTATTCATGAATCTTTTGTTTGTACCTTTTCATGTTACAACATAGTTGTTATGTCTTATTGTTAGAACTATATCTTTCATGCTATCTTAAAGTACTATGATCCCAGCTATCAATGTTCTACAAATACTTTGATCAAGATTATGATGGTGCATGTCACCTAAAAAATTATTCTTTTTTATCACTTAACTACTCGAGGACGAGCAGGAGTTAAGCTTGGGATGTTGATACGTTGCAAACGTATCTATAATTTTTGATGCCCCATGCTTGTTTTATATCATTTATCCTATGCTTTGTCTACACTTTGAGGTATTTTTATACACTTTCTGGAACTAACCTATTGACAAGATGCCACAGTGCCAGTTGCCTGTTTTCTGCTGTTTTGGGTTTCAAAAAAGCTAAAAAATGAATATTCTCGGAATTGGACGGGACAAAAGCCAATATGTCTATTTTTTCGAAAGCAACATGGAAAAACGAAGCAGAGACGGAGTAGGGCACCAAGGTGGGCACACCCTATGGTGGCACAGGCCAGCCCTGGTGGCGCCACCAGGGGGTGTGGGCCCTCTGGCTGCCTCCTCGCCTCGCCTCTTCGCCTATAAGAAGCCTCCCGGTGAGAAAACCCTAAGTCATCGAGGAGAAATCCACGAAAACCTCCACAGCGCTGCCGCCACCGAAGGGGAGATTCGGGGGACAGAAAGTCTCTGTTCCGGCACCCTGCCGGGATGGGGAATTGCCCCCGGAGCCATCTCCATCGATCTCCACCACCATCTCTATCACTGTTGCCGATTCCCATGATGATGAGGGAGTAGTTCTTCCTCGAGGCTAAGGGATCTACCGGTAGCTATGTGTTTATCTCTCTCTCTATGCGTGATCTTATTGAGATCATGAGCTTTGTAATCTATAGATCTATTCTACTACTCAAGTGCTTTAATGAATCGTGGAACAGGTCTCATGTGCGAGGACATGTAAAGTAAGTTCGGGCCGCTTCATACCACTATGCCACCAATATCCAAAATACATATAAGAAGCAATAACATGATCATCATCGCCCACATACTCATATGTGTACTACCCGTGCAAAGCATCTAAGCATAGATCAGGATATGATACCACTGTTGGGTTCACAGCAGAGAAAACAAAAAAATTCCTATGATGTGAACAACTAAGCACCACTATCTATCTACCTAGATACAATCAATGGGTGGATATATATCCATAGAGAACATACCCTTGAAGAGCAATAAAGCGTTGTTAATGAGTTTGAACTCGTGGATGATGTAGTCGTACACTTATTGATCTCAAGATCGTGATGAAGTCCAGCGAGTCTAGCAGGTCCGGCACCGGCAAGTCCAGCAGGTCCAGCACCGGCAAGTCTAGCACCGCAAAGTAGCGGTGCATCCATGATCGCACACATGTCCGATACCCCGACAACCTCCATCCCTCGCTCCAGCAAAGCAGCGGAAGCAGCAGACCCTTTCCAGAGAAACACCAAGAACATGTACTTTGCTAATCCGAAGCCATGGGGAATTGCTAGAGGGGGAAGAGAACCTTCACGAGGAGGTGGTGCAAGGAGAGGATCCATGGGGCTCCTTTTATAGGGGTTGGGGTGCAGCCCCATGTCCATGGCTGGCCGACCATGGTGTGTGCCCCCACCTCGCCCTCATTCATGTGGGTGGAGCTTCCACTAAGCCCACTCACATAAATTTCAACTCCACTCACTTGCATTTAATGTCTACTAAATTAAATGCATTTTTCTCTTAAAATAAAACACTTTTATTTATTTTATTCAGAATTTTGTTAATTACTTTAATTAACAAACATTCACATAACCCCCCTGCAACATTTCAATATCACATGTAGAACCAGTTTCTGCAATTTCACCCGAAACAATTCCGGTTTCCATCGAAATGATTCCAACGCTTTCTTAATATTTCTATGGTATCTTATTTTCTCCAAATAGTGTTGGTATCCCTTAAGTCTGTCACCCTATGGTTCACAAATAATGCATACATGATCGAGACCCCTCTCTGATCAATAGTCAGCAGCGGGACCTGGAGATCCGTACTGACTCCCACACATTCAACGATGACTCTAGTGATCGTGTGAACCTTTAACGTTGTAACTAAATCTCTTTGGCTCGTGATATATTATATGTTCGAGATTCGATCATCGGTATCTCCATACCTAGTTAAATCTCGTTACCGACATGCACTCTTTTCTTGTTCCTGTGATATAACATTCTAGTGATCACATCACTTGCTTGGAAGCTATCTCAATGTGATATCACTTAGAGGGCCTGATACGTCCATTTTGTATCACTATTTTATATCATAATTTACTGTTATTCATTGATATATTTCATATTAAGAGATGATACTTATGTTATTTCATCTATTTTTGCATGATTGATGACTTTTGGAGGATGAACAACTGGAGTCAAGATTCTGATTGAAAAGGCACTATCTAGATGCAATATTGGCAAAGATCAGAAAATCCTAGAAAATATATGGAAACTCCTATTTTTTCAGAAGACGAAGGAGGCAAGAAGGAGGAGTGGAGATGGGCCACAGGGGGGCACACCACCCCCTGGCATGGGCCACCCCTGGCCGCGCCACCAGGTGGTGTGGCCAGCCTGGCCCACCTTTAGCATCACCCTTTGGCGTATATAATCCCCTCGAAACCCTAAGACTCGAGGAGTGACCAAAGAAAGGTTTCGCCGCCTCTGCAGGGTGGAAACTACAGAGAGAAAGAGCTCTCCGGCAGGCAGAAATCTGCCAGGAAAATTCCTTCCCGGAGAGGGGAGATCGTCGCCATCAACATTGTCATCAAGCTAGACTTAATCGGGATCATCATCATCGTCATCTCCACCATCATCTCCACCAGCACCATCACCATCACTCCATACCACTGTAACAATTGGATTGAATCTTGCATAGTTCTTAGGGGAAACTTTCCCGGTGTTGATTACTTGTTGTAGTTGATGCTATTGAGTGGAACCGTTGAATTATTGTTCATGTTAAGATTGTTACTTATCATTATTTCATCTTTGATCTTAATCCATATGATGTATCGTGAGTAGTCCGTTTAGTTCTTGAGGATATGGGAGAAGTCATTTTGTTAGTAGTGGAATTGTGTTGAGAAAGATTTAATGGTTTGATATTTAAGTTGTGGTGCTATTCTTCTAGTGGTGTCATGTGAACGTCGAGTACAAGATACTTCCCCTTTATGAGCCTAGGGGAATGCATTGTGTATTTGGATACTAATCATGGGGTTGCTGGAGTGACAGAAACCTGAACCCCCGTTAGGAAACCTTTGCATAAGGGAGTGTAGGATCTCAAAGTTTAAGGTTGTGGTTAGGTTTTTATCTTAATTACTTTCTTGTAGTTGCGGATGCTTGCAAGGGGTATAATCACAAGTATGTATTAGTCCTAGGAAGGTCAGTACATTAGCATAGTTTCACCCACACAACACTTATCCAACCAGAGAAGATTAATCAACAATATGAAGCGAAAGCACTTGACAATATTCTCATGTGTCCTTGAGAATGTTTTGGTCATCTTAAGTAATACAACCGGCTTGTCCTTTGCTAAAGAAAGGATTGGGAAACTTGCTGCAATTATTATTATTGTCTTTTATTTACTCGCACTTTATTTATCTGCATTATCAAAACCCCCTAAAAATCCGTTTGCTAAGTATTTACAGAGAATTCCTGATCCGAACCACTTGTTAACACCTTATGCTCCTCGTTGGGTTCGACACTCTTACTTATCGAAAATACTACGATAACCCCCCTATACTTGTGGGTCATCAAGACTATTTTCTGGCACCGTTGCCGGGGAGTGAAGCGCTATTGAAGAGTGGAACTGGTAAAGGAAACTTCTACTGTGAGTATTATTTATTTTTGTTTGTTACTTTGTTTCAATATGGATAATTCACTTAGTTTCTTGTTTCGGAATGCTACTACCACTGCTAAGGTAGTAGATGAACCACCACTTGCTAAAATTGATACTTTTAAAATACCTACAAAAATTGTTGATCGTGTTATGGATAACTACTATTTTGGAGATGGAACTGTCCATCCCGGTGATCACTTGCTCTTTATACATGAATTATGCGGATTGTTCAAGTGTGCAGGTATTACAACAAATCAAGTTAAGAAAAAGTCATTCTCTGTATCATTGAAGGGCAGAGCTGAGGAATGGTATAAGCTGCTGAAGAATGGCAATTCTCTTGAATGGGAGGAAATTGTACCTCTCTTTTATTCCAAATTTTATCCTTCTAGTGAGATTCATAAAGATCGGAATCAAATATATAACTTTTGGCCTCGTGATGGAGAGAGTACCGCCCAAGCTTGGGGAGATTAAAGTTACTAATGCTCAAATGTCCTATTCATGAGCTCCCTAACAATATTATTATCAATAACTTGTATGCAAGGCTTTCTCTTCATGATAAGGATCTATTGGATGCTTCTTGTGCTGGATCATTTACACGTATGGAAGAAGAAGCTAAATGGGATCTTCTAGACCGTATTCAAGACAATGCTGAAGCATGGGAGAATGATAAAGGAAGAAAGTCAGGTATAAATTATGATTATGAATGCATTAAATCTTTTATGGGAACTGATGACTTTCATAATATTAGTGTTGCTTATGATCTTGATTCTCAAAGTATTTGCAAATTGTTTTAAGGCCTTTGCCTCTTATATTGAAATTCATAAAAAGAAATGGAACAAGTATCATGAGCCATATAAATATATTGTTAATTGTGTTCCTGCTAGAAATACTAAAGTTTACATTACTGATTGTATTTTACCTGAACCTTACATCGAGAAAATATCTTTCCCATTTAAGGTAAAGGGACATTCTATGATAGCAAGTATGGTTAACAAAAGTACGAAGAAAGTTGTAGAACCTGATGAACAAATAGATGTTGAACCTGTAGTAGCAAATGTGAAAGACTTTGTCACTAAAAATGTAGAAGATGGGCACATTATCCCTTGTAAGGATACTTCTAATATTTTTGCACATCCTAGTAGTACTAGGAAAGCTAGTGTCCCTGTGTGTTTTCTGTTATTATAAGTGATCATTGCTATTGTGGTTCATGTGATGGTTATATCGTTAAATTTATTCATGATTGCTGAAAGTTATTATGAGAGAGGGAAAATGTTTTTATGTATCTCAATAATATTAAGTTTCCTCGCTATATGCTGAAAGTCTTTATGTTGCACTTGTTTTGCCTTCCTATGCTAGTAGCCTCTGGCTTCAATAATTTATTTTCTTACAAAATTTCCTTGCATAGGAAGTGGGTTAGACTTAAACATGTGTATTTTTTATTCTTGATGCTCCATTTTACTTCAATTCATATTCTTATGTGAGAATCATTGAAATTATCATGCCTATCTTAATGGCTATAAAGAAAGAGCTTTTTGGGAGACAACCCAGTATATTTTTGCTTTTTGTTTATTTTTGTTTCTTTGAGTCTTGGAAGTTATTGCTTTTGTAATAACCTCTCCTTATCCTTTTTGTTTGGTTTTTGTGTCAAGATCAGCCGCTAATGAGAGAGAAGTAAGATTTGGGGAAGTTGTTGTCCCGAAACAGATTTTTGTGCTTCACTGTAAAAAATCATAAAATATCCCAGAACATCGTATTGATCTGTAATTTTTTGTGTGCATGCCCAGGTTATTATTTAACTTTCGTTAGTTTTGCACTTTTTGATTTGAGCAACATAAGATTTTTGAAAAAATTGATCTTTACCTGTTGGTCTGTTTTGACAGATTTCTGCCATTTTTGCATTTGCCTCTTAAATCGATTTCCTTTTTGAATTCTTTTGGGTTTTCAAAAGGATTTGGTAAAGTAGCTTATGTTTTGATGGACTTCGGTTGAAATTGAACCCAAAAGGTTTATTATCTCACATGCACTAATGTTGATAATGAAGATTGTGTGAAGTTTTGTATGAAAGAAATTTTCAAGTGTTAGGAGAGAAAGGTGTAATGAGATGGTGAATGGTCAAAAGACTCAAACATTATATTGTTGGAGATTCTTACAATGAAGATATTGATATTGTTCAAGTGGTGACTCTGGAATAATTTATTAAGGACCAAATTCCGAAACCTGCAGAGTCCGTTTTCGAATAGGTAACAGTTATGGTAGAAAAGGTCCACGAAAAACTTTTCAATTTATATTTTTGCATTTTTTATCTAACATGGAAGATAATGAGTCGAAAGAGGGACAGAAATGGAGCCCAGGGGGCTCACACCACCCTGTGGCACGGGCCCACCTGGTCGCGCCACCAAGGGGTGTGGCCACCCCGGAGCCCGTCTCCGACCCGTTTTCTCCTAGTACCTTCCTTTTGTTGTTAAACTTTGTAATATATAATCCCCCGAATCCCCCGAGGTCTGTATATCGTGTTCTCATCATGTTTTGTTTCGATCTGTTCTGTTAAGATGTCGTTCTAGGATTCGTCTTTAGAGGATTATGAGTTGCGACACCGGTGCGAGCTCCATCGCAATCTTGAGCAGAGGACTTTCGTGGGATGGGTGGAAGAAGAAAGGATCATAGCTAGGCACGAAGACATGGATTGGGGCGTCGAGGAGGAAGTAAAAAGCATGTCACCAAGCATGAAGGGACAGGGGCTGATCCCTCCAGTTCTAGACCTCAGTTCCTGCCCTACAGCAGTGGAAGCTCTACGAGCCACTGATGAGTTTTGTGATAAGTACCGAGTCCTGAGGAGAAAGGTGGATATACTTCAAGAGGAGAATAACAGGCTTCACAAGATGGTGGAAGATTTTTTCACTCCGATCGTGATCACAACACCACCACCTCCGAAGGAGTAATTCGTCATCAGGTTTTGTCATCCCCTTGGTTTGTTCCAAGCTTAGGGGAGTGCCGCGGTATCACATCATTATCTTTCATCTTTTTACCTTTTTAGTAGAGTCATATCATAAATAGAGAAGTTATCATATAGGATGGTTTGCATTGTGGAAGTATCTCTCCTCTAGTTAGTCATCTATGTATCCCTTGGTGTGAGTTGCCGTTATGGAATATTAATGAGAAGTTCTATCATTTACTTTTTGCACATCTTATTTTAGTTTGCAATTTCTATTATATGATTGATCTTGTTGTTAGTATTGGTATCACTTTGGGATCATTAAGTAAATTTAGTTGGTTTTGGAAAACCTAGCTCTGGTCAATAGTGATGACCCACAAGTATAGGGAGTGTATCGCATTATTTTCGAGGGAAGTGAAACCCAATTTATTGATTCGACACAAGGGGAGCCAAAGAATATTTATCAGCCTTAACAACTAAGTTGTCAATTCAGCTGCACTTGGAAACAATCTTGCTCACAACAATTTATCAGTAGCAATAGTTTTGTAGTAGGAATAGTAAAGTAGTAGCAGTAGTAAAGCAAGGACAGTAGTAACAAAACCAGTAAACAGTGGGATTCGAGTGCGGTAGGCATAGGGATGGATGGACGGGCGTTGCATGAACAAGACAATTCACATAGCAATCAGAACATAGGGCAATTGCAGATAAATAAGATAAAGCACCCAAGTACTAGACAATCCTAGGCATGTCTTCCATATATAGTCATACGTGCTCGCAATGAGAACTTGCACAACATCTTTTGTCCTGCCAGCCCGTTTGCAACGGGGCCTCTAGGGAAATACTGGCAATTAAGGTGCTCCTTTTAATAGAGCACCAGAGCAAAGCATTAACACTCCGTGAACACATGTGATCCTCACATCAAAGCCTTTCCCTTCCGGTTATCCCGATTTCTGTCACTTCGGGGCCATAGGTTCTGGACAACGACGTGTGTATACAACTTGCAGATAAGACCAAGAGCAATACTATCATAATGAATCAATAATAAGTTCAGATCTGAAATCATGGCACTCGGGCCCTAGTGACAAGCATTAAGCACAACAAGTCGCAACAAAGTCATAAAGCACTAATAAAAGATACTAGGCACCATGCCCTAACAATCTGATGCCATTACATGAACGATCTCATCCAATCCCTACCATCCCCATAGCCTACAACGGGGGATTACTCACTCATAGATGGGGGAAACATGGATGGTCGATGGAGCGATGGTGATGATGATGGCGATGATCTCCTCTAATTCCCCGTCCCGGTAGGGTGCCAGAACGGAGTTTCTGGTACTGTTTCGTGGAATCTTGTGGTTGCGGCGGAGCGGAACTCCTTCTAGAAAAACGTCGAACCCCCCGAGGTTTTTAGGTCACAAGGCTTCTTATAGGCGAAGAGGGGGACCGAGGGGGTGCCTGGGGCCACCACACCATGCCCTGGCATGGCCAAGCCCAGCCCGCGCCTGGGGGTGGTGTGGCCAGCCCCTGGCCTCCTCCGTCTCGTATTCTGGCTCCGTGAGTCTTCTGGAAAAATAGGCACTTTGGCTTTTGTCCCGTCCAATTCCGAGAATATTCATTTTCTAACTTTCCTGGAACCAAAAACAATAGAAAACAGGCAGCTGGCACTGTGGCTCTTGTTAATAGGTTAGTCCAAGAAATCATATGAAAAGTACTCCAAAGTGTGGACAAAACACAAGAAAGTGGATAAAACCAAGCATGGAGCATCAAAAATTATAGATACATTTGCAATGTATCAAGTAGCAACACTATTTGAGGATTGAATGGAAAAGAGAAAAGTACTTTTAGAAATATAATTTCATTATCTTTCTTTCTTGTTTGGCTCATTAGCTTAGTATTCTCTAGTTAAGATCTTTTGTGTTTCCAAGGAAGATTGTACGATTGTTTCTATCACTTGTATGTTTGTTTGTTTCCCTCAACTCTTATGCTTGCTACCTAGCCTTGCTAGCCAAAAAACCTGTACTGAGAGGGAATGCTTCCCGTGCATCCAATACTTAAACTAAAACCTATGCCATTTGTGTCCACCATACCTACCTATTAGCATTATTGCTATTGCAAGTAAATTCCTGAGTTTTATCTAACTTCCAAATTAAACTTGTTATGTGAAATTTAATGATTAAAGCTCTCACAAACTTGATGTCACAATTTATTTTCTTGCACTTAATAAACTTGAACCATTGTGTCCATCTATGTTTATTATATGCTTGCACTTTATAAGTTGTGAATTAGCAGAACCATGTTACCATGGGGAACGCTTTCGACATTGCACTTATTATTCAGTTGATATCATGTTCTTTTGTTTATGGATCCCGGCGATGTGAAATGAAAGGGGAGCTTGTAAGCTCATGGAGTTTGTATATGTGTTAGAGAAACGCCTGGGTATCTAGCCTAAGCCATGCCTAATCATGGTGGAAACTTGCAGCATAACCATAGTGAGCATTCTGTGAAGCATCCTCAATAAAAACCTATGCAAATAGCAAATAAAAATATCGTTGAGATGCTTATTGTCTGTTGCCTTGTCATTTTGATATGGAATAGCTCCTGTGTCATGGGCAAGGGGTACCCCGTTGGCGGTTCTCTATGATACACATGTACTTACAATGACAAGACCTTACTTGTGACTAAAGTTGATTAGCATGAGGTTCGGTACTCATAAGCAAGGGCATGATATTTTCAACTTATAAATTGTCAAGCATATCCTCATATTTGTGTCACTTTAACCTTAATCACCTCAATATACTTATGATAGGGGTAATGAGAGCTAAAAGCTAATAAGTACCATAATTTTTGGAGGCTCTTTATGAAACTTGAAATCCCTGCTTCCCTCTGCGAAGGGCCTATCTTTTACTTTTTAGTTGAGTCAGTAAACCTATTCCTTTCTATCTTAAGCAAGCATTTGAGTTGTTGTGATTCAATTATACATATGATGATTTATTCAATCATGTTTTTTTATGTTCCTTCTTTTTCACACTACTCTTATCTTAGTGAATATTACTTTGAAAGCTATCATTGAAAACCCCATTATGTTTGACTCCTGCAATTTGTTAACCATTCTCTGACCAAGAACAAAGTTTGCCATTACCAACTATGATTTACTTTCTGTATCTTTATTGTGTTTCCTTTACTCATTGCAAGTTAAGTTATATAATAGTGAGTTGTTTTCTATTATGATTTGTGTATTGATGAATGTGATGCTTCTTGTCCATATTCTCTTTATCGACACTTCACTCTATAAACTTGTGGTCATTTTTATTGAGCTTAGTTTTCGCTTGGGGACAAGCGAGGTCTAAGCTTGGGGGAGTTGATACGTCCATTTTGCATCACTATTTTATATCATATTTTACTATTATTCATTGATATATTTCATATTAAGAGACGATACTTATGTTATTTCATCTATTTTTGCATGATTGATGACTTTTGTAGGATGAACCACTGGAGTCAGGATACTGATGGAAAAGGCACTATCCAGATGCAATATTGGCGAAGATGAGAAAATCCCATAAAATATATGGAAATTCCTATTTTTCCAGAAGACGAAGGAGGCCAGAAGGAGGAGTGGATATGGGCCACAGGGGGCCCACACCACCCCCTAGCGCGGGCCACCCTTGGCCGCGCCACCAGGTGGTGTGGCCACCCTGGCCCACCTCTGGCATCGCCCTTTGGCGTATACAATCCCCTCAAAACCCTAAGACTCGGGGAGTGACCATAGAATGGTTCCATCGCCTCTGCAGGGTGGAAATCACAGAGAGAGAAAGAGCTCTCCGGTAGGCAGAAATTTTCCAGGGAAATTCCTTCCCGAAGAGGGGAGATCATCGCCATCAACATCATCATCAAGCTATACTTCATCGGGATCATCATCATCGTCATCTCCACCATCATCTACACCAGCACCATCACCACCACTCCATACCGCTGTAACAATTGGGTTGAATCTTGCATAGTTCTTAGGGGAAACTTTCCTGTTATTGATTACTTGTTGTAGTTGATGCTATTGAGTGGAACCATTGAATTATTTTTCATGTTCAGATTGTTACTTATCATTATTTCATCTCTGATCTTGATCCATATGATGTCTCGTGAGTAGTTCGTTTAGTTCTTGAGGACATGGGAGAACTCATGTTGTTAGTAGTGGAATTGTGTTGAGAAAGATTTAATGGTTTGATATTTAAGTTGTGGTGCTATTCTTCTAGTGGTGTCATCTGAACGTCGACTACATGATACTTCACCTTTATGGGACTAGGGGAATGCATTGTGTATTTGGCTACTAATCATGGGGTTACTGGAGTGACAGGAACCTGAATCCCCGTTAGGAAACCTTTGCATAAGGGAGTGTAGGATCTCAAAGTTTAAGGTTGTGGTTAGGTTTTTATCTTAATTACTTTCTTATAGTTGCGGATGATTACAAGGGGTATAATCACAAGTATGTATTATCCCAAGGAAGGTCAGTACATTAGCATAGGTTCACCCACACAACACTTATCCAACCAGAGAAGATTAATCAACAATATGAAGCGAAAGCACTTGACAATATTCCCATGTGTCCTTGAGAACGTTTGGTCATCTTAAGTAATACAACCGGCCTTTCCTTTGCTAAAGAAAGCATTGGGCCACTTGCTGCAATTATTATTATTGTCTTTTATTTACTCGCACTTTATTTATCTGCATCATCAAAACCCCTAAAAACCATTTGCTAAGTATTTACAGAGAATTCCTGATCCAAACCACTCGTTAACACCTTCTGCTCCTCGTTGGGTTCGACACTCTTACTTATCGAAAATACTACGATAACCCCCCTATACTTGTGGGTCATCAAGACTATTTTCTGAGAAAAAGTGCTTGATGGCTCAAAATGTAGAGCTCGTTGGGAACCCCAAGAGGAAGGTATGATGAGCACAACAACAAGTTTTCCCTCAGTTATGAAACCAAGGTTATCGAACCTATAGGAGCAAGGAAACAACTCCAAGGTGTTGCTAGCAACTTGGAATCCTGCACAACACAACCACAAAACTCTGCCCCAACTTATAGTGAGGTTGTCAATCTCACTGGTTTTGCTGAAAACAAATGATTAAACATATAGTGTGGAAGATAGTAATTGCTTGCGGAAAGTAAAACAGTAAACAGTAAACAGTAGATGGTATATCAATGGTAAAGGAATGCACTAGGGTCCATAGTTCACTAGAGGTGTTTCTCCTTAAGATAAATAGCATGTTTGGTGAATAAATTACAATGGGGCAATTGACAGATTGAGAGAGCATAACAATGCATATACTAGACATGTTGACTCCTATGAGATTAATTGGGCATTGCAACATAATACATAGACCATAATCCAACTGCATCTATGACTAATAATCCACCTTCCAGTTATCATCCGAACCCCTTTCAGTATTAAGTTGCAAGCAACAGATAATTGCATTAAGCAAAGTGTGTAAAGTAAACAATACAATTGCCCCATGGACAAAGGATTGCTATTTTCTCCCTAGTAGCAACAACACATCTACAACCTTAGAGATTTCTGTCACTTCCCCAGATTACTAGAGGCATGAACCTACTATCGAGCATAAACACTCCCTCTTGGAGTTGCAAGCATCTACTTGGCCAAGATAGTTACTAACAATGGAGAGCATGCAAGATCACAAATAGCATAGACATGATAAAATCAATAATCAATCTGACATAGTATCTCAATATCCATCGGATCCCTGCAAACACAACATATAGGATTACAAATAGATGATCTTGATCATGTACGGAGCTCACAAGATCTAAAGATGATAGTACAAAGGAGGAGAACCAACCATCTAGCTATTATATGGACCCATAGTCCAAGGGTGAACTACTCACGCATCACACCGGAGGCAGGAATGGTGATGAAGAAGGCCTCCAGGATGATCTCTCCCCTCCGACAGGGTGCCGGGAAGAGCTTCAGATCCCCCGGTCTAGGGATGGAGATGGCGGTGGCTACAGACTCTTTTGTGGATTTCTGATCGGGTGCTTAGGGTTTTCGTCTCGGGGTACTTTTATAGGCGAAGAGGCAAGGTCAGTGGCGGCCCGAGGGGCCCACACCAGGTGGTGGTGCGCCCAGGGGGATGCGCCAGCCCAAGGTGTGGCCACCTCGTGGCCCCACTTCGGCTTCCCTCCGGACTCCGTGTTCCTTCTAGTAAAATATTGACTTTGGATTTTGTCCCATCCAATTCCGAGAATATTTCCTTACTAGCTTTTCTGAAACCAAAAAAAGAAGAAAATAGGCAACTGGCACTATGGCGTCTTGTTAATAGGTTAGTTCTAGAAAATGTATAAAAATACCTCAAAGTGTGAACAAAACATAAGAAAGTTGATATAAAACAAGCATGGAGCATCAAAAATTATAGATACATTTATGACGTATCAAGCATCCCCAAGCTTAACTCCTGCTCGTCCTCGAGTAGGTAAGTGATAAAAAAGAATAATTTTTGAGGTGACATGCACTATCACAATCTTGATCAAGGTATTTGTTAAATATTGATAGCTAGGATCGAAGTACTCTAAACATGAGCATGAAAGATAGAGTTCTAACAATAAGACATAGCAACTATGTTGTAGCATGAAAAGGTATGAACAAAAGATCATGAATAACAATGAATTGAATGATGTTTGTTTGTTTCACATATAGAAAACATAATAAGAGTGGTATTCAGCTTGTGCCTCATGGTATAGCAAAACATAAATGCATAGGACACCTTCAAAGTTCATAAGGGTGACTAGATATAAATAATTTAAGAACAAGCAATATCAAAGTTATGAATCAATCAACAAGTTTTGGGACAATGCAAATTAAACTAAGAATGACCACTATGCTCTCTCAATTGGTGCATAAAGATAGAAGATGGACACTCAACATAAAAGTAAAAAGAAAGGCCCTTCATAGAGGGAAGCAGGGATTTCAAGTTTCATAAAAAGCTTCCAAAAATATGGTACTTATTAGCTTCCAGCTCTCATTGCCCCTATCATAAGCATCTTGAGGTGATTAAGGTTAAAGTGACACAAATATGAGGATATGCTTGAAAAGTTATAAGTTAAAAATCTCATGCCCCTTGCTTACGAGTACCGAACCTCATGCTACTCAACTTTAGTCACAAGTAAGTTCTTGTCATTGTAAGTACATGTGTATCATGGAGAACCGCCAACGGGGTACCCCTTGCCCCATGACACAGGAGCTATCCCATATCAAAATGACAAGGCAACAAACAATGAGCATCTCAGCGATCTTTTATTTGCTATTTGCATAGGTTTTAATTGAGGATGCTTCACAGAATGCTCACTATGGTTACACTGCAAGTTTCCACCATGATCAGGCATGGCTTAGGCTAGCCTCCCAGGCGTTTCTCTAACACACATACAAACTCCATGAGCTTAAAAGCTCCCCTTTTATTTCACACCGCCGGGATCCATAAACAAAAGATCATGATATCAACTGAATAATAAGTGCAATGTTGAAAGCGTTTCCCATGGTACATGGTTCTGCTAATTCACAACTTATAAAGTGCAAGCATATAAGCAACATAGATGGACACAATGGTTCAAGGCTATTAAGTGCAAGAAAATAAAGTGTGCCATCAAGTTTATGGGAGCTTTAATCACTAATTTTCACATAACAAGTTTAATTCGAAAGGTAGATAAAAACATGAATATACTTGGAATGGTGTAACACACCATGCATAGAAATTTATAGTGGACTCTTTGGAATAACTTGGTTTTCTTGGGGGTTGGATGCATGAGTGGAACTCACACTTGGTACAAGTGAAGGCTAGCAAAAGATTGGGAGCAACCAACTAAGAGAGCAATAATGGCCATAATCATGCAAAGCGATAAAACATTATTGATTAAAGCATAAAGTGGTATTACAAGTCAAAAACTAAATGATCATAGAGGCTAAGGTGACTGGTTCGTAGTCTTAACATGGTGTAAGCATGTGCCAAGTTAACCCAAATAAAGCATCAAAGGAGAATACCACAATATTATGCTTGTGTATGCTAAAACAACACATGATTCTTTCAAGGCACATTAAGAAATATCAATTGTTTGGAACAAGTCATGCTACATCAATAATCACTAAGCATAAAGTCAAAGCAATAGCAAACATGACATGATAAAGTCTAGGCCACATTCAAAACAAGCTCCTTTTGTACCACTTATAAGCATGAAACTTCCTACTCTTCTCCAACACCAATCAACTTATTTGAAACAACATATGAATGCGGGGTACAACTAATTTATTTAAGCAAACCAAACAAAATAAAACTCAAAACAAAAACAAAGACACTCCAAGAACAACACAATTGTGCATGAAACAATAAAAATGAAGTGTTTTGGAAGAAAACCTGAGATTTTTATTGATGAAGAAGGGGATGCCTTGGGCATCCCCAAGCTTTGACGCTCGTACTTCTTGAATATTTCTTGGGGTAACACGGGTGGCATCTCCAAGCTTGAGATTTTGTCCATTCTTCATCTCATCAGATTATTCTTCCCTACACTTGAAAATTTCCTTCATACAAAACTTCACATAATCTTCATTAGCAACATTAGTGTATTCAAGATAATAAGTCTTTGGGTTTAGTTTCAACACAAGTAAAACTTCCATTAAAACACAATCTACTGTAGCAATTCCTTCTAAAATCTCAAGTGATCAAAGAGAACTCAAAGAGAAAGAGATTAAGAGGCAAATGCAAATAATGGCAGAAATATGTCAAAACAGACCAGTAGGTAAAAACTGATTTTTTTCGAAGACCTTCTATTGCTCAAATCAAAAAGTTCTAAACTAAATAAAGTTAGATAATAACCTGGGGCATAAGCATAAATAGTTACAGCTCAATCTGATGTATAGGGATTTTTCACGATTTTTTACAGTGAAGCACGAAAATCTGTTTCGGAACAACAACTTTCTCAAGTCTTACTTCTCTCTCATTAGAGGTTATTCCTGGCACAAAAACCATACAAAAATGATAAGGAGAGGTTATTACTAAGGCAATAACTTCCAAGACTCAACAAAATAAAAACTTACTAAAAGTAAAAATAATTTGGGTTATCTCCCAATAGTGCTTTTCTTTAACGCCTTTCAGCTAGGCATAGGAGCAAGATTCAAGTATTTTCGAATGAAGAAGCATTAAGATCAAATTTTGTTTTAATAGGAGAGGAAAAAGGTGTCTTATCTCTCTTCCTAGGGAAGTGTTTTATACCTTTTTTGAGTGGGAATTGATATTTAATGGTGCCTTCCTTCATATCAATAATGGCACCAACAGTTCAAAGAAAAGGTCTTCCCAAAATAATAGGACAAGAAGCATTACATTCAACATCCAAAACATAGAAATCAACGGGGACATAGGTATTGTTAACCATAATAAGAACATCATTAATACTCCCCATGAGTTTCTTTTTAGCATTATCATCAAGTTGGACATCTAAATAACAATCTTCTAATGGTGGCAAATCAAGCATTTTATAAATATTTTTAGGCATAATAGAGACACTAATACCAAGATCACATAAATCTTTGAGATCAAAATCATTCACTTTCATATTAATAATGGGTTCCCAACCATCTTCTAATTTCCTAGGAATATAAGCTTTATGTTCCAATTTTTCTTCTTTAATTTTTATGAGAGCATCTGCAATGTGTTTTGTAAAGGCCATATTCATAGAACTAGCATTAGGACTTCTAGCAAGCTTTTGTAGGAACATAATTACTTCAAAAATATTTCAACCATCAAGATCAAAATCAAAATTACCATCCAAGGTAGTAGAACTATTGTCTCCCATATTTCGAAGAATTTCAGCATTTTTATTAGAAAAGGTTCCATTGGTTCTAGGCATTGTTGCAAAAGGAATGGGGACTTCATGTGGTTTGCTAGCATCAACATTGGTGGTGGTAATAGTACAAATACTATTATATCTAGCAATTTCATCTTATCTTTCCCACTTAGCATGCAATTCAGCTAATAGTCTAATATTTTCATCAATTCTAACTTGTATGGCATTAGTAGCAGCAAAGGGATTTTCCATAGTATTAGGTTTGGCAGCCATTTTATTAATCAAAGAGGATTGTGCTTCAGACAAGTATGATATATTTTTTTCAGCATTAGAAATTTTGGATTGCAAACCAGGAATTTCCCTATTTAAACTCTCAAGTTGATGACTAATATTTTTCAAAATAGTAGATTGTTCCTCCATGGTTTTAGTAAATAATTTATTCTATTCATATTGCATTTGCATGAAGTTTTTATTGTCCCTTTCAACTTCTAAAATTCTTTCTTCACTAGGCATTCTAGATTTACCATGATAACTATTGATATTATTGGGAGGATAAGGCCTATAATTATTATTACCATAAGCATTGTTGCCAATTTTTTTATTTCTAATGAAGTTCACATCAACTTGCTCTTATTGAGCAACCAAAGATGCTAAGGGAACATGATTTGGATCAATATGAGCTTTTCCATTAACAAGCATAGACATAATAACATCAACTTTATCACTCAAGGAGGAGATTTCTTCAACAGAATTTACCTTCTTACCTTGTGGAGCTCTCTCAGTGTGCCATTCGAAATAGTTAACCATCATATTATCAAGGAGCTTTGTTGCAGCACCCAAAGTAATGGTCATATAGGTGCCTCCAACAGCAGAATCTAGCAGATTTCTTGAAGAATAATTTAGTCCTGCATAAAAAGTTTGGATAATCATCCAAGCAGTCAGTCCATGAGTGGGGCAATTCTTTACCAAAGATTTCATTCTTTCCCAAGATTGAGCAACATGTTCATTATCAAATTGTTTAAATTTCATTATTTCACTTCTCATAGATATGATCTTAGCAGGAGGATAGTATTTTCCAATGAAAGCATCTTTGCATTTAATCCAAGAATCAATACTATTTCTAGGTAGGGATAACAACCATTCTTTAGCTTTTCCTCTCAAAGATAAAGGAAACAATTTAAGCTTAATAATATCTCCATCTATATCCCTATGTTTTTGCATCTCACAAAGTTCAACAAAGTTATTAAGGTGAGCAGCAGCATCGTCAGTACCAGCACCAGAGAATTGTTCTTTCATAACAAGATTGAGCAAAGCAGGTTTAATTTCAAAGAAAGCAGCTTTAGGAACAGGTGGAGCAATAGGTGTGCACATGAAATCATTGTTGTTTGTGCTAGTGAAGTCACACAACTTAGTGTTTTTAGTAGTATTCATTTTTGTAAGATTAAAGCAAGCTAATAGAAATAGAAACTAAAATAGGAACTAGAACTTTTTGTGTTTTTTGATAAAGAAAAGCAAACCAGTAAAAATAATTTTTTTGTATTTTTGATAAAAATAAACAAGCAAAAATAAACTAAGAAAAACAAAAACAAAGTAAAGAGATTGGTTGTGAGGGACTCCCCTTGCAAGAATCTTCTTTCTCCCTGAAAAGTGACTGGCGAGGAGGAAGAGATTGAAGCTGTCCTTAACTCCCCGACAACGGCATTAGAAAAAGTGCTTGATGGATCAAAATGTAGAGCTCGTTGGGAACCCCAAGAGAAAGGTATGATGAGCACAGTAGCAAGTTTTCCCTCAGTTATGAAACCAAGGTTATCGAACCAGTAGGAGCAAGGAAACAACTCCAAGGTGTTGCTAGCGACTTGGAATCCTGCACAACACAACCACAGAACTTTGCCCCAACTTATAGTGAGGTTGTCAATCTCACTGGTTTTGCTAAAAATAAAGGATTAAACGTATAGTGTGGAAGATAGTAATTGCTTGCAGAAAGTAAAATAGTAAATAGTAGATGGTATATCAATGGTAAAGGAAAGGACTGGGGTCCACAATTACTAGAGGTGTTTCTCCTTAAGATAAATAGCATGTTGGGTGAACAAATTACAGCGGGGCAATTGAAAGATTGAGAAAGCATAATAATGCATATACTAGACATCTTAACTCCTATGAGATTTGATTGGGCATTACAACGTAATGCATAGATCGTAATCCAACTGCATCTATGACTAATAATCCACCTTCCGGTTATCGTCCGAACCCCTTTCAGTATTAAGTTGCAAGCAACAGATAATTGCATTAAGCAAAGTGTGTAAAGTAAACAATACAATTGCCCCATGGACAAAGGATTGCTGTTTTCTCCCTAGTAGCAACAACACATCTACAACCTTAGAGATTTTTGTCACTTCCCCAAATTACTAGAGGCATGAACCTACTATCGAGCATAAATACTCCCTCTTGGAGTTGCAAGCATCTACTTGGCCAAGATAGTTACTAACAACGGAGAGCATGCAAGATCACAAATAACATAGACATGATATAATCAATAATCAATCTGACATAGTATCTCAATATCCATTGGATCCCCGCAAACACAACATATAGGATTACAAATAGATGATCTTGACCATGAATGGAGCTCACAAGATCTAAACATGATAGCACAAAGGAGGAGAACCAACCATCTAGCTACTATATGGACCCATAGTCCAAGGGTGAACTACTCACGCATCACACCGGAGGCAGGCATGGTGATGAAGAAGGCCTCCAGGATGATCTCTCCCCTCCGGCAGGGTGCCGGGAAGAGCTTCGGATCCCCCCGGTCTAGGGATGGAGATGGCAGCGGCTACAGACTCATTCGTGGATTTCTGATCGGGTGCTTAAGGTTTTCGTCTCGGGGTACTTTTATAGGCGAAGAGGCAAGGTCGGCGGTGGCCCGAGGGGCCCACACCAGGTGGTGGCACGCCTAGGGGGCGCGCTAGCCCTAGGTGTGGCCACCTCGTGGCCCCACTTCAGCTGCCCTCCGGACTCCATGTTCCTTCTGATAAAATACTGACTTTGGCTTTTATCCCGTCCAATTCCGAGAATATTTTCTTACTAGCTTTTCTGAAACCAATAACAGTAGAAAACAGGCAACTGGCACTGTGGCATCTTGTTAATAGGTTAGTTCCAGAAAATGTATAAAAATACCTCAAAGTGTGAACAAAACATAAGAAAGTTGATATAAAACAAGCATGGAGCATCAAAAATTATAGATACGTTTATGACGTATCAAGGCCCTGAGTATATCTATCCATCATCGGGATGGACAAATCCCACTCTTGATCCATGAGCCTCTACATAACACCTTCATAGCACCGAACCCACCTTTATAGTCACCTTGTCACGGTGTGACGTTTGATGTTATCAAGATACTCTTCTAGTATTAGTGATTGATGATCTCATGGTCTAAGGACTAGAATTACTTCGTATGATGTTATATCAATATAAACATAATGACTTTGATCGTAATACTATACTTTGGATGAATGTTCATCACATCATTCACCAATGTTGTGACCTCGTTATTAACAACATCCAATGTCCATGATCAGGAAACCTTGATCATCTTGTTAATCAACGAGCTAGTTTATAAGAGAGGCATAACTAGGAACCCTTTATTTGTTTATTAAACACACATGTATTAATGTTTTGAATTAATACAATTATAGCATGCAAAATAAACATTTATCATAAGCAAGGAATAAGATAATAACCACTTTACTATTGCTGCTCAGTCATATTCCCTTCACATAGGACATGGAATCAAACCAACCACAACTCTCGGCTGCTCATCTCTTTTGTCCTCAACAGTGCACTCTCTGCTCTCGACTAGAATCACTCGGGATAGGAGAGTCAGAGTCAAATAGCAACTTGAGATTTGACTTCTCTATAAAGAGTGTCTTAGACTCTCTACATATCATATCCATGATGATAGTTGAGCACATATCTATGAACTTTGTAGTTTATTATGTTATTATATTGTATATTAGCATCATATCAAGAGTTTCCACAATTAAAATTTGATGTTTTATAGGATTTTCCACGAAATCCCTTTATTTGGGTTACAACTCTATAGAGTAGGAAATCTTTGTTTATGTGTATTTTGGATTTTCAGGAACCTTCTGGAACTCAATTTGACCCAGGATTTTTGCCAGATCACTTATTTGGATGGACAAAGACTTGGCTCCAAGGAGTGGACCAGAAGACCGAGGAGCCGCTAGGTGGGTCCCACATAGCGGTAACTAAGCCTAGACACACTATGGGTCGCCCTGGCACCTCGAGCGTTCGATCGCCTCCGTTTCCAATTCCCATGCCTCTGTCTTGACCAAAACAATCTATATATATGCCCTTTTCGTTGTTTTCATAGGAGGCGAACACCATGAGAGAAACTTCGTCGCTGTCAAATATTGAGGGGGAAATCCACCGAAGCCACCCCCGGTTACTCCTTCGACTTCTTCAATGTCTTCTACATCACCACCATGATGAGAAGTACTCTATTTTTTACCTTCTATGTTATATATCTATCTTGTGCTTGAAAATAGTCTCATATTTTTGAAGTAGCACATGGGAGATCCAACATTATTTCACCACTTAAAAGCAATACTTTGCACCTCCATCTCCATTTTTGCCTATGACCCTTCCGCACTGGCCGTCCTCTAGGCTACCAACTTCGAAAGATGGAGGATGCACACGCGGTAAACCGTAGCCACATATGCTTGTTCGAGAAGGCGAGTCGGTGGCCGGTTCGTTTCGAATGCATGTGCCCTTTTTTGCATCTTTGAGGAACCCACCAAATTTCCCAAAAATACCCTCCAAAGTGCCTACATCTCTTGACAAAACAAGGAATACAAAAGAAAATGAAAAATGACAATCCGGTCTCCGATAGTCCATGTGGGAATAAGACACTATTAGAGTATATTGTCGGTTACAGAAAGATTAGGTAGAGATAGGATTTGTGTCTTGTCTTGTACTCCAAGTTGATCCATGTACGCCTATATATACTCGCTCATGAGGCTCAATAATACATTTAATATATTCTACCAATCCCTCTCTATCGTTCTACATGGTATCAGACTAACCTCGATCCAAACCCTAGCCGTCGCCGACACGCTTCCATCGTGCCGCCACCGGGGGATCGATCTCCATGATCTCCACCGGGGGCTGCCCGATACCTAGTAGGGCTCGTCCGTCGATCCTTGATCGGCTGCCCTAGTGAGTCTTTTTTCCGATCTCTAGATCGGTTTTTCTCTCCATCGGTCATTTGGTCGATATTTTCTTTTTTGGTTTACCGATCATAGATCGGATTGAGACGCCCACCGCCGTCATCCTCGCCACGCCTCTACTCCGACCATCGACATCGACGATCTACACCGGGCCCGTGTACCTGCCTCCTCTGCTGATGCGCACCTCGGACGGCTGATGTGCCTTCCTCAGTAGGCTGCCGCGGCCGTCCCCCTCGGATCGGCTCCGTCGCCCTCGCTCGGGACATCACCGACAACGTCGCCAACGACTCCAATCTGCGGCGCGTTGTCCTCGCCATGGCGCGTACAATGCCACCGTCGGTCAGATCAACCGGCCCGGCGTACGTCTTCGCCAAACACGTTCCCGAGCACGCGCCTACCACCGAACGAGCCACGGTTTGCCGTTGCGTCGCCCCTTCGGGCCGCAACGCCGCCGTCTTCGGTCCACGCCACCGGCTTCCAACGCGCCATCCTTGGCGTGTACGTCACTGGTGGTCCCCCAACCGATGCACCAGTGCATTTCTCCAGCAATGCCGCCCACTTAGGTCGTAGCATTGCTGCTCCCAGTCTACTTCGTCGTCCCGCACATTGACGTCCTCGGTTTCCACCACGCCATCTCCCACGACGCGGATCGCCGCCGTCTGCACACGGTATTTGTCACGCCTCTAATCCGACCATGGGCATAGCATCGATGAGCATGTTGTGAATAATCAATAAATACAACTACTAGCATAAATGTCATCATCATGTCATGTCAAGCCTATGATATTTATACTATTTTTGTAAGTACATAAATACAATGATCAGAGAGCTTGTTTCTTTGCATAACATTTGATCTTCCTATCACCTCTTGGAAACCAGCTACTTCCACTGATCGATGCATCCGAATCTAGACGAAGTTGAGAACAATAATATAGACCGGAGGGAGTAGTAAAAGTTATACTCCACATTGAGAATGATCGTTGACCAGGGCTACCGTCAACCCAAACAGTGCACGTGTTGCTGCGAGCAAACCGTATGTATGTGAAACAGTCAAAGGCCTCGAAGAAACAGAGGACGGTACGGTGATGATCAGCAATGCTCGCCGCTAGAGTGAATAAAGAAGATCGGTTTGGTCCCATGGGAATGCTCGACGGTCGACACTAGCATCTGTGTGCTCCGGTCACTCCGCCACACGGGTTCAATTTTTTGATGCACCCGTCCCGATAACAGGCCAGTTTGTTGCGTCGAGAAAATTGCACTTCGGTGTCCCTTGCCACGGACTATTGTGATTGATCACACATGCATTGGTTGCTGGGCTGCGCGAGTACATAGTACACTCTGCATGTCTGGCTGCGCGAAGGAAAACAAAAAAGAAAAAAAAAGTATAAAGAAACGGGGCTTCGGGCCCATATTCTAGCTCTTCCCTAGAGGCCCAATACGAGACGTAACTAGCAGCCCACGCAGATCCGCGTCGCGTGCCCGCAAGGCCGCAATGCAGCAGAGGCGGGGAACTCCTTCCATTTAGTCCCACATCGGAAGCCGACGAGGTTCACACCGCGAGGACTTGCTATATGAGGAGGACCAGGTGCGACCTTTCTCCTCACTTACCTGGACGGGGTCTACGGGGGATCAAGAAGCCCCGTGGCCTAGGCAAGTGGCCCACATTGCACTCAGTGGGTGCGCTAGCTTACCATCTCCCCTTTGTGGGAGAGTGGACGTCATAATTTGTGATAGAGGGGGTACGCGTTCGCGCGGCCCCTGCCAATTCCTCGAAATTAAATTTTAGTCCCTGCGCCTTCGTTTTGTGTGTAGTGGTATTTTCTTTTCTTCAGGTCCCTTTACTGTTTGTTTCCTTACCTTGGGGTTGTAGATTTTGATCGTAGGTCACACTTGGAAGGCTAGAATTACCCCAACAGAATATTGTTTGAGAAGTCAACAGTATTTCAGTGTTCGCATATTTTGTTGTATCAATTGAACTCGGACCTTGTGATTATTCCTGTTACAGAATTAAATAAATTATGGATGAAACAAGGGCTGGTGTCTACACAACTTAATCAGACCTGGTCATTAACAAACAACGCCATGGAAAGGCTACTCACATTTTGTCCAGATCGAACCACACGCTTGTCCCAGAAGACAACCATTAGAAACACATGTTCATCACGTAAAACAGCATTCAGGTTCTCGGTGAGGTGAGGTGAGGCGGTGACGGTGATAGATGCGCCAGCACTCTGCTTACATGACACGCTTGCCGCATGAGTCACCAGACACAGGCAAGGCCATGAACCCCGAGATACAAAGGCTAACATTGCAACACAAAATATCTTGGGCTCGCCCACCAACGAATCCACCTCCTCGATTCTTGATATGATGAGCTCATTCGCACTTCTGGGCTCTCGTGATCTCCCAAACCGGGAGGGCCTTGTCGTTCTCGGTGTACCCGTCGACCCGCTTGCTGGTGTTCGCGATAGCAACCGTGAAGCTCTCGTTCTGGAGAGTGAAGAGATATATTGCCTGTTCGTCCTGGTGATTTATCATCAGAAGAAACTTCAGTAAGAACAGAGTAGATATTTGCATCATGCTAGCACGCAGCAGCAACCTGGCAGGCCGACAGGACTGTACATGAGACAACTGAAGCCGTACATCCAAATGATGCACAGGATATGAAGCTCATGAAAACTTCAACGGCAATATTCCAATTACCAAAATGATGGGTTATGCACGTCTTTTCATGTTGAGAAATGATTAATAGAAAAAGAAATAAACAGGCCTAGTCAAAACAGGATACTATTGCTGCCATATGTTAGAAGAAACAGAAGTACCCATAGGATCCGTGAGTAAAAACTATATGTGAACTGTTGTCCTGTAAACTATTTAAAGCGGACATTGAAAAGCGCCACCTCAACTATTATGGTACATTGTATGAGTGCTGGATAAGCTGACGAGTTAATACCTCAGGGAGTTCCATATATTCGTCAGGAGATATTTGAAGGAACTCTACAGCCGTTTGCCCGATACACCATGCAAAGACCTTCTCACTGTCGTCTGCAATGGTCAAGTGCAACTGAAAGCCATGTGTGCATCCATTCTGGCAGCTGACTTTGCAGAAGTTACAGTGCAGACCATCTGGCTCTTCATCCACAACATAGCCACAAAGATTGTGGAATAACGACAACTTTAAACTGTTGCAATCGATGTGGTCAAGTCGAACACGGCAAATCTGTACATTAAGATATCAAATAAACACAGGATGTTAGCACAACAAATTGAACAGTTGAAGAATGCAGTAAAATTCTTAGAAACGTTAGTTAAAGAGGTGTTTGGTTCCTTGAGAAGGGGTATCTGGGACTGCTTCTATTGTAGTTTTACATAATGGGGGATGCTAAAGGTGATTCAGTGGTTGATTTCTAAAGTATTGGCAATATCTAAGCTTGAAGTTATCTAGGAGAAAGCTTCAAAAAAATGCTCTGGAAGAGATCTCAAAGCAGTAATGGTCAAATGGAGAAGAGTTACATGTGTTCTGTTTGCTGAATGCGGAAGATCTGACAAGAGTGATAAATTATGCAGGCATGTTGAATTTAGCAGCGCTGGCAGCAAGCTCAAGTTAACAAACAGAGATCCCGAATCCTTCTCACGCCAAGAGACTTCAAGGCTGTCGATAAAAAATAATCCATAAGCCAGAAGCACACACTGGCAATTAATGACATAGAGATGCATATAGATGTGATATAAAGGAGCATGCTGCTTACATCTTCGTTTTATTCAAGGTACAAGTAACACCAGAGATGTACACCATATGACCAACTCCAACTCTACCTAATGACCTGCAGAGGTATTCATACAATATAGTAGGTTCAAATGCATGGTAGAACCAACTGAATTGACATAGGAAACAATAATCAGTAAAAACAACTACAGATAGTTACCAGTGTCCAGTAAAGTTAAGCTTGGTCAGAGCAACTCCAGTTACGTCTTCTATCTCCAAACAGAAGGTAGTCCCAGATGCGCTTAGTTTGCAAACACTTGTTACGGTGCCAAAAAGACTAACTCCCACCATTTTATCATGAAGGTCACTTACATACGACTAAAAATGAGGCATGTCATAAAACTACCAGAAGAGAGATATTGCAGGAAGCTTACTACATGCGCAAAAGGTACATGATATGTGACGATTTGTATCAAGCAGTATGCAATGGTTCCAACGGTTTTCCTTTATTAAAATATTTGCCAAAAAGACAGTGGAAACACGTGAAAGGTCAGGTATTATTTTCTCGAAGCAGGTTTAACAAAGGAAAACATCAGATCACACCTATATTTATTGTGCTGCAAATGTTGCATTTGCCCATGGAATGAAATTAAAATATGCATATAATCAGAACTAACAGAAATTAAACAAATTATGACATGCAACAATTAATAAGATACTAAATTATTTTAGTTTTATTGCGGTAAACTCAACATGTTAAGTTACATATACTAATGTTAGGATTCACACATTATATAAATCGATATAAATCAAAGCTTCAGCAGAATCAGCGGTGAGAGGCTAAGTTGATAAGTATTCGGGTTGCAAGCAACACAATGACAGGCAAAAGTTATCATTTGAAAATAAACTCTAATGAATGAAGATAAGGTTACATACTCGAAATGGATATTTGCCGAAGTCAACTGAACCATGCAAATCACGTGGTAATGTTACTTGTGAAGCCATATTATCGACGGGAACACATGAAAGCCGAGGTCCTTGGCTCCTTACTTGAGTAGGTGTGTGGAGTACCTAGCACATAATCTTTCTGCCTTGGTCAATAGTAATGCAGAAAGAAGTACCACTAAGATATTCCAACCAACCTGTTCCTCGTGTTGAGCAACCGGTACCAAGTAAACCTGTGTTGCACTACCGTACTCAAGGCACAATTCATGAGACCCCTCAGAATTTGAAACAAAAGGACTGTCCAGTGCAAGCATGCTCCCTACACTGAAAGTTCAGAAAATATTTAGCTTGATATGACTCCACTGAGACAGGTGGTACTTGAGTTGAGTGAAATGAACCTGAAAATATTTGCAAGCGAAACCTGCTCTCCCCATAAGATAAAATTTATCTTCTCACCATCATTGTCTACCAGGACAATCTGCTTTCTTTCTGTACATCGAAAAGGTTCCAAGGATTCGATCTTCTCAATCCTGCAAGAATGAAAGGGTAGGGTGTTCTGAACCTTTCTCTAACAAAGTCGATGTTTATGGTTCATTCAATTCAGTTTTATCATGAGGTGTTGCAAATATCTTTCTTTTTTACTTTCACTGCCAAAGGAGAGTGCTGTTCTTTTTTACCACAGTTCAAACATGTATAAAGCTTTAAACAGGTAAACCCCAAACCCCCTTACATGTTCACCAGTAAAGACCATTGCGTTTGATGTTCTGAGTGATTCTACGGTATATAACACTTGGAAAGAACCTTCAGCTGTTATTACTTGTGGTCTTGCAAATCGTTGAGAATTGAACACAAAGAGAGTTAGCAAACCTTGAATGCTATCTTTTACTTCCAAACATCTTTGAGTAAAAAGAAAGCTTATTTTACTGCAGAAAAATACTAAACAAGCTTGTTTCTGCTAGAATCTTACATGTACGGTAGTGTGACAAGAAGGGAAATAGTTACAAATTAATGCAAAATTTACCATCATACCGAAACAATCCTACTAGAAACAATACAAGCAAGCACTCTATCTAAGGAGATTGCCAATGAGATGATATAGATATCTTATTTTACCTGGCATAAAATGAGTATACAACATCATTTCTACCTTCCTCTTGCTTCATAGAGGAAAAAGAATATGTGCAAAACTGTGCAGCAAGTAGCATGGCATCTTCATCTTGATCCTATATAAATCAAAGGTAGGCTCAAAGTGAATAATGGGCATGGGACTCCGACATTCCAATTCCATACTCCACAGTAAAAATGTCAAAATTAAATTTATAACAGCTTAAGGTCGAACTATTTGGCCATACAGTAACAGAAGTGAAACACTGAAGTTGATCTTAAGAGTGGCGATGATATAGCTTGACCTTATATATATATTTTTTTTTTATTTCTAGCCAATTAGCAGAGTATGAGGGGTCATCTCAGGAGTGAACTGCAATCGAAATAAATGGGCGCATATTCTGACAAATTGCACTAACTTGTATGTTCTGCAAAACTTCCTAAATAGACCTACAGGCTATGGATGGTCACCTCGTCAAGTAATATCACCATGTATTCTGTTGGCAAAATACGAGCGCGGCCAGATCCCTCCACAGCTGTACGAAGACAACATCCTGTGAGCACAACTTCTCGACCCTTCTTCAAGATACAATGTTGTCCTATATAACTGTAGTACCTAGAGTGGAAGTTGTGAGACAGCGTATGAACGGAAGTCAGGGCAATGGCAAATTTATCCTCGTCCATTCTACATTTCTCTATGCATTTGTTACTGACTTGTACCTTGGCATCGGTTTAACAAAAGGGAGCAACAAAGAATTACTCAGACATACCTTCGATGTAGATACAGATCAATAGTTGCTGTACTCCACATGTCTCCCAAGGTAAGCATGTATATGTTTGTACCTACAAGAATGGCGTACAATTGAGGAGGCACGTCGAGGAAAACGCAGATTGGAAGTCTTGTACAGAATGACATTTCAGATGGTCACTGATTTTAATGAAGTGTTTAATCATGGCTACTGTTGAATGAACAGATAACACCAATAAATCATGGAAGTTGTGATAATTGCGGGATGCTTTTACTCCTTTCTTGAATGATTGAAAGGAGGGAGGGCTTTCCCGCCTGAATTTTCACTGAGAAGGGCCTAAGAGGCAGAGTTTACAGCCTACAGACCATGGGAATAGATAGAATAAACAAAAGTTTCATGGAGTCCCACGCCAAGGCACACCTGCAAAGCATTGCAGTTGTTCCCTAGGCCAGCAGGGAGGCGGGCTTGTCAAATGATTGCACTGTTTCTGCACATCTTCTGTACAAGAGCGATTAATGGGGTCAAACCCAGAACAGCAACTCATTCATGTGCTTCCACAGCTGCCAGCAGCATGAAGGGTATTCTGATCCCTTATGGACTTACATTCAGTTATTCAGACAGTCCTCGAAAAGTATTACACTAATATCCTGATGTCCTCTTTAGTAAAGAACAAAATATCTCTTCAGAGTTTAGATGCTCTAAAACAACCAAGGGATTGCTAACAAGTACATTTTGTTCATTCAATGAAGAGGAGTGTAAGAGCTCAAGTATACCAGGAAGAACGAAAACATCAATGACGACTGCTTCCAGGACACTCTTGCGAGAAAGGAAGTTCTTCTCGTGGATAGAGTCGATCGTGATAGTATTGGGAAGCCTCCTCCTTCTACACCTTGTGTTTAGAAGACTAGTCACCTCAACCTTCTTCTTTGCGGTCAGAGATTTACGCTGTTCTGTCCAAGACTATCAAAAGCAGCAAACATTTAACCCTCTACGGCATCTGTCTAATTTCATGAAAACACAAGACAAACCTCCAATGCAATGGTAGAAGAAATGATGATAAAATACAATGTAAGAGCATAGATTTGCAACATGTTTATACATGCGGAACAAGCAAGAAGTATGCAGTTACCAATATCAAGACCCTCTTAACCAGAACTAGAAAGCTAGAGAAGGTCAACAAATTAAGGTACCGAAATCAGTAACCGGTCACCACACCAAGTAGCTTTCTTACAGTACACTCCAACTGGCCATTATAAAGTATCAGATAGGGCACTAGATCCTTGTACACAGATTAGTATACAGCCCAGTAGATCAGTTTCTAGTACACAGGAAAATAAGTATTACGAGTACATTCAATAAACGCTTCCACCAATTGGTGCGCTTCCTTTCAAATTCGATCTACTTAAACAACATGATTCTAGGAAACAGCGTGCACAAAACATAAGCGATATTCGTGAGAGCTAATAACTGATTACTAGATGCATGTAGAGTGAACTAAAGTAGAGCAATTCAATCAGCAGAGAAAACCTGGTCAGCCGAACAAGTGGGCACTCTTAGAAATGGCGGATTGGCCGCACGAAATCTGACATACCTGGAAGAGGTCGGAGAGGAGGATGGCGGCGGTGACGCCGCTGGAGTAGGCGCGGCAGGACTTGAGCACCTGTGCCACCGTCCACCCCCACGGCGGCCGCTCCGGCGCCGGCCCCGCGCCAGGGGACTCGTCGCCGTCGCCCCCGGAGGAGGAGGTGAGGACGGAGATGGCGTAGTCGACGAACTCGAGGAAGGCGCCCCCGTCGGCGGAGGCGGAGGGGGAGGCGGCGGCCGGTTCCATGGAACCCTAGGTAGCAGGGGGGAGGGGAGGAGGGCGGGAAGACTGGAGAATGAAAGAGGGAGATGGAGACGGGCGATGTGTTTTCTGAGTGTGTAAGTGACAGGTGGGGCCAGTTCACAGCCTCACAGTATTTTAGGCTTTTGGCCGCCATGTTTATCAGTGTTTTTTTGCAAATTTCGTAACACGGGGAGATGTTGATATAAGACTGTCAAAAGAAAAAAGAAAATGTCAGGGCAACACTAACACCAGATATGCTTAAAATTAATGTCGACGTGGCTTATGATTTTGATCTTGGTACAGGCATGTGTGCTATCGCTAGAGACTCCTCCGGTAAATTCATTGCTGCAAACTGTGAAGAACTCCAATTCATTACTGATGCGATGATGGCAGAAGCATATGCGTTGAGGGAAGGTCTTAGCTTAGCACAACATCTGGGATGCAACGATTTTATCATTCAGTCAGATAATGTGGCGGTCATTGAAACTATGTTGGCAGGTGGATTCTCAACAACATTGTCGGCAACTATCTTTGATGATTGCAGGATCCTCTCATCAGGTTTTGGAAAGATTTTCTTTGAACATTGCAATAGTGAAGCAAATGGAGTTGCCCATGAGCTAGCTAGACATAGTTTTCTGAATCATTTTGATTGTTTTTGAGACGATGATCCCCCTAGTTTTTTACTTCCTGCACTTATAAACGACGTAACTATGTTTATTGATCAATAAAGCTTGCAGCGGGACAAAGTCCCACCGTTTCCCTAAAAAAGACACCAGATAGGTAGTTCAGAACTTCAGATTCTAGTAGATCGTCAGGTTTAGGATATCTTCAATACATCATCTCATATAATTATCGTACATAACTTGCCACCAGATGACACACACATCTACCTCGTCGCATTTTTTTTTCACAACAGCAAAATTACGAACGGATCAGTAGCAGACATAATTAAGCATGTCAATATTTTCACTGCTTTCCCATCTTCGGTGAGATCCAGCGAACAGACCCGATCCACTCCATTGGGTGCAGATGATACATGGAACACCTGATCTATGCATACAGGACTGTAAAGTACTACTAGTAGTACTAAAATATCATAACCAGGCAGTGGAAACAGATAAAAAGTTTAAAGCATGCTGGAACGAAGAAACTATGGTGCCGGTACACAAGCTGATTTCAGGGCCAAAAGAAGCCAGATTATGTAAGCTGGAGAATGAATCAATTTACGGTTACAACATTGTTAACAAGGTTCCCTCGTAAACATATTTCTAGAAAAAAAGGTGTAAACATCTTTCTAGAAAAAAGGTTCCCTCATAAGCTCTAGGCAAATCTCCAGGCCTGAAGAATATCCACACTTATCCGACATCGTTAAGAGGGGAAAACTGGTAATTTAACAAGTAGTCAAATTTTATGTGCAAGAGCAAGAGAAAAATAAGAAAACAGAAGGAAAGAGAAGTGCTGCAGGCCGGTTGCGGTGTGCACTGTCCACGAGGATTGGTTGACGAAGCCGTCTCACTGGCGATTTCTGCTCACAGAAACAGAGCATCCATGGACGAACTAGCTCGTGATCAGTTATCTAAGGGGCATCTGATTGAAATGGGCTGTCCGTGTGCATTTCCTTTCGCTAATAGATCATGATTAAAGAACAAGACGATGACAGTGATATCGTCGTGGAAGTGCCTGCGAACTTTCTTGTCGATCCTCATGAGGTCCGAGTAACGCATCTCACGTTTCCGCGCTGCTTCCTGGAGAGCCGCTTTTATGAGCCTCTTTGCACTTCCCTGAACAAAGAGAAAGTATGTCGGTCATGATAAAGGAAATTCTCCATATATCCAAACAGAATTTAAACTATTTACCTAACAGCTGAGAAATCAAAATCAACCTTGCAGTTATGCTGAGTGAGCCAACTTCGACTAGTTTGGTAAAACTAACATGTCAAACTGCCAACAATATCCAACAATCATTACTTATTGGTAATTAAGTATTCGTAAATTTTACTTAGTAGCTTTCACTAATATGGCATATATATGCATCAGCATTTTGTCTGGAAATAGCAGTAAATGCAAGCTTGTAAGACATCAATATCCAGGGTACCAAACACACATATATACAGCCAAGAAGACATGTCATGAATTCCCAGTACTTGAAGAGCAGCACAAAACTGTTATTCTTTCCATGTAAGCAGTCACATTTTATTATTGGTGTGGTCCATATGGACCTACAATAGTAGGTTACATCATTACAATAGTTATCATGACATGGATGATGACATGGATGATCGTGCCAGCATTACAGGAGGGCAAGGAGCCAAAGACACAGATAACCTTTTATCTAAATGAGTGTAAAAGGGATGCCTCACTTCCTACAGTAAAAAGTGTGATTCTAACTCAACACATTCAAGGGGAAACCCTTGACTTGGAAGTTTTTTCCAGCTTGTAACTTCGAGGATCTAAAGCCACTGACAGTCGCACTCACACACCAGTAAATACTTCATATCCAGCACAATACCATCACCAGCAAACATCAATTATTAGTGTTGTGGTGAGGACCCTGTCTGTACTCAACTATTCATGCTGGTGCCCATAAGACACCAAAGCATTCTCCGGATCTCTAACATGCAAATTCTGATTATATACTCCTTTGCTTAGAAGTAAATGGCAATATGACGAAACAGTACACACTGATACACATTTGCTGCAATGAATATAAAAAGGCTTGGAAAGAGTTCGATGTAACATTCCCTGGTACCCCTAATTTTTAATGCAAAGCGATACTCATAGCATTTCACAATTGTTTGATTTAAGACCATCTAAGGCAACAACAGAAAGCCAAAAGAAATATTAATTGTTACATGAACAACATTTGGATAAGAGGAAAATGAAGTGTGGAATCTTACAGCGCGTTGATTCTTGTAAACAATCTCTACAGAAAAAACTAAAAAGGGTGATTCTAACTCAACACATTCAAGGGGAAACCCGTGAGTTGGAAGTTTTGCCAGCTAGTAACTGAGAATCCAAAACCACTGACACAGACCCACGCGAGTAAATACTTCATATCCAGCACGAAACACCAGCAGCAAACATCAATTGCTAGTTTTGTGGTGAGGACCTTGTCTGTACTTAACTATTCATGCTGGTGTCCATAAAACACCAAAGCATTATCTGGATTTCTAATACACAAATTCAGATTATATACTGCTTTGCTTCGAAGTAAATGACAATACGATGAAACAGTACACCCTGATACACATTTACTGTAATGAATATAAATAGGCTAGGAAAGAGTTTAATGTAACATTTCCCTGGTACCCCTAATTTTCAATGCAAAACAAAACTCATAACATTTCATACTTGTTTGATTTAAGATCATCTTAGGCAACAACAACAGAAAGAGAAAGCCAAAATAAATATTAACTGTTTAGATGACCAACATTTGGATAAGAGGACAATGATGATGGGTGGAATGGAATCTTACAGCCCGCTGATTGCTGTGAACGATCTCTACGGCTTCCTGGTTACTCAAGTGCTCCCACAAGCCATCCGAGGCAAATATGATGAAACAGTCGCTTGGCTGAAGACTGTGTGAGACGATAGACGGGTCGGCGCTCATTATAGGCCTGCTGAACGGCTCAGAGACTCTGAACTTGGGCTTGATCAGTTCCGTGTTAAACTTCGCGTCCTTCAAGTACGCATCACCCAATGACCGCGACACCTGCACAACCGATCCATTACGTGAGCACCGAGCATATATATTTTGGCTTCAAACACACATGGCAGCACGAAGCCGAACCACTCGAGACAACAACAGCCCGACCTGTATGATGCCCTTCACTCTCCAGACCCCGTGCTTGAGCGCGACGATCTGCGGGTCATCGGGGTGCTCGGCCATGAGCTCCTGCCTGACATCCTCCATGTTGGCGTTGTGCTCGCTGGAGAGCTGCTCGGCGACGATCTGGCCGTTGCCGCGGCCGACCTTCTTCCCCAGGACTGCCCGGGAGTCGCCCAGGTTGGCGACGAAGAGCGTGCGGTCGTGCACGACGCCAACGAGGCAGCAGGCGCCGACGGTGGCGACGTCCGGCTGGGTCTCGAACTGGCGCGAGACCTCCGCGATGAAGGCCCCTTCCGTGGCCGCGAACGCGTTCCTGATGGCGTCCTCCGTCACGCCTTGCGGGCCGGACGCGGCGTCTGCACGCACAGATGGGAGAGATCAGACCTAGCTCTCGTCGTCATAGGGTCGTTGGTTCGCGCGGGGGTAGGAAATCGAGAGTGAATGGGGTGGCTGACCTCTGAGGTGGGTGACGAAGTGGTCGCAGGCGAAGCGTGCGGCGCGGTGTCCGGCGTGGCCGTCGAAGAGTCCGAGGACGGTGCCGAGGGGCGGGGCGGAGTGGAGGCGGCACTGGTCCTCGAGGACCTGGTTGGCCTGGACGAGGGCGGCGGAGAGGTCCCCTGCGGCGCAGCGCGCGATGTCGCGCCACCAGAGCAGGCCGTCGCGGCCCTCAGCAGAAGAGTCTGCGGGGGAGGCGGGGGCGTGGGGCGCGGGCGAGGTCTGCCAGGCCCCGCCGCACGCCGAGAGGAACCTGAGGAGCGGGCCCAGCATAGCAGCGCCACATCGCCGACCGGGGCGTCCCCGAGGCGGCGGCGGCGGCGGCGGAAATGCGCGTGGGTGCGGGTGGAGGGGGATGGGTCGCAATCGGCTGCGTACGAGAAAGGGGGGAATTGGAGGAAAAAGGTGAATAGAAAAAGGCCGCCGGGTGGGGAAGGAGGAGGGAGGGAGGGAGGGAGGAGGCGTGGGTTTGGTGCGACGCGGTGCGCCTGCCTGCCTGCCTCTGCCTGCGCGCTCGCTCCTCGCTCGGTGGGGGACGACCGGGAGGACGGCAGCGGGGTGGGGTGGGGCCGTGGGGGAGGGGAGGGAATTGGACGGCCGTCGTTTTTCTATATTTTTTCTCGGGTCCGGGGTGGTGGGCTCCGCGGCCGTATCATCACGATCTGGCAAATGCGGTCAGCGTGTTGGACTGTTGCGCGCCTTGTGCCGTGCGTGCGTGCGTGCTCGCAAAAACAGGTCCGCGTGCCCGTGCATCGTTGCGGGGTGCAAAGAGCATCTCCGGCCGATCCCGCCAATTTTCTCTATACACACGACAAATCTTTTTCCTCAAATTACTTGCCTCGCTGAAGACCCACTCGCTTAAGTCTCGCAATCGGTGTCAAATTCATGGATCCGGCGAAGTTGTGCGCGAAAATAAAGCCCCTAGGAGCATCTTCACTCACAGTCCTCTTGCAATCGGTGCCAAATTCATGGATCCGGCGAAGTTGTGCGCGAAAATAAAGCCCCTAGGAGCATCTCCACTCACAGTCCTAAAAAGCCCCCAAATACGATGGCGTCCAAAATCGCGTCTAGCCGGTCCTCCCAATTTCATTTTAGCGCCGGCACGGTCTATTTTATTATTCGGCGAATCCAGTCCACGAGGGCAACCGGAGGCTTCGGATGGATGAGAATCCACTCCACTTTTGAGAGTTGCTTGGCCATAATTTCTTCGCATTCAGACAGCTCAAGAGTTGGAATTCAACTACACGGTCTTCCTTCATAGTAGAGGCTAGTAAAAGATTTGTTGCTCAAGTCGACGAAGCTTAAATATCACCTCGCTCCAATTTTTCAGCATCGGTGCCATTTTATTACGTCGACCACAACACGTAGAGGGGGGTCCCTCACTCCTGGTTGTCTAGGCAGTCTCGAAAACCTCCTTGTAGTCCAGGGCTCGATGCCACATGGACTCATAGAGGAAGGTACTCGCCGCCACCGGCAGGCCATGTCTCGCATCCTTCACAAGCATGATCAACACCGCATAGTGATCTGAGGACGTTGTAATAACATTGTCCACTCTACAATCGTCCAAAACTGGGAGAATTCTGCATTAGCCACTTCTCTATCGAGATGCAGTCTGACATGAGTATCAACATCCTGACGATCGGACCATGTATATTTCGGTCCATTATAACCCAAATCTGCTAACCTGCAGTCTTGCAAACAGTCTCGAATCGCCTCAATCTGCGTCCCGGTTCGGTCTCGAGGTCGCAAATGTTCATCTTGACTCAGCACCTCGCTGAAATCACCACAACAAAGCCACGGACCTTTGTAATTCTTACATATGGAACGACAAAGATCCCAAAACTTGTGAAGAAGCTCACGCTTGGGTTCTCCATACACAAAGGTCATCCGGTCAAGTTTCACCTCCATCCGGTGTACTACAAACATCAATGCACCGATCGTTAAACCCTTGGATTTAAACAGTCACCGAGGACAACCAAAATAAGCCTAAGCCACGTTTCGGCCAACACTGCTAACGACAAAACATCTAGAGTATCTAAGTGGCCACATGAAATTATGTATCCCTAGAATGATGGAAATATGCTCTATAGGCAATAATAAATGTATTATTATTTATATTTATATGTCATGATTAAGTTTATTGTTCTATGTTATAACTGTATTAGTTCGGATAATGTGTATTTAGAGGAAACCCTAATACATGCGTGGAATAATAAACACCAATAAGATATCTCTAGTTTTCTTCTGAGACTAGTTCATGTATCAATGATAGTTTTGGTTTTCTGACTATGGGTAAAACGACAATGTGTTGTGAAGTTGCCAATGATATATGAGCTCGGGGTTGATAGGAGAACAACGACAATGGATGACCCAACATAATATATCGTGGAACGCATCGTCAATATTTCTTATCGGTAGTTTCTCATAAATAATGTATTGCCTTTACTAAATTTCGTTTGGCCGCGAGACACATGTGAACTTGGGTACAATATGGATGTGGCGGGATTCTTCAAACGTTGCTCTGAAAAAGAGTAATCATAAAGTCAGTCTTTGCTCTTATCGGATGGTGCGCCAATTATTCACATGGTGTGTTTGTGGGAATTGCTCCCGACGATGGATATATACACTCTGGGCCCACTCATGTGCTATGATATTCGGCATCGTCTGGTCGGACACATGATCAAGTTGTTGATCACATGAACATCGATAGTACGGTATGAGTAAAGAGTACATACCAGGTAACGACAATAACTTAGTGTTTCATCTCGGGCAATGGAAAGTATCAATGAAGCAAGACGATATGTATCGGACATAATACTACGGTTCACATGATAAAAATCTCCGTGTATTTGCGGGGATTACTACGTGCATCAAAGCGCTGATAGTAATCATTGTCGTGGAATGAGTTTTGGGCATGTCCGCGAATATCTGAACCCACAAGATCACACACTTAAGACATTTTTGGCATTTAGAACATGAGTGTGATTAAGATATTTGAATGAAATAATCCCGAAAGGATGTTTCAGAGTATCTTATAACATTCCTAAGGTGTCCGGAATATCACTGAGAATGGAGAGAATTGTTCCAAACATTAATGGAAGATGTTGGGAATATTTTAAGAAGGTTTCGAATTAATTCAGAGTGTCCGGGATTTAATTCAGGAAACTTCGGAATAAATATCAATATTTAAATAATAATAAGAAATTACGATTTAATTATCCCAATGGGTCCCATAGGCCCACTCGGCCAAGGCGTGCATAGGGGAGGAAACCCTGACCGATTCGGTCTGGGCTTCCCCCATGGCTGGCGGGTGGAGGAGGAGGCGGTGGGGGAGGGGAGGAGTCCACCCCGGACTTTAATTCCCCTCCCTAGGGCGGCTAGGAAGGAGGAGAGAGGGGAGGACTCCGTGTTGGTATGTAAATAGAACAAGTCCCTTGTAACCTATATTTATACTAGTTCGTCAGGCAACCGATGATCAAGGTTTCCTGATCATAGAGCATTTATACCAGTTGACAACATAGTCATATCATTAGAGAATGATATGATGGACATTCCCCAATACAAGTATTGTAACACGATAAAGTTACATGGTTCATCGTTGCAATATTTAGAAACAAAGTACCCATCTCCTTTGACCGTGAGATCATATTAATCACTGTCTCTCGGTCCCGCTAATGGTCTCGGACCAGTTAGTAAAACATCATGGAATGCACATGGGTCATTATGGGCATCCCGGTCCCGCTAATGATTATTGATATGAGAGGTGTCTCAATCATATCTGTGATGTTCCTGAGCCGTTGGGGTAACACGCTTAAGGGTACGATGATGCTTGGATATCATTATGGAATCATAAGAATCATGGGATGAGAGAGAAGAGAAAACCGAAAATGTTCCGTGAGAGAACCGAAATTGTTCTGGGAGGATCCGAAGGTGTTTGAAGTGAACCGAAAGGTGTTTCAGATCAAATGAGATTTGATAACATATATTTCATATTAATTAATGGAATCAATACTAAATATATATTTAAAATTAAATTTGAGGGACAACTTCCACTAATGAGCCAAATTCCTGAAGGAAAAGGGCCCATGAGGGATGCCACCCAAAGGGAGGGCGGCCCAGCCGCCTAAGGGGGGCAAGTCGTCGCCCAAGGGGGCCACTCGGCTAGCCTAGGGATGTGCCGCGGGGTGGGTCCCACTTGGCCCACCTTCCCATGCGCCTCCTCCTCCTTGAGTCCCACCCCGGGACTTGAGGGAAGGGAGTCTCCTCTTTTCGTCTATATGAGGGGAATAGGGGTGGGAAAATACACAATAATAATTCTCTGAGGTATTTCCTCGGGGAATTTTCTCTCCCGTTGCCTTCTTGTGATGGCATGATCCCTAGAAGGATTGTACATGCAAGAGAAGATGCACCTGCGACACACCATTGTGCTACATAGATTCTAGCCAGAAGATCTACTTTCGCACTCTCAGCAGGGATCAGAGAACCGGAGGTTGTCATCGTGCACCGTATGTGTGTGAAACCACGAGGGTGCTGCCATTAGTGGAACCTTGACTGTCGTGACCGAACTATCGCACAAGGACCAAGGAGTGATGAGGACTAAGGGATGACTTGCGAGGAGCTTCGCGACATTGAGGTCGGCTACGAGTACGACTACTTCATTCATGTTCCCCTCAATATGTTAACCATTTTCGGTCTACAATGGTATGTAACTGAAACCCCTCCATTACAGCTTTCCTCCTAAATAGATACTAGCAGTTAGGTGTGTTGAGCGTAGGAAAATTTTGTGTTTTCTGCCCCCCGAACCCCTTTGGGTACAACCCAAGGGTTTTGTCGATCCAAAGGATGTTGGAAAGGTGTGCAAACTTCAGCATTCAATCCATGGACTGAAGCAAGCATCATGGAGTTCGAATGTCCATTTGATGTAGTGGTCAAAGGATTTGGCTCCGTCAAAAAATGTCAAGAAGCTTGTGTATACAAGAAAGTGAGTGGGAGTGCAATAGCGTTTCTAATACTATACGTCGATGATATATTGTTGATTGGAAATGATAAAACATTTCTTAACACCATAAAGGACTTATTGATGAAAAGTTTTTCAATGAAAGATTTTGGTGAATCAGCTTATATTAGGCATAAAGATCTGTAGGGATAGATCCCGGCGCATGATAGGGCTTACCCAAGATACGTATCTAGACAAGGTTTTGAAGAGGTTCAAAATGGAAGGATACAAGGGAGGATCACTTCCAATGGTACATGGCAGACCATTGAGCAAAAGGCAATGTCCCATGACAGATGTTGAGCGGAAAAACATGAGTGACGTCCCATATGCATCAACAATTGGGTTAATCATATATGCCATGATATGTACAAGACCAGATGTATCCTATTCTCTAAATGTTACGATCAGATACCAGAGTGGTCTAGGAATGGATCACTAGATAAAAGTGAAAACTATACTTAAGTACTTGCGAAGGATTAAGAATATGTTTCTCATATATGGAGGTGACAAAGAGCTCATTGCAATAGGTTACACGGATGCGAGCTTTGTCACTGATCTTGATGATTTCAAGTCTCAACCCGAATATGTGTTCACTATGAACGGTGGAGCGGTAAGCTAGAAATGTTCTAAGAAAGATACACTTGCGGATTCTACAACAAAGGAGGAGTACATAGCAACATCAGATGCTATAAAGGAGGGTGTCTAGATGAAGAATTTTATTACAGAACTTGGTGTGGTTCCAAGTGTGTTAGGGCCTATGGATATTCATTGTGACAACAATGGTGATATTGCTCAAGCAAGGGAACCAAGGTCTCACCAGAAGAACAAGCATGTACAACGTTGATATCATCTCATATGTCAGTTATGAATGATGGTGACATCAAGATGTGTAAGATTCATACAAATCTAAATGTGGCAGATCCTTGACTAAGTTGCTCATGCTTGCAAAGCGCGAGAAGCATCGGGAAGCCATAGGTGTTAGACTGCTAAATGTAGACTAGATTATTGACTTTAGTGCAACTGAAAGACTCATGGAAATATGCCCGAGAGGCAATAATAAATGTATTATTATTCATATTTCCGTGTCATAATTAATTTTATTATTTTATGCTATATTTTTATTAGTTCACACGATGAGTGGAATAATAAACACCAATAAGATATCCCTAGTTTTGCCTCTGAGACTAGTTCATGTATCAGCGATAGTTTTGGTTTCCTAACTATGGAAAAAACGACAATGTATTGTGGAGTTGCCAATGATATATGAGATTAGGTTTGTCAGGAGAACAACGACGATGGATAGACCCAACATGATATACCGTGAAACACATCGTCAATATTTGTTATCGTTAAAACAACATATTGCCTTTACTAAAGTTCGTTTGACCGCGAGACACATGTAAACTTGGGTACAATATGGATGTGGAAGGATTCTTCAAATGTTGATGTGAACAAGAGTAATCCTAAAGTCGGTCTTTGTTCTTATTGGTCGGTACGCCAATGATTCATGATACGTCCAAAACGTATCTACTTTCCCGAACACTTTTGCTATTGTTTTTACTCTAAACTTGTGTGATTTGGATACAACTAACACAGACTGATGTTGTTTTCAGCAGAATTACCTTGGTGTCTAGTTTTTGTGCAGAAAATCAACTATCAGGAAAAATCTTGGAAAATATGAAAAAATCCTATTTCACCAGAAGACTCACGGAGCCAGAAGACGAGACAGAGTTGGGCCACGAGGGGCCCACACCACTAGGCCGCACCTGGGGTGGTGTGTCCCCTCGGTCTCCCTCTTCGCCTATAAGATGCCCCTGACCTAAAAATCGAGGGGAGGTCGACGTTTTTCCAGAAAGAGTTCCGCTTTGCCGCCACCACCAGATTTCGCGAATCAGCACCAGAAACTCCGTTCTGGCACCCTGCCGGGACAGGAAATTGGAGGAGATCATCGCCATCATCACCACCATCGCTTCTCCATCGACCATCCATGTTTCCCCCATCTATGAGTGAGTAATCCCCCGCTGTAGGCTATGGGGATGGTAGGGATTGGATGAGATTGTTCATGTAATGGCATCGGATTGTTAAGGCATGGTGCCTAGTATCTATTATTAGTGCTTTTTGACTTTGTTGCAACTTGTTATGCTTAATGCTTGTCACTAGGGCCTGAGTGCCATGATTTCAGATCTGAACATGTTATTGATTCATTATGATAGTATTGTTTATGGTCTTACCTGCAAGTTGTATGCACACGTTATTATCCGGAACCAATGGCCCCGAAGTGACAACAATCGGGATAACCGGAGGGAATGGATTTGATGTGAGGATCACATGTGTTCACGGAGTGTTAATGCTTTGCTCTGGTGCTCTATTAAAAGGAGCACCTTAATTGCTAGTAGTTCCCTTGAGGCCCTGCTGCAAACGGGCTGGCAGGACAAAAGATGTGCAAGTTCTCATTGCGAGCTCGTATGACTATATATGGAACACATGCCTATGATTATCTAGTACTTCGATGCTTTATCGTATTTATCTGTAATTGCCCTATGTCTTGATCGGCATGTGAATTGCCTTGTCCATGCAACACCCATCCATCCATCCCTATGCCTACCGCGCTTTAATCCTACTGTTTACTGCTATTGTTACTACTGTCTTACTTCTAGTACTGTTATTACTTTGTTGTTGCTACTACAAAACTATTGCTACCGATAAACTGCTGTGAGCAAGATTATTTCCAGGTGCAGCTGAACTAACAACTCAGTTGTTAAGGCTTATAAATATTTGTTGGCTCCCCTTGTGTCAAATCAATAAATTGGGTTTCACTTCCCTCGAAAATACTGCGATACACCCCCTATACTTGTGGGCCATCAATTCACATGGTGTGTTTGCAAGAATTGCTACTCCTGATGATTGAGAGATACACTCCGAGCCCACCCATGTGTTAAGATGTTCGTCACCGTCTGGACGGACACGTGATCAAGTTGTTGATCACATGAACATCAATAGTACCATATGAGTAAACAGTACATGCCAGGTAACGAGAATAACCTGGTGTTTCCTCTCAGGCAATGTAGCGTATCAATGAAGCAATACGATATGTATCGGACATAATACTACAGTTCACACGATAAAGATCTTCGTGTTATTTGCTGGGATTACTACATGCATCAAGCCACAAATAGTAATCATTGTCGCGGAATGAGTTTCGAACATGTCTGTGAATATCCGAACCCACAGGGTCACACACTTAAGATGTATTCGAGATTTAGAACGTGGGTGCGATTAAGATATTTGAATGAAATAATCTCAAAAAGATGTTTCATAGTGTCTCAAAATATTTTGGAGGTGCCTGGGATATCACTAAGAATGGATGTAATTGTTCCAAACTTTAATGTAAGACATTGGGAATATTTTAGGAAGGTTTCGAATTAATTCGGAGTGTCCGAGATTTAATTTGGAAACTTTGGAATAAATATTTATATTTAAATAATAATAAGAAATTATTATTTAATTGCCCTAGTGGGTCCCATGGTATGGAGGGCCACATGGGCCCACTGGGCCAAGGCGCACGCGGGGAGGGGGATGAAACCCTGGCCGATTCGGCAATCGGCCAGGGATTCCCCCATTATCGATGGGTGGAGGAGGAGGAGGTGGGGGAGGGGTAGAGTCCACCCAGGACTCGAATTCCCCTCCCTAGGGCGGTTAGTAAGGAGGAGAGAGGGGAGGAATCCGTGTTGGAGTCCAACCCATCCTCTCTTTCTGTCTCTCTCTCTCTCTCATTGGTGGCAAGAGAAAAAGGAGGAGTCCTTGTAGGATACAGAGTCCTCCTACTCTCCCTTTGGTAGAGGGGTGGCCTGGCATGGGTATGACTTATCAGGTTCCTATAATTGGTATACCTGGTACATACCTAAGCTACGACCCACGAGGCCTACGAAGAAGAAAGAACCCACAAGGCATCTGACGATCAGAAACTTGACTTGGCGGTCAAGATAGAAGTGTAAACCGACATAAATTGCAGTGTTGTAAATAAAAGGCACTATAGCTTTGAGCGAAACACAATTCGTCGTGATTTAGATTGCATCTAGTGAACTGGTGACTTTGTAACCCTTTGTTTTGATAATCAGACAGGACATCGACTCCCTTATTTGTTTGATAGGCTGATGAAATCACCAATGCTCTCTTTCTCTAAAACCCATGTATATAACAATGGACATTGTCGAGGTCACCCCTAGTAAGTTGGCGCCGTCTGTGGGAAATCTGAGCGCTGGAGTCACGAATTCGGTGGCTCCATCTTCACCAAGCAGCAATTCAATGATTGAGGTCGGTGATATCCACCATGATCCCACCAATATTTCTCCACGCCCGCCCACCCCTCTCCCGGCCTCCAACCGCTTCGACCGGGAGACAAATCTCATGATCGGGGACCTCCACTTTCACGTCAGGGCAGTAGAAATCCTATGCCTTTCGGATCCGATCTACTTGGGTCCATCGGCTGTAATCATAGCACCTGCGGCAACACCGACATCTTCTATCACTCCACTGGAAGGGCCACCTCACACCCGACAAGCGTCAAAGACAATAGCAGTCACGTCGCAGATCTAGGGGATTTGGCCAATCTTTATGACGACCACTCCTTCGGAAATAACTCCAAAATACCATCTCTCCATAGCATGGACCCGACAAATGGATAAAATGAGAAAAGCATTGACTCTGGGATCAAGAAACTCGACTCCTACCTAGAACAAGAACCATCAGATTTCACTCGTCTCCAAGACAGTGTCTCCAATGGTTCCGACAACCACAACAACAACTCGTACATGGAGAGACACTAGGTGTGTGTGGTCATAGGAGCCACGGGAACGGACGAAGGAACCTGAATAGAACGTGATGAACAATGTAACCCTATTATCTAGCCTAATGATATTATTTCAGAAAACGATACAAGTGCACGCATGAATGGATTTGAACCACCTATGGAAAATCGTGTCGTCCAAGGAGGAGGGGGAGCATGCGATGGTGAATGGATAACTATTCAGCTATCACCAGCTTCCTGGGAGAAAGTAAGAAACTCCATCTCGGGTGCAGTACCCATGACGGTGGATGCTTGGCATACCATTACCTCCTCCACAAGCAGAAGAGGCAACTAGTCAAAATGCAAAGGGGCCTGGAAGAGTGGAAAAGGAGAGCTGATGAATCAAGCATACGATTGCCGCAGCTCAGCTCCACCCACAACTCCGGGAGCGTCATAGGACAATCACAACCAGGAAAGGGAAGCTCTCAGCTACAAAACATACCCAAAGGTGAAAGACGCAACATTGCCCGATATCTGGACATGTTATTCATGTTCGTAGACTCAGCGGGACATATCAAGGCTAACACGGCACAAGACACACTTGTCGCGGCTCATAACTACCTACTCACAACTCAACCGGTAGCCGACGATCCGCGGGAAGCCACCCATGGCTCCGCCCTCATGGGCCTTGACATGGTCGGGGAAACACTCGCAAAAGGGGACCAGGAGGTTGTCCCAATATCCAACAGATCACTAATGACTACAAGTGCACATATCGATTGTAGCTAGTTTCTAAATAAGAGTATCAAACCCATAGAGAGATATTTGGTTAAGGTCTTTATGCCCCTCGTCAATATCTACCAAAGGATACTTGTAAGCTGTCTTTGATTTCAAGTAAAGGGTGTTTGAAAGGTTTTGTATTTATGTGCAAGAAAGTAATAAAATAATATAAATTAAACAATTAATGAAAGTGTTTGTAAATGGTGTTGAAACTCAATAGGGCTAAAATGTTCTCGGGGATGTAGGATACACCACTAGCATATGATAATTATTCATGATTAACATAATCTATTTATTTCGTCATGATATGTGTGGAGAGATCCCAATAATAAGATGTTCGCTGCAAGACTCATGAGCAGTTGCTTCTTGAATCAAGTATTGAGGTCATCTCTAAATAACCACTATGATGCCTGAGAGCAATCACTCGTATAGACCACCACAATTAAGGGTTTCCCCATGGATATCGTAATAAGCTTAGTGAATTTCTCTTAGTTCCCCCTTTGACCGTGCAGGTTATAAGCCAATGCTTTTAGTCACAAAAGTAATGTTAGACATACTCCCATACACGTCCCAAGGGTATCTCCCTCTCTTTAGTCCCGAAGTCAAATGATATGTGGCCGACTTCACATACCATCTAAAGAGAGAGATCTAACACAATATCATAGATCAATGGATCATGGACCAAAGTAATAAATCATATTTATTTTATTTCATAATAATGCTAGGGTTTCTCCATCTCCCTAAGAACAAGGAAACTACTCACATGTAAAGGCAATCAATATCATGGTAATAATATGGATGGGATATGAGAGTACAGTCGAATACAAGTGAAGATCCACACTAGGGTTTGGATTACAACCAAGTAGACAAGGGGGTCGGTGTTGGAGACATTGTTGATGATTATGGTGATGTAGATCAGTGTTGAGGCCTTCAAGATCCAAGTACCTTTTCCTGTTGAGCAATATTGACGGTGAAGATCTTGTGGAGGCGACGGCTATGGAGTTTGCAAGGCGGTAGGGTGCTGTCGTGGAGAGGATCCTCCTCCCTTGGCTCCTTGCCTCTTTATATAGGACTAGGAGAGCTCCTAATAGTCCCCAATACATTCCTTATGACCTAAGGAAGGTTTAGAAACAAATGGGGATGGATTCTGTGAAGAAACATTTCTAGAAAGGCCTTTTACATGCGTCCAGACCCACGGTACGGGCGGGCGGTACGACCGGACCTGCCCGTACCGGAGGTCGTTAAACCTTTGGTATCCTTTCGTATTTTGGCCGCTATTTCTTCATACAAACTCTGATTTTTGTGTTATTCAGCTTGTTAGACTCGTATGAACGAGGGCTATAACATCATGGCCTTGGATCTTCATTTGGAGTTTATGGAAAATCCACTTTTTTCACCCCTTTAATGGCTAAGTCTAGTGTCTGCGGCTCCTCCATATTGCATTCTCTTGCCTTGTTTTATCCATAGTAAATCACAACACCTTACACATAATTCAAAGACAAGGAAAAGTAATAAAATCCTAATAAAACTACTAGTTGTGCAAAGTCCTTATGAAAATGAAGAGAACTAGTAAACAAGCATAATGGGCATAGTTGTAGCTAGATATAGCATGTGATGAGTGACAATATGAATAATTTATATGCTTAAATATGCATCATCTTTGCAATCATCAACATCCCCAAGCTAAATGTTGCTCGTCCTCGAGCAAGAGAGTTTATAAAAAAATAATGCTATCATCTAGCTTACCATAGATGATCGATGCCTTGTATCCTTATTTTACCTACAAGCTCAAAGTAAGATATATAGAACATAACCAAACAAGGCAACACATGCTTAGTTATGTCAATCCATAAAAGATCAATTACAATTTCAATGCTCCATGTCAAAAGTAAATATAGCGATCCTCCTACTGCGCCTTTTATATTTTGTATCCTCACCTTTGTAAAGTAAAATATTAGAAATTAAAAGTGAGAGATCATGTCATAAGAAGCATAGCATTAGAGTGTATAATTAGAACACCCACATCAATAAATCATGGCTATCAAACGTCTATGTTCCATTCTTTGCCTTTCTAGAACTTCAATCCTTTAGCAACAAGATCATGGCAAAACTTAATGGTATAGTTGGTGTCTAATGAGTGCCAATGCTCTTACCCATCATGGCATTGATGCTAAAGATGATTAATCAACTCATAACCAAAATCCAGAGGTTTATCCTATAAGGATCGTTCGTAGGCCAGAGGAGTTGTTGGCATCTCAAGGCATGCAAAAGTGTTATAGACATGCGTTAAGCAATATCATTTTTAATCAACTAGTCAAATTTTGGCATGCATCTAAATTACCACTAAACATTAGCTCCTTTAAACAAATCCTATCAAGAGTGTTATCAAGTCGATCATTAAATCTATGGGGTTGAGTATCTATAAGGCTAGACTCATAAGACAATTAAACACCACCCAATAAATTATTTAGAGGCTTTGTCAATATACTTTTAATCATGTCAAGTGTAGAAATCATGGCAATGTATTCTAGAGGATCACAAAAAATTCTCAATACAGATAAAGATTTCAACAAAGTGCATCAAAACTCTAACTCAACTCTTTGGAAACCTAACAAAAGCAAGTGCATCCCTTATATAAATATGAAACAAAACTTACCTAAGTAAGCATTGAAAAGCAGCAGGATACACGATTGCAAAAAAACTCTATTAAGTAATCTTAGTAAATGAGAAGAATATTTGCATAAATTCTTGGGTGCAATCCGCGCAGGTTTTTGTAGTGTGATTAGGCAAGGATTGTAACCAAGTAAAAGTTTTTTCTTTTAATGACCAATAGAAAAGTTTAAGAAGTGCAAACTCTTTTCGTAGTCCAGCTGGTTTAAAAGTAGCACAAAGGTCACGAACCTTCGTCATATGATCAGTTGGATCTTCATCTTATCTTCCTGTAAAAGCAATTAATTTCATCATATAGATTAGTTCAGGAGGTATTTCAAATTCCATGACTTCAATATCAGGATAGAGAATAGGCATTTTCGTATGATGCCTAGATGGATTCCCATAATCTCCCAATGATTTGTAAGGCAAGTGCACAAATCGATTGTAGCTAGTTTCAAAATAAGAGTATCGAACCTACATAGAGCTATTTGGTTAAGGTCTTTATGCCCGTCGTCACTATCTACCAAAGGATACTTGTAAGCTCCCTTTGATTTCAAGTAAAGGGTGTTTGAAAAGTTTTTTGTTTGTGTGTAAGAAAGTAATAAAAGCAAATAGAGTGAACAAATAATGGAAGCGTTTGGAAATGGTGTTGAAACTCAATAGGTCTAAAATGTTCTCAGGGATGTAGGATACACCACTAGCATATGATAATTGTTCATGATTAGGATAATCTATTTATTTCGTCATGATATGTGTGGAGAGATCCCAATAATAAGATGTTCACTATAAGACTAGTGAGCAGTCACTTCTTGAATCAATTATTGAGGTCATCTCTAAATAACCACTATGATGCCTGAGAGCAATCACTCCTATAGACCACCATAATTAAGGGTTTCCCCATGGATATCGTAATAAGCTTAGTGAATATCTCTTAGTTCCCCTTTCACCGTGCAGGTTATAAGCCAATGCTTGTAGTCACAAAAGTAACACTAGACATACTCCCATACACATCCCAAGCGTATCTACCTCTCTTTAGTACTGAAGACAAATGATGTGTAGCTGACTTCACGTACCATCTAAAGGGAGAGATTTAACACAATATCATAGATCAATGGATCATGGACCAAACTAATAGATCATCTTTATTTCATTTCATATAATGCTAGAGTTTCTCAATCTCCCCAAGAACAAGGGAACTACTCATGATGGCAATCAACATCATGATAATAATATGGATGGGATATGAGAGTACAATCGAATACAAGTGAAGATCCATGCTAGGGTTTGTATTGCAACCAATTAGACGAAGGGGATCGGTGTTGGAGACATTGTTGATGATGATGGTGATGTAGATCGGTGTTGAGGCCTTCAAGATCCAAGTCCCTTCTCCTCTTGAGCAATGGTGATGGTGGATATCTTGTGGATATGGTGATACGTGCATTTTGCATCATCAAAATAGTGACTTATATGACATGTTTAAAATGAGATTTTCCATGATCCATCATTGCTTATGCATGTTTTATATGATTTATGGGACTTTCTTACAAAGTCCCCCTTTATTGGTATTTAATTTTGGGGAGGCAGAAAACCTCCTTTTTTGTATTTTGCTGTTTTAGGGACCTTCTGGACGTCTAAAAATCCGAGGAAAATACCTGATGAGTTTTTCACCAGGAGAAGGACACTAGGCCAAAGAAGCAAGAGAGGGGAGCCATGAGGCCCAAAAGATCATTGGTGGAATGCTCTTCCTTACTAGGCGTGCCACCCAGGCTCGTTTGGCCATCGAGCATCGTCTCGCCCCTTCCGTTTACATAGACCTCTGCCTCGACCAAAAACCTACGCCACATTTTTTCCAAGATTTACAGAGGCGACGGTGGAGGAGTAAGTCATGTCTTACTCTAAGAGAAGGAAGATCCTAATACACCAGAGCCTCTGGTGAGGGGTAAATCAACACCATCGTCATCACCACTCCTCCTTGGTGTAGGGGGAGGTCTCTCCATCAATATCTCCATCAGCACTAGCACCATCACCATCTCCATCTCTGAGATCCACCTTGTTCCCCTCATAGTTTGTGATTGATTGAACCCTAGATATTGTTTAAGGGCTATTTGCATGATTATGATTGGCAACTTGTCTTTATTTGGTGGTGATATTATATTTTCAGATTGTGTTGTAATCCATATGCCTCTGATCATTACCATGTTTGTCACTTGTGAGTAGATCCCCATGTTCCTGAGGGCATATGATGAATTTGCTATGATTTCTATATAGTATGCAATGAGTATTTGGTCAAGTTTTTATCTTTTATGTGGTTCTATGATGGTTTTATGCGAACGTTGATCATATTACTTCACCTATATGGGATCATAGGGGCACACTTTGATATAATGATGAGGGTTGGATGGGATGGCACGACAGAAACCATTTTATAATTCTGTTAATTGCATTGGAGGGATTTATGTTGGGGACCAATGAACTAATTGCTATGGTGGGACATTTATGTCTTAATGATTCCTAGGTTTGCACATGAAAATGGCTCTAGGACCCATCATAAGGGGTGTGTTTTCTCATATATATGGCTGCACCTAATTTAGGCTCCTCCCTAAGGGAATGAAACTTGACAAGATATTCACCATATTATGTAGAAATCTGTATGCTAAGTATATCCATGCCGCCCTCAGGAACACTTGTCACATATAAGAACACACACAAACTTGATCTTGTCCTCTTGCTGCATAGAGGATCGGGCTTTCTCTCATTGAGAGCATTTACTTGTTGCTATTTACTTTCAGTACTTTAAATTCTTACACCTACAAATAACAAAATACCAAACCTTCTACATTTATTTATTGTTTGATTTGTAAAATTTACTAACCAATACCTTCAGCTCCTCATGCGTTCGACAACCTTTCTATATTGACAAGTACTAAAATTGATCTCCTGCACTTGGGAGCCATCAAGACTCTTTTCTGGCACCGTTGCCAGGGAGCGTAGCGCTATTGGTAAGGAAACTTGGAACCTATTTTTACTTCTTTTATCATGGCTTTCTTAGGCTATAAAAATATGAAACTCTCTTTACATCAATATGTTCATGTTGTTAAAGATAATGTTGAAGGACCTTGTGAGCCAAAAGTGGCATATCAAATTCCTATTGGTATTGCAAAAAGGGCTATCAAACTAACCTTTACAAGGGATGGAAGCCAAACTGTTATGGGGCATTTACATACCATTGAAGATCTATGTTCTTTATTTAAACTTTCTGGTATTCACGAGAATGAAGTTAGAAGGAAGCTATTATATTTATCTCTCTCTAGAAATGCTCGCTCATGGTATAAATATTTGGATAAAAAATACTGTTTTAATTGGGAATATCCGAAGAAGGCTTTCTATCTCAAGTATTATATATACTTCTAGAGAGGCTTACGATGATTTTTGTCATATTTATAACTTTTGGCCTCATGTTGGAGAAAGCATTGCTCAAGCTTGGGGGAGATTGAATGGGCTCATTCGTAAAAATCCTGGTCATGGTATTCCTTATTATTTTAATCAACTTCTATGTCAGATTACCTTAGGATCTTAGGAACTTTCTGGATAATTCCTCTGAAGGAAGTTTCTCTAATAGAACTGAAAAAGAAGCATGGGACTTATTGGATACTATTGCTAAAAATTCTGAAGCTTGGAATCTTGATAAAGGTAGTGACATGGATATGATTACCCGGGCTCTTATGATTAGTTACCCTGGTTATATAAAGGATTATAGCCCACAAGGCCCAAGAATTACCAAGGAAAGCCCAAGAAGCATCCGACAGAAGGCATGTCTTACTAGATAAGGAAAGAGTAGGAACCGCCACTATATTAGTATTGTAGTTGTAACCTCTTCATATACGACCTCAAGACCTAGCCTATTATATAAAGTCTAGGAGGAGCCAACAAAGAGGTACCTAAAAAGCCTTGAGCAATCTATAATCACATTGTTCACAAGCAATCAGACAACTTCGACTCCCTTGTTTGTCTAATCAGCCGACGAAATCCCCAACATTCTCTTTTCCATGAAACCCTAAGTCCAACACCATGGTCATTGCCGAGGTTACCCCTCATCGGGTAACAAACCATGTTTTGAGTATGAATACTCATGTGTAGAGGATTTCTCTACTACTATATTATTTGAAGATCTAAATAACAAGTCTGGAGTTGATCCTCATGTTTTAGTAGAAATTACTAAATCTTTTGTTAACCATCTTAATGTTCCTAAAAGGGATTTAATGTTTATGTTGAGCCTTTCAAATATTCTGCATATGTCCCTAAAGTTGTGAAAGAGGTTAATAAAGTATCATCAGTCAAAATAGAAGAATATGTTGATGTTCCTCCATATCCAAGTAGAGCCAAGGAGAAATTACTTACTACTGTTGCAAACAAGAGTGCTAGAAGATGCAATGAACCATATGAACAAATGGAAGTTCAGCATCAAATTTTAGCTATCAAAGCATTAAATGAAGAAACTCCTTGTGATGTTTATTTATGTGAAGACTCCACTAAGGTAATTCATGTAACACTTCCAAAGTTGGTAAACCTATTATATCTTGTGCTATTGGAACTTCATGCTATCATGGTCTTTGTGATATTGGAGCAAGTATAAGTGTGATACCATATTCTCAGTATCTTGAAATCAAGCCTGACATTGATCCCATACACATGGAAGAGAGGTATAACTATTCAACTTGCTAATAAAGAGTATATTTTTCCTCTAGGTGTGGTTAGAGATGTCAAAGTGTTAGTAGGAAAGATTAAATATCATTCAGATTTTATTGTGCTTGGTTGCTCCTAAGACTCATTTTGTCCTATCATATTTGGTAGACCATTCTTACATACTATAGGTGCTGAAATTAGTTTACCTAAAGAGAAAGTATACATTAAATGTGCTGGTGAAAGATTAGAATTTAACTTTTCAAAGTTTACGGATAAACATTTAGAAAAATATTTTTTTTCAAAAGGTATAGTGGAAACTCTTGCTTCTGTGGCAGTTGCTTCATCGAACACGATGGAACGATATGTACTTAACCAAGAGGAGCCTTTTAGTGATGAAGAAAAAGAAGCATTAGAACAAATATTATCTTAGAATCCCCCTCAACTGTAGTTACATATCCCGCCTGATGATTTAGGAGAACTACCTCCACCAAAAGAAGATCCTAGTTTTGAACTTAAACCTTTGCCTGAAGATATGAAATATACATTCTGTTATTATTAGCTAACCTTTGAGGCGAGGAAGAATCAAAGTTACTCGATGTACTAAGAGCTCATTGGCCAGCTATTGGCTATTCACTTGATGACTTGAAATGCAACGAAATGAGAACGAGTAAACAAGTTCATTGGTAACAAGACCGAACTAAGGTATGGGGATACCGAAAATCAAGTCTCGAATGAATTAGGTACCATATGACAAAGGGAACGAGAAACGACTATCTCACTGTTCGAGCGATTATATTCGTGAAACGCACGGGGGTCACATGGCCATCCAAGTCCCTCTGTTGATCATTGATGTGAGAGTAGTCTCAATCATGTCCGGAGTGTTTCCGAACCGAAGGATGTCATAGTCAAGGGTAGGGGCGCTTATGGTAGATGAGGTATCGTAGGAGAAATAGAGAAAGAGAAATCGGAATAGTTTCGGCTAACATCCGATGAAGATCGGAAGAGGTCTAGAAGGTGTTCCGAAGTGAAGGAATAATTAATTGGGGAATTAATATTAAATATATATTTTATTTTATTATTAAAGGCTTCATAATGCTAATGGGCCTCAACCGAAAGGAGGCCCAATAGGGCATGGCGCCTAGGGAGAGGGGGCCAGCCGACCTGGGTTTGGTGGGCCGCCCTAGTGGGGCCCACCTAGGGCCGGCGGCTGCCCCTAGGTGGTCGGCGGGTGTGGGGATTAGTCCCACACCGCCTGGCCCCTAGGTGGTGTGCCCTCCTCCCACTATATATAGGGGTCTCTGATACATTGCAAATGTATCTATAATTTTTGATGTTCCATGCTTGGTTTTATCTACTTTCTTATGTTTTGTCCACACTTTGGAGTACTTTTCATATGATTTCTTTGACTGACCTATTAACAAGAGCCACAATGCCAGTTGCCTGTTTTCTGCTGTTTTTGGTTCTAGACAGTCAGAAAATGAATATTCTCGGAATTGGACGGGACAAAAGCCAATATGCCTATTTTTCCCGGAGACTCTCGGAGCCAGAATACGAGACGAAGAGGGGGCACAGGGTGGCCACACCACTCCTGGGCGTGGGTCCCCCTTGGCCGTGCCAGGGCATGGTGTGGGCCCCCTGGCTGGCCACCGACCTTGCCTCTTTCGCCTATATATCTCCCCCGAGGCAAAAACCCTAAGTCGTCAATCAGAAATCCACGAAAAGTTCCGCAGCGCCGCCGCCACCGAAGGGGAGATTCGGGGGACAGAAATTCTCTATCCCGGCACCCTGCCGGGATGGGAAAGTGCCCCCGGAGCCATCTCCATCGATCTCCACCACCATCTCCATCACCATTGCTGATTCCCATGATGAGGAGGGAGTAGATCTCTCTCAAGGCTAAGGGTTCTACCGGTATCTATGTGTTCATCTCTCTCTCTATGCATGATCATATTGTGATCATGAGCTTTGTAATCAAATAGATCCACCTTGCTACTCAAGTACTTTGATAAATCTCTGCTCTCCCCATGTGTGTGAAAGTGACACTTAGGCTAGAGATTACAAATACTTGTTATGAGTTATGTTTGGAGTTGGATGTCTTTATGAAATTGTGGTGTTTGTTGGAACCATCTAGTGCTCAAGCTGACAGTGTGGGGTTATCTAGATGCGGAAAGTGAACTTTGAGGTTTGCTATTATAGCCCTACCATGGATTAGAGTGTCCAACCGGAGAGTAGTTAAGAGTAGTATCATAAAGAGAAGATATTATATAAGAGTGTTCACTAGTGAAAGTATGATCCCTATGCCTTGTTTCTAAGCATTGATACACCGTTTGCAATTAGATCTATTACATGTTTGCTTGCTTCCATCTTTATTTCAGTTTGCCTTTAGTCTTTTCCTACGTCAACCACATGCCAGCAAGCTATTTTCTGGCACCGTTACCACTTATAATTATCCATACCACTTGTATTTCACTATCTCTTCGCCGAACTAGTGCACCTATACACCTAACAAGTGTATTGGGTGTGTTGGAGACACAAGAGACTTCTTGTATCTTGATTGCAGGGTTGCTTGAGAGGGAATACCTTTGACCACTTCCTCCCTGAGTTCGATAAACCTTGGGTGATCCACTTAAGGGAAAACTTGCTGCTGTTCTACAAACCTCTGCACTTGGAGGCCCAACAACTGTCTACAAGAATAGAAGTGCATAGACATCAGTCTCTCCTCCCCCTTTGGAATCATCACATTCCCTCTCATTCTCTCTCTCATCCATTGAGGGATTCTCCGTAATATTGGAGAGGACCTCATGAGTGAGTTCTCCACCTTCACACCACCATCGTGTGATCAGCGATCCGACATCTACTTCTTCCCCTGCTCGGCTAGATCGGAGTCTGGTTGACGTCTCCTGCACCAGACATGTGATGAACTTCGGAGGCACCACACTTGGGGTGATGCTCATCTTCATCAATATACGCCTTCCTGCGTAAGGCGTGCCGCGGTCTTCAAAGGTATGAATACCGTCTCTCTCCTCGTTACTTATGTCTACATAGTATAGATCCTGGTATTAGTGTTCGAGTAGATAGAATTTTTTTGTTTTTTGCTACAAAACCCTTTAGTGGTATCAGAGCGGGTCTATGGGTAGACATATCGTACGGATAGAACACATAGAAATATGTGGGCATTGATTCTCTAGTTACTACCCTCTTTTAATGTTCTTGTTCATATCGCGGCACTGTTTGATGAAGCAGCCCCCAACTGACCTCACCTGGTGATTCATGAGATTGGTCCACTAATCAAAGTGGCTTAGGGGGTGTCTGTCTCTCTGCAGTAGTTGATATGGCATCGACATTGGAGGGTCCTGAAAAGGGAAGAAGAACAACAATCATTGAATCCATGTTGTGGCTCCACGTTCGTAGGTGGGAAGGGGTTCTACTGTGAAAGCCCTAAAGCCGCGTAAAACTTGCAATAGATAATATAGAAGCATCTATTTTTATTATTGCATAGGGGCATGTATTATAACATGGCAACGACAAGTTTATGAAACTTTCATTGAAGCTATTGATGATGATCAAAATGCTATAACCACGTCATAACACTTTACTTTTTGAAGTATGACTTATTGTGCTGGTATATTTATATATTCGACGGTAGCATAATAAGATAATCCCTCACAATATTCCAGTTATTGTATTCCCCTTGTGTGTGCACCACCAGGAAAGTTCTTCGGTATGAGGCAACCTGTGGTGAGCGGGTGTCAGACATATCTACGTTCGCATACAGTGGGTGTAAGCCATGTTGCACTGTGAATACACACAAATTAGAACTGGCGAGCCTAGCATGTGTAAACATGGCCTCGGAATACAAGAGACCGAAAGGTTGAGCATGAATCACATGGTTGATGGGATCGACATTGGGGGAATGTCCACCTTTGAAACTGCACTGATGGCCGTGACGATCGGGGGAGGTGCAACGGATTGGGATCATGTGATCACTAAACGAGTGGAGGGATGTTCGTTTGAGTGGGAGTTCTTTTGTTTTAAGTTCACTAAGATAATTAAAACCTGAACTCATTATTATGAACATGGTCCAAACACTTTGCAAATCCATTGTAGATGTCTCGTCCACCCACCTTCAACCTTAGCACTTTCCTCGAGAAGGACAAGCTGAAAACTGATGGAACCAACTTCACCGCATGGTTCCGCAATCTTAGGATCCTCCTAGTCCCCTACAAGTTGACTTATGTCATCGAGGCTGAGCTTCTAGCTAAGCCTGGTGATTCTGCCTCCCAGGACGAAAAGAATGTCTGACAGTCCAGGGCGGACGATTTCTCCCTCATCTAGAGTGGGATGCTCTATGCCATGGAGCCGGAGCTTCAAAAGCGTTTTGAGAAGATGAATGCTTTAGAGATCATTGAGGATCTCAAGGCTGTCTTTGCTCCACAGGCCCGTGCAGAGAGGTATGATGCTTCCGAGCTCTTCTTCTTTGCTAAAATGGAAGAGCATAGCAGTATTAGTGAGCACATGGTCAAAATTTCTGGCTACATTAAGCATTTGAATGCCCTGGATTGCAAAATTCCGGAGGAGCTCGCATTTGATAGGGTGCTGCACTCGTTGCCCTAGCTATAAGAGCTTTGTGATGAACTACAACATGCAAGGGATGACTAAGACCCTTGCAGAGGTGTTCGCCATGCTCAAAACTGCTGAGGTTGAAATCAAGAAGGAGCACACAGTGTTGATGGTCAATAAGACCACAAATTGTAAGAAGCCGGGGAAAAGGGAAAAGGCAAGGGCAAGAAATCCAAGAAGGATGGCACAATCGCTGCCAGTACCTCAAAGACTGCCAAGGCTGGCACTACGTGCTACTACTGCAAAGGGGATGGGCACTAGAAACGCAACTGCCCCAAGTACCTTGAAGATAAGCGAGCCGGCAAGATAGCCGCCAAGGACAAAGGTATATGTGATATACATGTTATTGATGTGTTCCTTACAAGCGCCAGGAGTAACACCTGGGCATTTGATACCGGATCTGTTGCTCACATTTTTAACTCTCGGCAGGATCTGCAGAGTAGGAGGCGCCTGAGGAAGGACGAGGTGACAATGCGCGTCGGAAATGGTTCGAGAGTCGAAGTGATGGTTGTCGGCACCCTGCATCTCCGTCTTCCATCAGGATTATTTTTGGTTTTGAATAAATGCTACTATGTACCCGCATTGAGTATGAATATTGTGAGTGGGTCTTGCTTGTTGCAAGACCGTTATTCATTTAAATCAGGAACAAATGGTTATTAAATTTATATGAATGATATTTTCTATGTTCATGCCCCTATGTGTGATGGTTTATTCTTACTCGATCTTGATTGTAATACACATATCCATAGTGTTGATGCTAAACGTTGTAAGCATAGTGATGATAATTCCATGTTTATGTGGCATTGCCATCTTGGTCACATTGGCATAAAACGCATGAAGAAGCTTCATTCAGAAGGGCTTCTTGGATCATTGGATTTCGAATCCCTTGATACATGTGAGCCATGCCTCATGGGCAAGATGACTAGGACACCATTCTCCGGGACAATGGAGAGAGTCGTAGACCTCGTAGGAATCATACATACGGATGTATGTGGACCAATGAGCGTCTCAACACACAATGGTTATCGTTATTTTGTTACCTTTATTGACGACTTAAGCAGATATGGATATATCTACTTAATGAAGCACAAGTCTGAAACTTTTGAAAAGTTCAAGGAATTTCAAAACGAAGTAGAGAATCAACTTAACAAGAGAATCAAGCATCTTCGATCAGATCAAGGAGGCGAGTATTTGAGTTATGAGTTTAACATGCACTTGAAGGACTATGGGATTATCCCACAGCTTATGCCAGCCGGAACACCACAGCGTAATGGTGTGTCAGAACGACGTAACCGAACCCTATTAGATAGTGTGCGGTCCATGATGTCTTTAACTGATTTGTCTGTGTCTTTTTGGGGATATGCATTAGAAACCGCTGCTTTTATTTTAAACCGAGCACCATCCGAATCCATAGAGACAACCCTATGTGAGATATGGCATGGCAAGAAGCTAATATTATCATTTCTAAAAGTTTGGGGATGTGAGGCTTACGTCAAGAAACTACAGCCTAACAAACTCGAACCCAAATCGGAAAAATGTATCTTTGTGGGATATCCAAGGGAAACCGTTGGGTATACTTTCTACAACCAGGCCGAAGGCAAAACGTTTGTCGCGAAATCCAGCACCTTTCTCGAGAAAGAGTTTCTTGCTAAAGGAGTGAGTGGAAGGAAAATTGAGTTAGATGAAGTTGTTGACCCTTCTCTCCAAATTCGGAGTAACGCAACGGAAGCTGTTCCGAAACCGCTCTCCAACATGGAGGAAGAGCCCAATGATAATGATCAAAACAACAACGCCGAGACTCCTGAGGTTTGTAGGTCTACAAGAATTCGTGCCACTCCTAATTGGTACAGTAGCCTTATGATGTTTGTCATCCTAGATGAACAGGAGGAACCTGCAAACTACAAAGAAGCTATGGATAGTGCTGACTCCGAGAAATGGCTAGAAGCCATGAAATCCGAAATAGGATCCATGTATGAGAACCAAGTTTAGACCTTGGTAGATCTTCCAAAAGGCCGCAAAGCCGTGGAAATAAATGGATTTTTAAGAAAAAGACAGATGTGAATGGTAATGTGACCGTTCACAAAGCTCGACTTATCACAAAGGGGTTTCGACAAATTCAAGGAGTTGATTACGACGAGACTTATTCTCCCATAGTGATGCTTAAGGCTGTCCGGATTTTAATAGCAATTGCTACACATTTTGACTATGAGATTTGGCAGATGGATGTCAAAACTGCATTCCTCAATGGTCACATTGATGAAGAGTTGTATATGATGCAACCAGAAGGTTTTGTTGATCCTAAGGATTCTGGAAAGGTATGCAAACTTCAGCTGTATATGATGCAACCGGATTGAAGCAAGCATCTCAGAGCTAGAACCAACGTTTTGATCAAGTGATCAAGAGTTTTGGATTTGTCCAAAATCAACAAGAATTCTGTGTTTACAAGAAAGTGAGTGGGAGCTCAGTTGTTTTCTTAGTAGTATATATGGATACCATATTACTCATGGGAAACGATGTGGATCTAATGAGAAGCGTGAAAGCATATTTGAGTAATCAATTTTCCATGAAGGATCTAGGTGAAGCTGCATACATATTAGGAATCAAGACCTATAGAGATAGATCAAGGCGCCTAATTGCATTAAGTTAGAGTACTTACATCTAAAAGATTTTGAAGAGGTTCAAAATGGACAATACCAAAAGGGGCTTTGTACCAATGATGAAGAATTGCAAAATGAGTATGACTCAATGTCCGGTAACGGATGATGATAGGGAAAAGATGTCTTACATCCCATATGCCTCAGCCATATGATATATCATGTATGAAATGTTAAGTACGTGACCTGATGTGGCATTGGCTCTTAGTTTGACGAGACGATACCAAAGTAATCCAGGACCGGATCACTAGACAGCTGTAAAGAATATCCTAAAGTATCTGAAAAGAACAAAGGATATGTTTCTAATCTATGGAGGAAGTGATGAAGCTCTAAACATAACGGGTTACGTGGATGCGAGCTAGAACTCAGATCATGATGACTCGAAGTCTCAAAAAGGATTTGTGTTCCTAGTGAATGGTGGGGCGGTAAGCTGGAAGAGTAAGAAGCAGCCGGTGGTGGCGCAATCTTCAATCGAGTCTAAATACATTACTATGGCTGATGCAGCGAATGAAGCTGTTTGGCTAAGGAATTTCATCATCAAACTAGGAGTTTTTCCAAATGCTCAAGATCCCGTGATGATCTATTGTGATAACACGGGAGCTATTGCAAATGCAAAGGTGTAGGGGAACGGGTAGGCTACACTAGCGTAAAATCAAATTTTCTAACGTGCCAACCAAGAATACTGTGGTCATAGATCACAGGATTACCACTAGACGTGCAGTTGCGGAACTCGATGAAGCACGCCGGGGCAGTGTAGATGTTCTACGTATCCTCCTCGTCCTCGTCCCTCGAGCAGCTCCCCTTTGCGCGGCTCGTCCAAGTGCTACAGCTGCAGGACCTCCAAGGTATCCACACGCCCGGAGTGGAAGCCGTCACACGCCAGACTGCTAGGTCTGCACGTGCAATACAGGCGGAAGAGGAGTGGCGGCTAGGTGGAATGCTCAACCCTATTCAGCTCGCCTCACTCTCTCTTATATAGGCATCCCTGGTGGGCTTCTACATTAGCAGCCCATTAGTAGCCTAAGCCTGGTCTAATTTGGATCCAATCCTCATTAGGCTTCCAGCCCCTAAAGTGTGTGACCCTATAGGTTCATACACGTATAGTCATGACACGAGTACACTTACTCCGTCAATAGTTGGTAGCGGCCTCTAGCAAGACGTGCCAACTCCTAAACACATATAAAGATCATTCGGACGGACCATCACAAGGTTGAGTACATGTCTTTCCCTTTGCCTCACGATATTTGGTCTAGCTCCAAGCTGACCTCTCTTTCTCGATACTGTGATTCAGAATCCCTTTACTAGGTTAACTCTTAACCATATATAGCACGGCCATGCATTTCTGGATCCAATCACTCGAGGGGCCCAGAGATATCTCTCTCAAGTAGAGAGGGGCAAATCCCATCTTGATTGACCGATGCCTTGTAGCATGTATCAGGACAAACCCAAAAGCTACCTTTATAATTACCCAGCTATGGAGTAGTGTTTGATAGCCCCAAGGTAGGTCGATCCACATCTCAAGTACATGTGACAATCTGAGGTCTAAGGACAAAACGTACACGATGTGTAGAGAGAGCTGCAAGTATTATTGCTACTCTCAAGTTGGGTCAGTCCAACCCCATGTTCATAACATGTGTCCACATCATTGGTTTGACATCTCTATGTCTATGACTTGCGAAACATACTCATCAACCAATCGATGTGCTAGTCTAATATTCGCGTGTGTCCTCACATGAACTCCGACTAGGGACAATTATTATATAACCACACAAGTAAAGAGTTTCACAAACAATTCACATAATTGCCAATCAATAGAAGTTGCCTGGTATATGGATATTCAAGGAACATTATAATAACTCATGGATACACATGAAATACAATCATCTCTATGATTGCCTCTAGGGCATATTTCCTTCAAAAGGAACCAAGGACTCATTCCTCATCCAAACACATCAAGCTTAGATTTCACGTCATCCGGCAGAATGTTGACGAAGGTGAAGTCAAGATTTGCAAAGTAGATATGGAACTGAATATGGCAGATCCTTTGACCAAAGCTCTCCATCAGGAAAGCACGAACAACACCGAGATTCCATTGGTGTTAAGTTCCTGCCTATTGTAAACTAATTTTATTTGTACTCTAGTGCAAGTGGGAGACTGAAGGAGTTATGCCCTAGAGGCAAATAATAAAGCGTATTATTTGATATATCTCCTATATGTTCATAATACGTTTCATACTGTTCTATATCTGTGTTAATACGAAACGCTAATACACGTGTGGTATGTAAATAAACAGTGTCTCTAGTTACCTCTAGCAAACTAGTTCATTGGTCATGAGGATGGTCTGGGTTTCAAGATCATGTGCATTTATGCCAATTGACAATGGGGTCATGTTATTGGTTGAATAACATGATAGATAAACATCCGACCGTTATATCTTGAATGAGATCTAGTTACAAAGTTCACCATTGATGATAAAACACAGAGAACCTTGCAACCTGATCCGTTGACTGTGAGGTAATGCAAATCACCATTCCGGAGGAAGCTTAGATGGTTATCAAGAATCATCTCATAACAGGGTGTCAAAAAGGTGCCACTAATGTCTACGCACTTCTATTCTTGTAGACAGTTGTTGGGCCTCCAAGTGTAGAGGTTTGTAGAACAACAGCAAGTTTTCCCTTAAGTGGATCACCCAAGGTTTATCGAACTCAGGGAGGAAGTGGTCAAAGGTATTCCCTCTCAAGCAACCCTGCAATCAAGATACAAGAAGTCTCTTGTGTCCCCAACACACCCAATACACTTGTCAGGTGTATAGGTGCACTAGTTCGGCGAAGAGATAGTGAAATACAAGTGGTATAGATAATTATAAGTGGCAACGGTGGTGGAAAATAGCTTGATGGCGTGGAAAAGACTAAAGGCAAACTGAAATAAAGATGGAAGCAAGCAAACATGTAACAAATCTAGTTGGAAACGGTGTTTCAATGCTTAGAAACAAGGCCTAGGGATCATACATTCACTAGTGAACACTCTCATATAAATATATTCTTCATGATACTACTCTAAACTACTCTCCGGTTGAACACTCTAATCGATGGTAGGGCTATAACATCACACCTCAAAGTTCATCTTTCCCATCTAGATAACCCCACACTGTCACCTTGAGTAATAGATGAGTCCAACAAACACCACAATTTCATAGAAACATCCAACTCCAAATATAACTCATAACAAGTATTTGTAATCTCTAGCCTAAGTGCCACCATGGTGAGCACGCTGTCACTTTCACACACATGGGGAGAACAGAGATTCATTAAAGCACTTGAGTAGCAAGGTAGATTTAATTGATTACAAAGCTCATGATCACAATATGATCATGCATAGAGAGAGAGATGAACACATAGCTACCGGTAGAACCCTTAGCCTCGAGAGAGAACTACTCCCTCCTCATCATGGAAATCAGCAATGGTGATGGAGATGGTGGTGGAGATCGATGGAGATGGCTCCGGGGGTACTTTCCCATCCCGGCAGGGTGCCGGAATAGAGAATTTCTGTCCCCCGAATCTCCCCTTCGGTGGCGGCGGCGCTGCGGAACTTTTCGTGGCTGGAGGCTTGATGATTTACGGTTTTGGTATCGGGAGGCTCTTATAGGCGAAGGAGGCAAGGTCGGTGGCCATCCAGGGGGCCCACACCATGCCCTGGCGCGGCCTGGGGGGACCCACGCCATGGGGTGGTGTGGCCACCCTGTGGCCCCTCTCCGACTCTCCTTCTGGCTCCATGAGTCTTCCAGGAAAATATCAACTTTGGCTTTTGTCCGCTCCAATTCCGAGAATATTGATTTTCTGACTTTCCTGGAACCAAAAACAGTAGAAAACAGGCAACTGGCACTGTGACACTTGTTAATAGGTTAGTCCAAGAAATCATATGAAAAGTACTCCAAAGTTGGAACAAAACATAAGAAAGTAGATAAAACCAAGCATGGAACATCAAAAATTATAGATACATTTGCAATGTATCAGCCACTCAGGTTTTCCAAAGGGGTGCGTAGAGGAGTACATATCAAGACCAGGATTTGTCTAATCCATGTAATGGATAGATACATGTGGCCATCTCGGTGACGTTGCATTAATGAAGCTTGCAAGCGTGTGACTTGGTCACGGAATGCAACGACATGAGAACGAGTAAACAAGTTCATTGGTAACGAGACCGAACTAAGGTATGGGGATACCGAAGATCAAGTCTCGAATGAATTAGGTACCATATGACAAAGGGAACGGGAAATGACTATCTCACGATTCGAGCGATTATATTATGTGAAATGCACGAGGGTCACATGGCCATCCAGGTCCCTTTTTTGATCATTGATGTGAGAGTAGTCTCGATCATGTCTGGAGTGTTTCTGAACCGAAGGATGTCATGCTTAAGGGTAGGGATGCTTAGGGTAGATGAGGTATCAGAGGAGAAATAGAGAAAGAGAAACCGAAATAGTTTTGGGTAACATCCGATGAAGATTGGAAGGGGTCCAGAAGGTGTTCCGGAGTGAAGGAATAATATAATATGTGTATTTGAATGTTAATTGGAGAATTAATATTAAATATATATTTTATTATTAAAGGCTTCATAGGCCTCACCCGAAAGGACGCCCAATAGGGCATGGCGCCTAGGGAGAGGGGGCTAGCCAGCCTGGGCTTGGTGGCCCGCCCTAGTGGGGCCCACCTAGGGCCGGCGGCTACCCCTAGGTGGCCGGCGGGTGTGGGGATTAGTCCCACACCGCCTGGCCCCTGGGTGGTGCGCCCCCCTCCCGATGTATATAGGGGTCTCCCCCCTTTGGAATCATCCCATTCCCTCTCATTCTCTCTCTCATCCATTGAGGGATTCTCTGTAATATTGGAGAGGACCTCGTGAGTGAGTTCTCCACCTTCACAACACCGTCGTGTGATTAGTGATCCGACATCTACTTCTTCCGCTGCTCGGCTGGATCGGAGTCCGGTTGACGTCTCCTACACCAGACGTGTGACGAACTTTAGAGGCACCACACTTGGGTGCTGCTCGTCTTCATCAATATACGCCTTCCTTCATAAGGCGTGCCTCGGTCTTCAAAGGTATGAATACCGTCTCTCTCCTCTGTTACTTATGTCTACATAGTATAGATCCTAGTATTAGTGTTCGAGTAGATATAATTTTTTGTTTTCTACTACGTAACCCTTCACTTTTGCCTATAGGAGAATGCCATTCTGTTTGTGCAATGCTCCTGCTACTTTTAAAAGATGCATGAATGCTATATTTGCTGATTATATTGACAAAATTATGGAAGTATTCATGGATGAATTTTCTGTGTATGGCACCTCTTTCGATAACTCTTTGCTCAATTTTAACAAAGTTTTGCAGCGTTGTGAGTACCAACACTTAGTCCTTAACTGGGAAAGTGCGATTTCATGGTGACAGAACTTGTTGTTCTTGGACACCGAGTTTCAGGAAGAGGCATTGAAGTGGATCGTGCCAAGATAGAAGCCATAGAGAAGCTACTATATCCCAGGGTCAAATGTATAAGAAGCTTCCTTGGTCATGTTGGTTTTTATAGAAGGTTTATGAAAGACTTTTCAAAAATATCAAAGCCTCTAACTAACCTCTTGCAAAAAGATATTCCATTTTCTTTTAATGATGATTATGTAGAATCTTTTAATGTTTTAAAGAATGCATTGATAAGTGCTCCCATAATTTAACCTCCTAATTGGAATTTACCATTTGAAATCATGTGATGCTAGTGATTATGCTGTAGGGGCTGTTTTAGGCCAAAGGGTTGATAAAAAATTAAATGTCATATATTATGCTAGGAAAACTCTTGATGGCGCCGAAAGAAACTATGCTAGTACTGAAAAAGAATTCTTAGAAGTGATATTTGCATGAGATAAGTTTAGACCTTATATTATAGACTCCAAAGTCATAGTACATTCTGATCATTCTGCTATTAAATATCTTATGAGTAAGAAAGATGCTAAGCCTAGGCTTATTAGATGGGTTCTCCTGCTACAAGAATTTTACTTACACATTGTTGATAGGAAAGGTGAAGATAATCCAGTAGATTATTATTTATCTAGAATGGAAAATATTCCAATAGATCCTACCCCTATTAATGATAGTTTTGCCAATGAACAACTAGCAAATGTTAATGTATCTAGTGCTAGAGTAACATCCCCATGGTTTGCTGATTATGCTAGCTTTATTGTTGGGAAAGTTATGCCACCACATTTCATTTCTCAACAAAGAAAGAAATTCTTCAATGAATTAATACATTACTTTTCGGATGATCCATTCCTTTATAAGAAAAGTGTAGATGGTATTATTAGATGTTGTGTGCCTGAATTTGAGCAGCAGGATATCATCAAAGATTTTCATGATAGTCCTTATGGAGGACATCATGCAGGAGACCGCACCACTAAAAAGGTATTACAATCTAGTTTTTATTGGCCTACTCTATTTAAAGATTGTGCTAACTATGTTAAAGCATGCGACAAGTGCCAACGTGTTGTAAATATTGGTAAGAGAAATGAAATGCCTATGAACTATTCACCGCCTCTTGAACCATTTGATGTATGGGGATTTGACTTTATGGGACCTTTCCTAGCATCAAAAAAAGTCACGCACTCACATTTTGGTTGCAGTGGACTATGTTACAGAGTGGGTTGAAGCCATTCCAACAAAAAGTGCACATCATGCTACAACAATGAAGATGCTTAAGGACATCATCTTTCCCAGGTTTGGAGTACCTAGATTTTTAATTACTGATGGTGGTTCTCATTTTATACATGGAGTCTTTAGAAAAACTTTTGCTAAGTATGGAGTTAATCATAGAATAGCATCCCCATATCACCCTCTAACTAGGGGTCAAGTTGAACTAAGAAATAGAGAAATCAAACTCATTTTATAAAAGACAGTTAATAGAGCTAAATTTGATTGGCCAACTAAAATTAATGATGAATTGTGGGCATAAAGAACTGCTTTAAAAAATCCTTTGGGTATGTCTCCTCATAAAATGGTCTATGGTAAAGCATGTTATCTCCCAGTAGAATTAGAACATAAGGCTAGATGGGCTGTTAAATAACTCAACTTTGATTTTAAAACTGCTGGAGAGAAAAGAATTCTAGACCTGAACTTGTTAGATGAATGGAGGAATGAAGCTTATGAAAGTGCTAGGTTGTTTAAAGAAAAAGTGAAGACTTGGCATGATAGGAGGCTAAAGAAAAAGGAATTTAAAGTAGGAGACCGAGTATTAATGTTCAACTCTCGTTTCAAGTTTTCTGCAGGGAAGTTAGCATCAAAGTGGCAAGGTCCATTAGTAGTATAGGAGGTTTATCGCTTTGGAGCCATCCATCTTCATGGAGACTACACAGGTAAACCTCATGTTGTTAATGGACAATGTCTTAAACATTATATTGCAGGCCAAAAATCCATCGGAAAGGTGGAAGAGTTACATCTCCAAAGTCTTGAGGCCATAATTGCAAAGAACTATCCCCTGCCAAATATCAGAAATCAATAAAAGTCAAGTTTCGGGTACGTAACTATCTTGAAATATCTTCATACTTTAGGAAAGTCATTATTTTTGGAAAATACACAGTTTATAAAAAGACCAGGACAAAACTGAGTCCCGAGGAGGGAAAGAGGCCAGGTGGGCCCCCCTGTCTTGGGCACGCGACCCTACCTCTTTTGCCTTTCCGGAGTCCGCTTCGCCCTTGTTTTGTCTCTAGATGTTTGTCTTACCTTAAAATCGTCAATATATACCCATCTCCGCCAATCTAATCTTGCACCGAGGCTTTTCGAGGTGAACCTTGTTTTATGTCCCTGTCTTTCATATCTCTCTCCACCAAAACCTCGTCATGTCTCCAAGAGACTCCTACCAATGCTCCTCCATGCAAAATGATGATGATGAGCTCGAAGGGTAGCCCTACATCAACGTGGATAAGGAGCAAGAAGGGGAAGGACCACTCCGATGATGAATACTACGCTGACATGGAGGATGATGAGGAAGAATATGAAGGGGAGGAAGATGAAGAGAAGGATGAAGAAGATCATGTCCACATCACCAACACTGAATACAAGGGGAAGCTTCGGCCTTCGACAATACCCCTTGTTGCTGTGAGAGTGGTGCCACCTCCCAAGAGGATAAGGCAAACTGCTTGTATGAGCACTGGTGGGAAAGCTCCTACACACTGCCTTGCTCCTAGGAATCCTATTATTAACCTTTGCCGCAGGGAGCACATGAGAGTCCCAGCCAAAGATCTTCCAAGAGAGGGGGATCATCATCTTCCCAAGAGGAAGGAAAGAGGGGCGACCCCAGAGTGGAAGCCCAGCAAGGAGAGAAAATTGAAGAAAAACTCTGGAGTGATTTAGCAAGATCCACTGAGAAATTCTGACAAGCTTATGACCTTATGATGAGTGTGCTCAGAGATTTTCATATGTGTCATGATCCTAAGGGAGAAGAGATGAACAAGAAGAAATAAGATTTACATCAACGCTCAAGCTTGGGGGAGTTCCATCAAGTCCCTTATGCTTTTTACTCTATCATGTTTGCTTTTAGTAGTAATCTTTAGGTTGTTTTTCTTTAATCTCTTAGGTATCTATATCTACCAGTTCTTGAAAATTTGTTAGAGTATTATCACGTATCCTTGGTCGAGTGGTTTTTGAATAAAATATAAAGTATGGTGTCATCCATGATTCTCTTGTTTGGAGATTTATGGGTAACACTCATGCAGATGTGTGTCCCATATATAGAAGTTTCAGCTACACCTTGTCTTGAATTAGGTTAACTTGAGTGTGTTGGAAAAGCATAAAACTTCTCAAATAAAAAATAAAAGGACGACGAAGGAAAGATCCAAGCAAATGATGCTCATGAATTTATAAGTAAAAGTGGTGCCTTGAATTTGTAGTAAAGATATGGTTTTGTAGAACAAGTAGTTAGGAAGGGATGATGACATGGGGACATGAGATACTCTTGTTCTAACTTAGTAATCTTTGAGTAAACTAAGGGTCATGGATATTTCAATACATATGCTCTATAGAAAAGTTGAATGAAAGGTATGAAGGAGATATGCCCTAGAGGAAAATAATAAATAGGTTTTTATTGTCATATCTCAATTAGTTTATAATAGTTTCATATTGTGCTATAACTATATCAAGTAGAAACATTGATATAGGTGTGGTATGAAACAACCAAGTCCCTAGTAGCCTCTATTCATACTAGTTCGTTGGTCATGAGGATGATCTGGGTTTCAAGATCATGGGCATTTATGCCAATTGACAACAAGGTCATATCATTGGAGAATGATGTGATGAACATTCCTCGAAGGATTGTGACATGATCAAGTCATATAGTTCATTGTTGCAACAACTAAAATCTAGACTCCTTTTCCTTAGACCGTGAGTTCATATTACTCACTGTTTCCCGAGGCTGCTTTGACTGCATCAAACGTCACTCGCTGAAACCGTGATCATAAAGGTGTATGTTGGGTATTCCAAAGGAACAATAGATGACATGTCACCACAAGACCGGGATTTGTTCACCCACATGATGGGTAATGACATAGGTATGCCCAACAGGCACTCAACTACATCCTACCTAGTGCAGCTCGACAGAAGGCCACTCGACGAATTGTCAAGGTCCATGACGCCTATGACGGTTCGAGTGGTATGAAGCCCATATGGACACGGACTCCCAAACGCACAAGACAAGGAAGTCTCAATACTAGAGTTTGAATCTAACTTGTAAACCAAATCATATTGGTACCTGAGACCTAGCCTCCCCATATATAAAGGCTAGGAGGGTCCAACGAGAAGGCATCCTCTCCCCCAACACGCTACGCCGCAATAGATCTAGACATCGCGACTCCCATAATAGACAATAGATAGATCTACGATCTCTCATACGCCAGATCCAATCTGCACGACACCGCCATCGGCGACATTGTAATCCTTCGGATCATCATCAATCAAGAGCAGACAAGCAGGAGTAGGGTCCTCTATGAGGCCTGAACCTGGGTAAACCTTGCGTCCCTGTATGCTTGTCTGTTAGCCGATCGAGACTTCCAGCGTTTCTCTCCTTCTCCAAAACCCAAGTCCATAACAATGGGCATTGATGAGTTAAACCCTCGTCAATTGGCGCCGTCTGTGGCACCTCCTTTCTTCTTTCCCATTGCGCGGTGGCGATGAGAACGCAGAAAATAACTTGGAAACGAGTGGAGATGGTCCAGAGTTGAGGAGGAGATGAGCGCGGGAGAAAAGCAGAGGAGAAGCGGCAATGGCGATGGCAGCAAGGAAGAAAAGGGCGCAGATGGAAATTTACCGCCGTAGCATCGCTACTTAACCCCTAAGAGATGCAATCCAACGGCTCGCAAAAACCCTATTGGACGCGTGGCACATATCGCGCTCGACACGTGGGGAAGAGGAAGCGTGAACCGTCCCTCCACTGCGCGGAAATCGAGGAGGCACAGTTAATAATAAGATTATGCATGCCCAGTTAAATCAAAGTCAGAAAGTGGGACCCACCGCTCGTCACGTCCCGTCAAAGCCGCTCACGCGGACAACTGAGGTCATGAAAGCGTCAGCACTGACGTCATCAACAGCTACGCAGCGGAAAACTACGACTACTTGAGTCCTTGCTAGAGTCTTCGTCTCCACCAAGCACTCGGGGGCTACTCCCATAGGGAGCGCTGGCCGCGCACCCTATGATTTTTATTTTCTTATTACAGGGATACAAGCAATCGCAATCAAACCCAGCCACTCGAAATACGATTCGACTATGGGTGTGGGTTACTCCCATAGGGAGCGCTGGAAACATTTTCGACTGAAACAAGCAAGCAAAAGATGACAGCAGTCACAACCCAAGTTTTTGACTCAGACAAACAAAAATGACAGCAGTCGCAAAATTTCTTTAGTCCCTGCCTGAGTCTTCGACTCAACCAGGCACTCGGGGCTACTCCCATAGGGAGCGCTGGTCACACACCCTATGATTATTTGCACAAAAGCTGTGCGTCGATTACATCAGCACTCACGGATCATGGCGACACCGCCTCATATTTTCCCTACAAAGAGATTACGTCTCCTGGGTTGCCCGGATCATCTCCGCGATGATAAAATTCGGATGCCGCGCTTACAGCGTGAAGGTAAGACCTGAATAAAGGCCTGGCAACGCATTTAACTGCGCACTACCAGAAACATATCCGTGCCTACAGGCACGATGAACATGCCTTGACAGACGCGTTAAGTGCTTACACCCATATAACTGGAATTCGACTCCTGTAAGACCTTCGTGGCCTGAGTCGAATTACGCCAGCACTTTTCCGGATTCGAGTCCGGGGACTCGAGTTCGAGTAGATTTCGTTGTTTCACCCTAAGGTGGTTAACTGATACCGATACTTCGGCTATATCAGGCATGTATATCAACAATTCCTATGACATAAATGAAAGCAGTCGGAAAACGTACTCATTCAAGCACTCGAAGACTTCAAAAAGTACCCAGTCGAATCTGCGATTCCACTGGATACTCGGGGGCTACTGACATGGGTATACCCTACAGGTACTCGAGCTTGGTATATATGGTCCAAATACGTATAGGCCTACGGTGTCGCCAAGGTCCAGACGAAAGGACTCAAGTGACCTGCGGACTCTCGATTGCTTGAGAGGCAAGAAGCTAAAGATAGAAAGTTTGAAGGGGAGAACCCTAACTTGTAACCGACTCGACCTGCTACCCGAGACCTAGCCTATCTATATAAAGGCTAGGAGGGGGCAGCGAGAAGGACACACGCAACCCTAGTTTCCACAACTCTCGCCAGATTGCATCTGCGCACCATTGTTACTTTCGACTCCTTCGATAATTCCACGAGCAGACAAGCAGGAGTAGGGACCTCTACGAGGCCTGAACCTGGGTAAATCCTTTGTCCCCTGTGTGCTTGTTTGCTAGCCGATAGATGTCTCCAGGACTCCCTCCTTCTCCAAAACCCAAGTCCATAACAATGGGCATTGATGAGTTAAACCCTCGTCAGGTAAAGATACATACGACCGGCTTGGTGAGATTACATCTATAAATGTTGCAACATGTGACTCGGTCACGGGGATGTAATATCACGGTAACAAGTAAAATAGAATTTGTTGTTAACGAGATTGAACAAAGTATGTGATACCAATGATCGGATCTCGGACAAGTCGTATCAAGAAACAAAAGGAAATTGGATGCTACATTTACCGGTTCAAACAACATTGTCATTAGGAATGCATAGGGGTCACATGGGTATCCCTGGTCCCTCCGTTGATCATTGATATAGATCATGTCTAGAGCATTCTCGAGCCGTGAGGGGATACACTTAAGGGTACGATATCAGCCGTAAGATGGAATCACAGTAGAGAAAGAGAAAACTGGAATTGTTCCGCAGAGACATCCAAAGTTGTTTAAAGAAAGAATAAAGGAAAAAGGTCGGAAAAGTGTTTTTTGGATAAATGGGAATTTAAATATACATTTATTATATAATAATTATGAATTAATATATTCTAAATAATATTTGAATTAAGATTTATAAAAGCAACTTTCATATTAGGCCAAATACCGGAGGGAAAAGGCCTAGAAAAAAGTTGCAGAAAAAGAAAAAGGAAAACAGCTAACAACCCACGTGGGCAACGGATAATAGCCGTCGCACCGGGGCAGGTGGCAGGAACCCAGCCGCCGGGGTCCTGCCAGCTTGGCCCGGCCCAGTGGCGTGCGGGGAGTAGGCAAACCGGGCGCTGGGCCGCTGACCACAACGGGCCGCGCGGGGCAGACGAGCCATCCCATCCAAGGCCAGTACTACCGCCCGCCTCCTCGGGCTGCCAAGCGGGCTGCTGGGTGAGCGCCGGCCCAGCGCGGGGCCACTCTCTGCAGGCCGCTGCTGCGGGGAGCAGGTGAGCACGGGGTGGGATGCGGCGAGGTCCCACCCGGCCGTCTGCACCTTAGCTGCAGCTCACTGCTGCTGTGTGTGCAGTTCACTGCTTGTTGGGCTGAGAGATTTTGGCCCATTCGGCCAGGACGAATTTTCCTGAGATTTTTCCTTTACTAATAGTCCCACATGGCTAACCTGATAGGGAGGGCACACCCGCTCCGCTTATATAAAGGGGTGCCCATGGGTGGGATGAGGTACACCAACATTTGGAGAAGTCCTTTGGTTGACTTTCTCCCTCTCTCTCTCAAGTCTCCATGTGTTGGCTCGGTCCCAAGTAAGGATTGTCCACACAAGAGGCGACACACCTACAGCACGCCGTTGCGCTGCAGGGATTCCTGGCCGGATATCAACTTCCACACTCCCGGCGGGATCAGGGAGCTGGAGGTCTCATCATACACCGGATGTGTATGAAGACACGAGGCGCAACACTTGGGGCGCTTAAATGTCGTGAGCCGGAGCTGCTGCACAATGAATAAGGAGCAAGGGGTGACCTGCGAGCAGCTTCGCGACCTTGAGGTCGGCTATGAGTACGACTACTTCAACCACATTCCTCTCGGAACGTTAACCGCATATGGTCTACAAGGGTATGTATTCTATACGCTCCGTCCGTTACCGCATTACTACATAGATAGATCTTGAGCACTTTAGGAGATTCCAACGTAGAATTTTTTTGTTTTCTGCTGCGGAACCCTTCAGTGGTATCAGAGCCGATCTATGCGTAGGAGTGTTGTATGGCCAGTACCCACAAGTATTGTGCGGGCATTGATTCCTTAGTTGTTACCCTCTAACGTGTACTTGTTTATATCGTGGTATTGTTTGATGAAGTGGCCTGGACCGACCTTACGACGTATTCGTATGCGAGACTGGTTCCATGCTCAACATACGGCTCGTACCGTATAAGTGGCTAGCGAGTGTCTGTCTCTCATTCAATAGTTGATATAGCATTTACAACGGAGGCCCCCGAAAGGGGTGTAATAGAGACAATTGTTGAATCCATGTTTTGGTTGGAAAGTTCGTAGATTAGAAATGGTCCTATTGCGAAAGCCGGAACAACCACGTAAAACTTGTAATAATAAAGTAGAGGCGTCTAACTTTATTTTGCAGGAGGGCTTGTGATTATGATATGGTATTGGTCGTTACGAAGGTAAGTAGTTTACTTTTCTGTTACTAAGTAGTATAGTAATAGTCATCGTTCCGATGGACGGCCTGGTGGAGGCGTCGTGGACTTGGCGTCAAACCAAGGGCAAGATGCAGATCATGCCGGAGCGCTCGATGGAGATCAAGGCACAAGAAGAAGGACCATATTATATCACAAATATACATGTGATGTTGATACCTGTTTTACATCTTATTGTTTGCTAGTATTAGATACTCAACTGTAGCAAACAAGATAATCCCTATTTAATTTCAATGATCGTGTTCCCCTTGTGTGTGCACCACTAAGAAAGTTCTTCGTTATGAAGCCAACCGTGATGATCGGGGGCTAGACATATCTATGTTCGCATATAGTGGGTGTAGGCCATGTTGCACAACGAACACACACACGTTAGATTTGGCGAGCCTAGCATGTACATATATGGCCTCGGAACACAAGTGATCAAAAGATCGAACATGAGTCATATGGATGATGTGATTGGCATTAGGGAATGTCTACCTTTGATGCTGCAATGATGGCCGTGATGATCAGGGGAGGTGCAGAGGATTGGGATCATGTGATCACTAAAATCGTCTAGGGGATGAAAATTTTAGTGGGAGATCAATTGTAAATTGAACTCATATTATGAACTTATTCTAGAGGTCTATTTGAAAATATCTTAGTAGATCATGGCCTATCCCATTGAGGTACTTTGCGACCATGGGAATATATTGCTTGATGTGGAACTTAGTAGAAGGGTCCAACTTCATAGATTAATACCCACGCCTGAGGGATATCCTCGTAAAAGGTGATGTTCTCTTCTTGATACAATAATCATTAGGAGATAATTCGATAACTCTGCAATGTTTGTGTTTTCTCCATTATCATCCAATAAGCCATTCTCCATTTGACTGAGAGTTGGACGACAATTTTGTATTATGCAAAACCTGGCACATAAAGTAAGAGCCGTTGGATTAGTTTTCCTCCATCATGGATGAAAACAGAATATTTGGAAAATCACTTAGTGATCTTGCATTAGAGTTGAGAACTCTTAGAAGGGCTTGATTACAATGGAGGTCATATATGAAAAGGTATATGTTAGATATACAAAGTTATAAGTGTAATTCTTGCAAAAACTCGTTGCAGTTTGCAAAGTATTTGATACTTGTCCCGTTTTGTGAAAATAGGATGGTCTGCTTGAGAATTGCTAGATTTGAGGCAATGTGTCTTGATAACGGCAAGCAAAACAGTTGATGGCCGACATCACCCCTTTTCCTCAAGGTTTATCATTTGGATTAGTGGACTTGAATATAATTTTGTAATCCTTGCTTGTGTGTCTTGCTTTTTGCGAGATGATTATTCATATGAACGAGTTACAAGCCAACTGTACTATTTTCTTATGAACAATACCTTATGGTCTCATTACGATTATAAATGAGTTATTCTCACCACTATGTTAATGATAAAAGTTTAAGCATTTATAAATGATTAGAATGCTAAAAGATATGCAAAGTTTGATTATAATATGACACTATAGTTTAGTTCATTTTGGTTATTGCAGGTTCTTCATTATAAATTAAGATCGGGGTCCTAGATGCTTAATCTAGAGACTTTGCAAAACCATGCCTCGTTAGGCAGAATGACTAAAACTTCGCATTCTGGTAAAACGGTGATATGCGAAGAAATGTTGAATCTTATACATAGTGATGTATCGTATTTTCAACAAATAGTGAAAATAATTAGTTAATTATAGACTTAAGTGAATAAGCATACTTACTTAATGAAACATAAGTTTGAAACGATTTGAATTGTTCAAATGAGTTCACAACAAAGGAGGATATTGAATTAACAGAAATATAAAGTCTCTTCGATTTGATCAACAAGACTAAAGTATTTAAAGTTAATTTTGGCATAAAGGGACTTGTGAAATATGTTTCAAAAATTGTGATAAGTGGACAATTTCAAATTTTATTGAAATGTCTAAACTTCATAATCAATTTGTATTGGATACATATGGTATGATATTATCTCTTACCGAGGTTATAGTTGTCGTTTAGAGTTAGAGATCAAAATAAGTAAACACTTGTTTGAAATAGAAAGGAACATCTAAAGATTCATGGAAACAACACCATAAGAGTTATGGCATGTTCGAGTTTCTAGAGATTTCGATAAGTCAAAATCGTGGCGAATAAACAAGTCTTTGTAGATCATTCTTAGGAAGCTATGAATGGATCTTCCACAAAGGGGCAAAACTATTGTTGTCCAAAGTTGATGTGTCTTGATGAAGATACAAGTGGAAGAAAGTAAAAGATCAAAACAAGGTATTTGACCTTACCTCCGAATTGTTGAGTGGCGCAACGGAATTTTGTTTCATGAAACCGAACTCTACAAATAGAGGAGAAACCAATGATAATGATCATAAAGTTTTAGCAAAATACTTTTTACTAAAGAAAGTAGGATTCAACTATATATATTCTACAAGTTTGTGGAATTATATTGTTGATTCACTTGTCATGTTTTGAAAAAGACATACCTATGAAATACAAAGAAGCACGATGGAACTAAGTGCAAGAAATGATTGGTCATTGAAATCTCATTAGTGGAATTCTCGATTTGATGGTGATCAAAGAATTTTGGAGTGTCCAAGATTATCGAGAGGACCTGGTTTTGAGTGGGAGCTAACTGAAATCCCTCGATCTCAAATATGGATGCCATGTTTGAGTGGGAGCGTGAAATCATTCTAGGATATGTGGTCGACATATGTGTATGATTTGATTGGTGTTAATAACATTTGAGTAGATAAATTAGTATGAAGTTGAAGTTATTAAACAATGAGATCTATCGAGATAGATTGGTGAGTTTAATAAACATTGAACGTTGAATGCTTGATTTTGAAGATGTTCAGAATGTCCTAGACAAGATTCTGAAGAAGCTCAGAATGGAACAAGGTAAGAAAGAAGTTCTTACTATATGAAGCATTGAGTTAGTATTGCAACTATGGTTAAAAGAAAGAAAGAGATGTGTTGCATCTCCTATGCCTCAGCCGTAGGCTCTTCGATACAACCATATTGAATACTCGACGTAATGTGACCCGAGGTTCTAGTTGGCAGGACAGAGTCTTAATTGTAAGAACGTGGCTTTAAGTGATTCCTAAGTTGATCACTAAACCAGAATTAAGTTTCTACTTAAATGGCAAGAAGCAAAGTAAGTGGCATAGTTGCATTTCATGCAATAGGATCTACATAGATATAGATGTATAAAGGCTCCATCTGATGTGATGTATATTTATATGGCGGGACTAGTTCGTCTTTAACGTAGAATGATGTGTCCTAGGGCATAGTGCCCATGAGAAAGCCCTTGAGGTTGATCTAAAGTCGCTATAGGCTCATGGAAACCGGCCTCGTTCTGCTGCCATAACTGCCATACGTGAAGGGAATATGCCCTAAGAGGCAATAATAAAGTTGTTATTATACATATTCCAAGTATATGATAGATGTTTATTTTACATGCTATAATTGTATTAATTTGGAAACGTTAATACATGTGTGTTTAATAAACAAAAAGGAAAGTTCCTAGTTATGCCTCTCTTATAAACTAGCTCCTTGATTAACACGATGATCAAGGTTTCCTGATCATGGACATTGGATGTTGTTAATAACGAGGTCACAACATTAGTGCAATGATGTGATGAACATTCATCCAAAGTATAGAATTACGATCAAAGTCATTGTGTTTATATTGCTATAACATCTAACAAAGTAATCCTAGTCCTTAGACCATGAGATCATGTTAATCACTAACACTGGAAGAGTATCTTGATAACATCAAACGTCACAGCATGAAAGGGTGATTATAAACGTGGGTTCAGTGCTACGAAAGTGTTATGTAGAGGCTCATGGATCAAGAGTGGGATTTGTCCATCCCGATGACGGATAGATATACTCTGGGCCCTCTTTGGTGATATCACATTTGTTAACTTGCAAGCAAGTGATAAGATCACTAGAAAGTTATATCACAGGAACGAGAAAAGAGTGCATGTCGGTAATGAGATCAAGCTAGGTATGGAGATACCGATGATCGAATCTCGGACATGTAATATATCGCGAGACAAAGGAATTTAGTTACTAGCGTTAAAGGTTCCCACGATCACATAAGTCATCGTAGAATGTGTAGGAGTCAGTATGGATCTCTAGGTCCCGCTTCTGATTATTGACCTGAGAGGGGTCTCGATCATGTCTGCATTATTCACGAACCGTAGGGTGACACACTTAAGGGACACCAACACCATTTGGATCAAATATGTTTTAGATGAATGAATTGCAAAGCGCTGGAATTATTTCAATAGACACCGAAACTATTTCGGGTGAAATTGCAGAAATTGGTTTTACATGTAATATTGAAATGTTGCAGGGAGTTTTATGTGAATGTTTGTTAATTTAAGTAATTAACAAAATTCTGAATAAATTTAATAAAAGAGTTTTATTAAATGATAGAGCATTAAATTTGGAGAAATTTAATGCATTTAAAATCGAGACTTTCAAAGAGAACGTTAAGGGTGACTTTTATGTGGAGGGGGGTTACCACCACATGAATGGGGGAGGTGAGGGGTCACCCCCATGGGGCGCCGACCATGGGGAGGGGTACCCCCCTCCTCCTATAAAAGGCCACCCCTCTCACCCTTCTTCCTCACACCTCCTTGTGCAGGATCTCTCTCCCCCTCTAGAATTATTCCCCCATGGTCTCAGATTAGCGAGATACATGTTCCCGGTGGTATTTCGTTCGGAAGGAGTTGCTGCTTCCGCTACATCGCTGGAGCGAGGAGGCGGAGGTTGTTCGGTGGCCTGAACGTGTGTGCGAGTGCGGATGCGCTGCTGGTTTGTGGCGCTAGGACTTCCACACAATCTTGAGATCGGCAAGCGAATGACTACATCATCCACGTGTTCCTACTCGTTAACAAAACTTTATTGTCTTCGAGGGTAAGTTCTCTATGGATGTATATCCACCCGTTGCTTGTATCTAGTAGATAGATCTTGGCGTATAGTTCCCATCGTAGGATTTTTTTATTTCTATGCTGCGAACCCTTCAGTGGTATCAAAGCCTGATCTATGCGTAGGTGCTTTGCACGGGTAGAACACATAAGAGTATGTGGACGGTGATGATCATGTTATTGCTTCTTATATGTACTTTGGATATTGGTGGCATAGTGGGATGAAGCGACCCGGACCAACCTTACATGTCATCGCACATGAGACCGGTTCCACGACTGACATGCAACTAGTTTTGCATAAGTGGCTGGCGGTTGTCTATCTCTCCTACTATAGTCAATATCTGATTTACAACGAGTTGCTAATAATTTGGTTATCATCGTTGTGGTTCCATGTTCATAGGTAAGAATGGTTCTATATTCGAAAGCCCTAGGCCACGTAAAACTTGCAATTGATAAATTAGAGGCATCTAGTTTAGACAGTTGTGGGCTTGTGTCATGATATGGTAATGTTGTAAGTTGATGTATAGTTGATACTCTTACAACACACCCAACGTGTAAGTTCCATAGATCTTGGCCTTACACAAAAAGGAATGATAAAGATCATACCACGATGCATATGATAGTGATCAAATGCAAGAACCATATCATTTCACTTTACACATATGATGTTTGCATGTTATATTGCTTGTTTAGAGTTTTAGTAGCATTATAAGATGATCCCTCATTTAAATATAAAGATAAAAATGTGTTCTTCCTTAAGTATGCACCATTCTATGGATCGTGTTTCAAGACATCACGTGATGATCGGGTGTACTCGACTCTGCACTTTCATTCAACGGGTGTAAGACAGTTTTACACACGCGAGTACTAAGGATCTTACTTGGCGAGCCTAGCATGTACAGACAAGGCCTCGGAACACGGACCAAAAGGTTACGCATGAGTCATGTAGTTGATATGATGCCCATATAGATGCTCGCCTTTGAAGCCACACCGACTCACGTGATGATCGGACTTGGTGTAGTGAATTTGGTTCATGTAATCACCAAAAAGACACGAGGGATGTTGTTTTTGAGTGGGAGTTTAGTTGAATTGAATCTATCATAAACTTAGTCTAAATAAACTTTACAGATTCTATTGTATATGGCACCACCTGCTTTTAATTTCAATGTGTTCATGGAGAAAGAGAAACTTCTTGCGAATGGTAGCAACTTCACCAACTGGGCTATGAATTTGAGGATTCTCCTCTCTGTTGCACAAAAGCAATATGTGCTAGAAGCACCGCTAGGCCCCCCACCAGCTCCTGATGCCCTGACGAGGAAAAGAATGTCCATATAACTCGTCAGGAGGACCACAACTTAGTTCATTGCGGCATACGGTATGGGCTAGAGCCAGAACTTCGAAAGCGTTTCGAAAATGGCAATGCCTTTGATACCATGGGTGAATTGAAAATGATTTTCAATACCCATGCTGCCGTAGAGAGTTATAATGCTTCAGAAAAGTTCTTTAGCTGCATGATGGAAGAGAATAGCTCCGTAAGTGAGCACGTCCTCAAAATTTCTAGGTACACCGATATGCTTGTGTCCTTGGGAATAATAATTCCCATTGACTTAGGCATACATCGTGTTCTCCAATGTCTGCCACCTAGCTACAAGAGCTTCATGATGAACTATAACATGCAGGGCGTGAAGAAGACTCTCCCCGAGCTTCTGTCGATGCTTAAGATTGTAGAAGTGGAGATTAGGAAAGAACATCAAGTGTTGATGGTCAATAGAACCACTGGTTTCAAGAAAGACAAGAAGGGTAAACATAAGGGAAAGAAGGGCGGCAAATCTATTGCTATGCCTGAAAAGAAATCCTAGGCTGGCCCTAAGTCTGATACCGAATGCTACTACTGTAAGAGGATTGGCCATTGGAAGCGCAACTGCCCCAAGTATTTGGCGGACAGGAAGGCCGGCAAGGCAAACAAAGGTATATGTGATATACATGTTATTGATGTGTACTTGACTAGTACTCGAAGTAGCACCTGGGTATTTGATACCGGATCGGTTGCTAATATATGTAACTCGATACAGGGGTTGCGGAACAAGCGACATCTAGCAAGGGATGAGGTCACGATGCGTGTCAGCAATGGATCAAGAGTTGATGTGATATCCGTCGGAACGCTGCCTCTCCATATGCCATCGAGATTAGTGATAAACTTAAATAATTGTTATTTGGTGCCTGCACTGAGCATGAACATTGTATCCGGATTGTGTTTATTGTAAAGCGGTTATTCGTTTAAATCCGAAAACAATGTTTATTCGATTTATATGGATAATATCTTTTATGGTCATGCACATGTGATGAATGGTTTATTTCTGTTGAATCTCGATAGTACTCATACGCACATCCATAATGTTGATGCTAAAAGGATTAAACTTAATGATGATATATCTGCATATATCTGGCACTTCCGTCTAGGTCATATTGGCTTTAAACGCATGAAGAAACTCCATTCCGATGGACTTTTGGAATCACTTGTTTTTGAATCATTTGATACATGTGAGCCATGCCTTATGGGCAAGATGACTAGAACGCCGTTTTCCGGTTCAATGGAACGGGCGACAGATTTATTGGAAATCATACATACTGATGTATGCGGTTCAATGAGTGTGTCGGCGCAAGGTGGATATCGTTATTTTGTTACTTTCACGGATGATTTGAGTAGATATGGGTATATCTATTTGATGAAACACAAATCTGAAACCTTTGAAAAGTTCAAAGAATTTTAGAATGAAGTGGAAAATCATCGTAATAGAAAGATCAAATTTCTATGGTCCGACCGTGGAGGTGAGTATCTAAGTTACGAGTTTAGCACACACATGAAAGAGTGTGGAATAGTTTCACAACTCACGCCCGCCAGAACACCACAAAGTAATGGTGTGTCAGAACGTCGTAATCATACTCTATTGGATATGGTTCGATCTATGATGTCTCTGACTGACTTGCCACTATCATTTTGGGGTTATGCACTGGAAACTTCTGCATTCACTTTAAATCGTGCACCGTCTAAATCCGTTGAAACGACACCGTATGAATTATGGTTTGGATACAAACCTAAGCTGTCATTTCTTAAAGTTTGGGGATGCGATGTTTATGTGAAGAAACTTCAGCCTGATAAGCTCGAACCCAAAGCGGAAAAATGTGTCTTCATAGGATACCCTAAAGAAACAATTGGGTATTCCTTCTATCACAGATCTGAGGGCAAGGTTTTCGTTGCCAAGAATGGATCCTTTCTAGAGAAAGAGTTTCTCGCAAAAGGTGTGAGTAGTCGAAAGGTAGAAATCGAAGAGGTTATTGAACCTTCTCTTCATGGAATGACGAGTGGCGCAGCGCTGGAAGTTGTTCCAGAGTTGACTTCACCAAATTAAGAAGGAACTAATGATAATGATCATGAAACTCCGAAAGAGGACACTACCAAACCTCGCAGGTCAAGCAGGACACATGCAACTCCTGAGCTGTATGGGAATCCTGTTGTGAATTTCATGGTTGATGAAATGGATGACCTTGCGTCGTATGAAGAAGCAATGATTAACCCGGATTCCAACAAATGGCTAGAAGCCATGAAATCCGAGATGGAATCCATGTACGAAAACCAGGTTTAGACCTTGGTGGACTTACCTCATGACCGAAAGGCCGTTGAGAATAAATGGATTTTCAAAAGAAAAACTGATGTTGATGGTAATGTGACCGTCTATAAAGCTCGACTTGTCGCAAAAGGGTTTCGACAAATTCAAGGAGTTGACTATGATGAGACATTCTCTCCCGTAGCGATGCTAAAATCAGTTAGGATTATGTTAGCAATTGCTGCATATTTCAATTATGAAATATGGCAGATGGATGTCAAAACTGCGTTCCTCAATGGTAATATTGAAGAAGAATTGTATATGATACAACCAAAGGGTTTTGTTGATCCTAAGGATGCTAACAAGGTGTGCAAGCTTCAGCGATCCATCTATGGACTGAAGCAAGCATCACGGAGTTGGAATCTCCGCTTTGATGAGGTGATCAAAGAGTTTGGATTTGTCCAAACTTATGGAGAGGCTTGTATTTACAAGAAAGTGAGTGGGAGCAATGTGGCATTTCTGATATTATATGTGGATGACATATTATTTATTGGAAATGATATAGATCTTTTAAACAGTGTTAAAAGTTATCTAAACATCAAATTTTCTATGAAAGACCTTGGTGAAGCGTCATATATATTAGGCATAAAGATCTATAGAGATAGATCGAGACGCCTAATAGCGCTATCACAGGGTATATACCTTGATAAGATTTTAAAGAAGTTTAAAATGGACGAAAGTAAGAAGGGGTTCTTACCTATGTTGCAAGGAAAGACATTGAGTAAGACTCAAAGTCCGGCTACGGTGGAAGAAAGAGAGATAATGGATAAGATCCCCTATGCTTCATCCATAGGCTCTATAATGTACGCCATGCTATGTACAAGACCGGGTGTAGCACATGCTATTAGTTTGACTAGTAGGTACCAATTTGATCCAGGTTTGGAACACTGGATAGCGATTAAGAATATCCTTAAGTACTTAAGAAGAACTAAGGAAATGATTCTTGTATACGAAGGTGAAGAAGAGCTGGTCGCTAATTGTTATGTCGACGCTAGCTTTGACACTGATCCAGATGATTACGTCTCAATCCGGATACATATTTCTCATGAACGGAGCAGCAGTTAGTTGGAGCAGCTTCAAACAACCCGTGGTAACAAGGTCAACAACGGAGGCGGAATATATTGCTGCTTTAGAAGCAGCACATGAAGAAGTTTGGACGAAGGAGTTCATTACCAAACTGGGTGTGGTTCCTAGTGCGTTGGATCCAATGGTGATCTATTGTGACAACAATGGAGCCATAGCCAACGCAAAGGAACCAAGGTCTCACAAGAAAACATATTAAGCGCCGGTTTCACTCCATCCGTGAGCATGTCAAGGATGGAGATATAAAGATTTGTAAAGTACATACGGATCTCAATGTAGCAGATCCATTGACTAAAACTCTCCCTAGAGCAAAACATGATCAACACCAGAACTCCATGGGTGTTAGATTTATCACCATGTAACTAGATTATTGTCTCTAGTGCAAGTGGGAGACTGAAAGGAATATGCCCTAAGAGGCAATAATAAAGTTGTTATTATACATATTCCAAGTATATGATAGATGTTTATTTTACATGCTATAATTGTATTAATTTGGAAACGTTAATACATGCGTGTTTAATAAACAAAAACGAAAGTTCCTAGTTATGCCTCTCTTATAAACTAGCTCGTTGATTAACAAGATGATCAAGGTTTCCTGATCATGGACATTTAGTGGAATGATGTGATGAACATTCATCTGAAGTATAGCATTACGATCAAAGTCATTGTGTTTATATTGCTATAACATCTAACAAACTAATCCTAGTCCTTAGACCATGAGATCATGTTAATCACTAACACTGGAAGAGTATCTTGATAACATCAAACGTCACACCGTGAAAGGTGGGTTCAGTGCTACAAAAGTGTTATGTAGAGTCTCATGGATCAAGAGTGGGATTTGTCCATCTCGATGACGGATAGATATACTCTAGGCCCTCTTGGGTATATCACATTGGTTAGCTTGCAAGCAAGTGATAAGATCACTAGAAAATTATATCATGGGAACGAGAAAAGAGTACATGTCGGTAACAAGATCAAACTAGGTATGGAGATGCCGATGATCAAATCTCAGACATGTAATATATCGCGAGACAAAGGGATTTAGTTACTAGCGTTCAAGGTTCTCACGATCATAGAAGTCATCGTAGAATGTGTAGGAGTCAGTATGGATCTCCAGGTCTCGCTTCTGATTATTGACCTGAGAGGGGTCTCGATCATGTCTGCATTATTCACGAACCGTAGGGTGACACACTTAAGGGACACCAACACCATTTAGAGCAAATATGTTTTAGACGAATGAATTGCAAAGCGCTGGAATTATTTCAATAGACACCGAAACTATTTCGGGTGAAATTGCAGAAATTGGTTCTGCATGTAATATTGAAATGTTGCAGGGAGTTTTATGTGAATGTTTGTTAATTTAAGTAATTAACAAAATTCTGAATAAATTTAATAAAAGAGTTTTATGAAATGAGAGAGCATTAAATTTGGAGAAATTTAATGCATTTAAAGTGGAGACTTTAAAAGAGAATGTTAAAGGTCACTTTTATGTGGAGGGGGGTTACCACCACATGAATGGGGGAGGTGAGGGGTCACCCCCCATGGGGCGCTGGCCATGGGGAGGGGTACCCCCCTCCTCCTATAAAGGGCCACCCTCTCACCCTTCTTCCTCACACCTCCTCGTGAAGGATCTCTCTCCCCCTCTAGAATTATTCCCCCATGGTCTCGGATTAGCGAGATACATGTTCCCGGTGGCATTTCGTCTGGAAGGAGGTGTTGCTTCCGCTGTATCGCTGGAGCGAGGAGGCGGAGGTTGTTCGGTGGCCTGAACGTGTGTCTGAGTGCGGATGCGCTGCTAGTTTGCGGCGCTAGGACTTCCACACGATCTTGAGATCGGCAAGCGAACGACTACATCATCCACGAGTTCCTACTTGTTAACAAAACTTTGTTGTCTTAGAGGGTAAGTTATCTATGGATGTATACCCACCCGTTGCTTGTATCTAGTAGATAGATCTTGGCGTATAGTTCCCATCGTAGGAATTTTTTGTTTTCTATGCTGCGAACCCTTCAATACGTACACAAAGGACAGCAAAGTGTGTTTCGAAGTTTAGATGACAACAGTGAAAACGACCGTCATTATAAACACTAGAAACAAAGTCTCACTTTGTTTCCAAACAAATGCTTCGACCCATTATATGATAATGGTGTGAATGTCAAAATTAGGAAGACATTAACGATTTGCAAAAGACATAATGATCTGGTAAAACAGAACATGGACATGACATTTCCCGTGAGCATGCATGATCTATAAACGCATATGTTATATGGTTTATATGAGTAAAATGCGAGCTAGATTATTTGTACTCTAGTGCAAGTGGGAGACTAAAGGAGATATGCCCTAGAGGCAAATAATAAATAGGTTTTTATTGTCATATCTCAATTAGTTTATAATAGTTTCATATTATGCTATAACTGTGCCAAGTAGAAACATTGGTACAGGTGTGGTATGAAACAACCAAGTCCCTAGTAGCCTCTATTCATACTAGTTCGTTGGTCATGAGGATGATCTAGGTTTCAAGATCATGGGCATTTATGCCAATTGACAATGGGGTCATATCATTAGAGAATGATGTGATGGACATTCCTCGAAGGATTGCAGATCAAGTCATATATAGTTCATTGTTGTAACAGCTAAATCTAGACTCCTAATTCCTTAGACTGTGAGGCTATATCAATCACTGTCTCCCTAGAGTGCTTAGATAGCATCAAACGTCATCTGGTAATACGGTAGCAATAAATGTGTGCTTAGGTACTCGGAGGAACCGTAGAGGCAATATATGTCAAGAGCGGGATTTTTTCGCCCACATGACGGGTAAATATACATACGGCCGGCTTGGTGAGATTATATCCATAAATGTTGCAACATGTGACTCGATCACGGGGATATAATATCACGGTAACAAGAAAATATAACTTGTTGTTAACGAGATTGAACAAGGTATGTGATACCAATGATCGGATCTCGGACAAGTCGTATTGAGAAACAAAAGGAATATGGATGCTACATTTACCGGTTCAAACGACATTATCATCAGGAATGCATAGGGCTCACATGGACATCCCTAGTCCCTCAGATCATTGATATAGATCATGTCTAGAGCATTCCCGAGCCGTGAGAGGATACACTTAAGGGTACGATGATAGCGATCATTCGTAAGACGAAATCACAGTAGAGAAAGAGAAAGCCGGAATCGTTCCGCGGAGAGATCTGAAGATGTTCGGAGAAAGAATAAAGGAAAAGACCAGAAAAGTGTTTTCGGATAAATGAGAATTTAAATATACATTTGTTATATGTTAATTATGAATTAATATATACTAAATAATATTTAGATTGAGATTTATAAAAGCAACTTTTTATATTAGGCCAAATTCCAGGAGGAAAATATCCTAGAAGAAAAGTTGCAGAAAAAGAAAAGAGAAAAAGGAAACAGCCCAAGCGACCTAGGCGGCAGATAACGCCTGCCGCACGGGTAGCATGCAGCTGCCAGCCGTCGTAGCCAGCCTGCTCAACCCCGGCCCAAGGGAGCTCACGGGGGAGCGGGCAGGCGGGGCTGGCCAACGGGCCACGGGCGAGCGAGCGCCGGCCCACCCGGGCGACGCCTCGCTGCCGCGTGCGCAGCGGACAAGCTGGGTCGCCAGGGCACTCCAGCCCACCCGGGTCGGCCAGCTTGGCCACATCGCCGGCGAGCGCGAGCTGGGCCGCGGTGGTGCCCCAGGCCCACCCGACTGCTCCTATTCTTATCTCGCTCCTTCAGATGCCAGATCCGGTTTTTTTTTGCGAGATTCCACCGATCTATTAATAATCATCAATAGCAGTACAAAGAATCCTAAAAGTAATAAAATCTTCTTGAATTTTGTTATCCAATAAAGTGACGGCCAGAGTTTGCTAAAAAAAAAGAGGAGACATCTGCACAGGAGTATTTCCAGTCAAGTTAGGTGTACACCTTCTCTTGTTTTCATCGCAAACAAGATGATGTTTATACAACACGAATCGTTAGTAGTACATGCATACAACCTCGAGATTGACGCTTTTGACAAATACTCTGTAATAGTCTATCCTATTTTTGCAGGGGCCGTACTAGTACTAGTTTATTCAATATATACCGCTAATAACTTTGAATATTTTGTAGTCCAAATCGGTAAGCAACTTAGGGAAATTTGACACCGGGAAAATAATTAATTGGATACATGACGCTGCATAAATGACATAATAATTCCATGCAATCGCTGTCTGAAGTGTCATTTTCCCTGTTTTTTTTCTCAATGTACACATTAAACCTTTCAATTTTCTATGTTGTTTATACCCGAACATGCTTTTTGTTTTACTTTTACAACAAGTAGGGTCGCTTACGCTGTTACACTGACATTCGCTGAAACACACGGAATCTTTTGTTGTACAACCAAGTGAAGAATACTGTGACACTAGTCATTTGTATTTGATCGACTTCCATCTTTCACCTCTCAACTATGTATTTATGACACACATTGTGCTAGTTAGTGAAACGCACGTGATGTTTATTTACAACGCCTTCAAATGTCATCAGCAGATTTCTCCTCCAAGTCAAATCCAATCCTTTTAAATTGAAAAATGCGCTAAATTTGGGCTCTCTTTTTCAAAAGAAAACTTGTCATGTCGTATCTTGCACTAATCTCAAAGCCGTACCGGCGGATAACAAAACTGCAGAGTCCCCATCGCACCCAGCCGACCCGATTCAGTTGCACACACACGACAGCGAGAAGGGGAATTTTTCTAGCTAGGGTTTTAGGCAGCGATGGGTTCGGCGAGCGACGAGACGGCGGCGGCGGCGGCTGCTGCGGCGGCGGCGGAGGGCGCCCCCGCAGGGGAGGCCGGGCCGGACTCCAAGGACCTGCAGCAGCAGAGCAAGGCGCTGGACAAGCTCACCGACCACGTCGAGGACCGCCAGCTCGACTCCTCCCGCGTCCAGTCCGTACGTCCTCTCAAACTCCCACCCCACGCTCTTTTCGATTCGCGGGTTCCGTCGCCTCGTTAGTGAGGGTTAGGTGTGGATCGGCGATCCACCAGCTCGTTGGTGAGCATATCGGAGCGACGAGCTGGGGGATTTGGATATTGGTGGAGCCGTGTAGGCATGGTGAATCGCTGGCATGAATTAGTTCTGTGCCGCTCCCCTGCTTGGTAGGGATGGGACGCTTCAGTTCAATCCTCCGTACAGGACTAGTCTGTGCCTGGAAGCGTGTTTATACTAGTAGTAGTATTATTATTCCGTTAGTCAGAATCATTCCAGATGTCTTCTGAATCCTGGTCGATTAGTTGAGCATACTGTGTGTTTCTGTATTCCGTGATCCTCCGTATTGTCTGTTGTCGTTATTGTCGCTGGAACCGGTATTATCAAATCTACCGTCTAAAGATGCTGGATCTTAGCATGCACGACAGTTAAACAACTTACATTTTCTAGCAGCTCCCCATGTTTTTGTTTACCACCAAAAAATTTCCGTGATTCTTTTTGTTTGTTTGTTCCTACGACTGTGTGTCGAAACCTTTCTTTCTTAAAATTCTTGAAAGACGATAACATTATGTTAGAGATTCAGTTTTAACATTTGAAGGTTGCTAGTCAATTGCAAGTTATCATTTCTTAACTGCAATATCATCCAAAATTCCGGTAACTTGGAAAATGCTACGAGTATGGCCTCTGAAAAGGTCCGCTTGGGAAGATATACAGTTCAAACCTTCAAGTCCATCCATAAACCGTTTTAATCAGATGAGTTTGAAGGGGTTGTATGGATGTCTCTGAAAGAGACAGCTACTAGCAGTTGAATGGCGCCTTCTTATAGTAATTCCATGCTAAAACATCAATATCAGGAAACTATCTAGAAGTATGATGTAGAAGGTAGGACCATAGAGATATGTATGTTTAATTGTGATACTTTTAAGAGTACCTTGGTGAAGCTGATAGATCCTTCTTTCTTTTACAGGCCATGGCAGCTCTTGCTTCATCTAAAGAGGCCGACTGGAATGCCATGAGACTGAGGTTAGTGTAGAAAATATTCACAGCTATTATTCTACTCTCAAGATACTTGCAATACATCAATGCACTATTCTTTTGTAGTTTTTACTGAATACAACTACTCCATCTTCAGTGAATGACAGAGGTGACTAGCAACTGAACATGGAAGATTGAATGTGATGTTCAGTTTGAATAAGACCTTTGCCTGCTAGAAATTTTAGCTTCATTTGTAAAGGCCGTTAACTAATTAGATTAGCACTTTATGAAGAAGTGAACAGGTCAGCAGCTCAGACAGCTTACAGTTTTGCTACCACAATATCTTGTCATCTGATAGCATTTTGGTCTGATGAAAGAGCAAGGCTAGTAAGGATAAATAAACAAACATACAAGAAACAATTCTAGCACGATGATAGTGGAATGTAGATCCTTTGTACTTCACAATTTGTGCTCTTGAGTTTGCAACCACCGCCGGCCAGCCAGATCATGGGGCAGCTGGGCTCTTGCCGAGGCCGCCACCTGCCCCTGTCCTATCCCTGCCTAGGCCACTGCCCGCCCCTTCCCAGGCCTTCGGCCGTCGCCAGCCCTTGCCCAGGCCGCCGCCGCTAGGGCTGGGGTTAAGTCATCAGGAGCCGCTGCCGTTGCCTCTCCATTCTAGCTACTGCCTAGGTTGGCTAGACTCTATACGCCTGGTGTACAACATATTTGCAAGAGGAAAGAGTGATGTCCTGGACAGGTTCCAGCAAACAAGCAGCAGCACGTATCTCTATCTCTATCTCTCTCACTTCCTTTCTGAATTAGCAACCAGCAACCAGCACGTGCGGTCTGGGCACGGGCAGCAGATGTGGAAGGTGGAGGTTTGTTGAGGGCGGGCGCCAGAGGCTGGTCTTGCTGGCCAGAGCCGGTCCTACGTGATCACCGTTATCTTGCTCTAGCTAGGATGAACAGGTACGAGGGAACATGTGCTTTATGTATGTTCTGGGTTAATTTTACTACAATGATGAATAACGTCTATAGAACTTAGGGTTGAATGTTGAACCATATCACAGTTGAGGGTTGTACACTGAACTTTGGGAAAAGTTCAGGGGATAAACTGTACTTATCTCTTTCTGATTTGTTTGGATTGTGAGAAAAGTATAGCTTACCAATTTGGCAATGTTTGGTTGGATAGTTGCCAACATTTTGGCATGCCAATGCGCAAATTCTGCTTCATCTTCCTAGCCAATGTTGGCTAATTCGTTGGGAGGTAAAAACCAAAATCACCCAATATTTGTGGGCAGGAAAAACCTCAAACAAAATTGTGTCTAGCCAAATTTCGGGTAGGGCACCCTTGGGCGTAAACCAGCCCCACAGATCAGTATATTTATTTGAGCCATGTCAACTCCAATGTGGAGTGAAGATAATGGCCTTGAAAAGAAGGACACTTATTTCTCAGATATAAATGGGTTGACCTCGTTCTACTGAAAATGTTGTTCGCAAGTCATGAGGATTGTTATAAAAAAATTGGTGTTTTTTTATTTTGCTCTTTCACCAGGGAGAAAGAATTAGCTGCTGTCAAGATCAACCCTACTGATGTTGAAATCATCGCCAACGAGCTTGAGGTGGCATCTGAAACCTTAACTCACAGCTATTTTTCGAATTCGCTGAAAGCCCCTTCTAAAACATATCTGACTCTGCAGTTGGACAAGAAGATTGCTGAGAGGACGCTACGGGAACACAAAGGCGATGCTGTTGCTGCTGTTCGGTTCTTGCTTCGCACATGATGCCGCTAATGATTTCCGTCAACCAGTAAACGGGGCTGTACTTTGCGCTCCTGTTCAGGGCTGTCTGTATCACAGTGGAACGGTCATTTTTTTGGCATACATTCGGAACTTGTCTTTTGATGATGCTGAAACTAGTTTCTGTTTTCCCATAAGATTCTAAAGTTACTCGGGAGTTCTTTGGTGTTTTATATCGGAACAATTCACATACATGTATGAGATGATTAGTTAATTTGGAGATCCAAATACTTTTTTCACGAGATCAATGAAGTGACATGAGATGGTTGGTTAATCGTGGTAGACAGTGAGTTCTCTCGTGCATTTTCTACAAGATGTTTGAAGAGCAGGCCGTGCACTGTCTCAATCGGAGGCATCGGCCTGTTCTATGACAGGGTGAACTGCTGTTAGAGGATTTCAAGTTAATCATCACCTGCATAACACATGGCAAACTGATGTGCTTGACTTCTTCTGCTACATAATTTCGTCCCAATCTGTTTTGCCAGGTATTGTTGTGCAGCTTTTGAACACGGAACTGTGACCTGTCATCTGTGATCGAATTTACTCTTGGATTTTCTGTGTGGCTATTGCAGTTGCGAGACTACGTACTTAACTTGCAACTAAAGCAATTAAGCAGATGAGTTTCTGCTTCATATTTCCTTGTTAGCATAATAGCCTTGTTGTAAATAAGTTTAAGCTATTTTACTTGACAACTACTCAAGAACAATCACAATCATATATGGGTAGTGCCACACGAATTTGAGTTAAAGAGAACACTATTGATCTCTATGTTTCACACCACTTCGACGTTAAGTGGTGTCCTTCCCTGTTTTCTTCCGGAACACGATTCTGTGCATTCTCGTGAAAATTTTGAACTAGAATCATCTTTCCAGGAGAACATCGGCCACATTTTACAGCAGATTTTTTTTAGGAAAATATGAAGCATTCCACCATGCGGTGAGCGGGTCTTCTCAGTATCACAATGGAACGGCCACTTTTGACATGTATGTAGAGGTAGAACATATCTTTCTGCGAAGCTTCAAACTTGTTTCTGTTCTCTACCTGAATTTGAAATGTCAGGGAGTTCATCGGTGTTCATATGCACTTGAGATGATGCTTGGTTCATTTGAAGTTCCAGATGCTATTTTCGTAAGAACAAAAACGACATGTACTGGTCCGTCAGCAATATGTTCAGAAAACATGTGGTGGATTGTCTCAATCGTAGGCACCTGAACCTGCATGTTTTATTGAAAGGTGAGGTGCATTCAAAGGCGAGAAAAATTCTCAAGGATTTCACTATTTATACCTGACCAACACATGCACATTGCCTCTGCTACATAATTTCGTCCTTGTTGGTTTTCATGTCCAAATTAACGAGGAGCTGCACTATTTTATTCTAGTGGCAGTGTTGAACTTGGAATTATCATTCCAGTAGAACATATATAACCTCACATTTTACAGAAGACAAGTATTTCTGAGAATTTTGAAGCACTACTTAAGAAACAATCAAGCAGGGTAAGTTCCACACGATGAAACACATTGGAAATGATGTGGAAAGCACATAAACCTTTTCCATGTAAGCCAAAATACACTAGAATATGGCGGGCCAAAAGAAGGCTGCATGACATGTGATGATCATAAGAACACCAACAAAAATCAAGTAAAAGAGCTACCGGGTTTATCAATGCACTCAGACAATAACCAAGCAAAACTACCACCAGAAGGCTGTGGGAATATCGAGCACATAAACCTTCCCCTTGCCAAAACCAAAGACTGACCGAGAATAACGTCTGAATTAGAGTGCATGACAGGTGACGATCATAAGAAAGGCAGCAAAAATCAAGTAAAAGAGCTCCAGGAACCATCAATGACCTAAGAACGTCACATAACAAAAAGTAATGAGCTTGCCAGAGACAAACATGAGCTGTCAAAACATAGAGCAAGGAAAGCAAGACCACAGGAATGAATAACCAAGTAAAACTGCAAGGTCTAACAAACATGCAAACATGACAGCAACAAGAAATACCAACAAACCTAAGTTTAACATCAGTTACATCTACAGATAGCAAAACATAGTCTCAGCACACTACCAATTCCACGACAGATATAGGTTCATTACGATACAGACAAACTCGTAGAAATAAAGCAGCTCTTGTAACAGAAAGAGTAATTATTGGAAGTAAAGTGCCTTCAAAGACGGAAAAGAATCTCAAGGGTTGCACTATTACCTGACAAACATGCAAATTGCTTCTGTTAGATAATTTACTCTTTCTGTTAGGTTTTGCTGTGCTAACAAGGGCTGCGCTGTTTTATTCACATGAAAATGTTGGAATTTGAAATCAGCATTCCAATAGAACATATATACCACTCACATTTTTCAATAGAACAGTATTTCAGAAAAATATGTAAGAAAACAATCAAGCAGTTAAGTTACACATGACGAGATACAAATTGAACCCAGTTTGTCTTTACCAAATGCCAAAACAACCACAGGTCATGATCACAAGTCAGAAGAAGAGTGCATCACAGGCCATTATAATAAGAACTCGAAGCAAAAATAAAGTTAAAAAGTAGCATGATCAGTTTAAAAGAAGCAACACTATCCCAACATAACTGTCAAGGCATAGAAAGTAAAGCGGGACTAACCAAGCAAAACAGACAAAGGCAAAGACAGAAACAAGAACTACCAGTAAAATATACTGCCCAGAAATTCTTTGGCACAAAAGAGCACAAAGACGTGTTTCATGAACCAAATGTCTGCAGTTCAATCAAGACCCTGACTGAGCTGCACGAAAATGTTGGAAGAATCATCAGTCGAGTAGGAACATGAAAGCTGCCTTTTCTATTGGCACAAATAAAACCAAGAAAAGGTTGTAGAAACAAGCCATAAACCTTCTCCATGGAAAAACCAGGAGACCGAGAATGACAAGTGGCAAAACAAAAATCAATTAAGAAGCTTCAAGAACTACCAATGACATGGGAATTATAACAAAAGTCAAGTGTTCGCCAGAGGAAAGCAAGAACTTAAAACTGCAACATCTAACAAAAATGCAAACACATGACAGCAACAAGAATTATCAACGGACGACAGACATATAATAAATCTAAGTTTAACATCTGTTACATCACGACAGATATAGCAAAACATAGTCTCAGCACACTACCAATATCACGACAGATAGGTTCATTACGATACAAGACCGACTCATAGAAATAAAGTAGCTCTCTGAAACAGAAAGAGCAAGTAGCAAAACACCGACCCAGAACTTAGAGCTTGTCCTCGAATTCAGACAGAGGAGTCATCTGTTCCTTGAGCCCCTTCCTCTTGCGGATGTCCAGGACAAGGGTGTGAGACTGGGAGCCAACCTCAAGAGGATCAGAGTTCATGACATCCCAGTGGTCAAACACACACTGGGGGAAAGCCTGGCCAGATGTGGCTGCCCTGAGGGTGGCAGAGAAACCGAAGGACTCAATGACAGGGAGGTAAGCCTTGATGTTGTACAGTGGGGTACCTGGCCTCTGCATCTCCTCGAACACGTGCCCTCTCTTCTGGTTCAGCACACCATAGATTCCACCAAGTGCATTCTCCGGGGCCTGGATCTCAACAAGGTAGACAGGCTCCAGCAGCCTTGGCTTGGCAGTGAGCTGGGAGGCAAATATGACCCTCCTGGCCGTTGGAATAACCTGACCACCACCCCTGTGAATAGCATCAGTGTGGAGGACAACATCACAGACTTCAAAACAGATGCCACGCATGTTCTCGTCCGCCAGAGCACCTTCCTTCGATGCCCATTGGAACCCAGCCACAACAGAGTCCTTGATCTCATTCAGGTACTGCACTCCCTTACACATATCAACAACCATGTTGGGGCCAGTGGTCTCAGGTCCAAAGCACCAGATCTTCTTCGCAAGATCCTTGTCCCAACCGAACTCCTCAGACAGGATCTTGGACCGCACCTTAGGATCATCACGTGGGCCAATGCGTCCATCATCAATGGCCTCTGGCAAATTTTCCTCCAAAGGACGAGCCTCCATGTAGAGACGGTTGTGCTTGTTCGGGGACTTGCTCATAACAGTACGGCATGACTTGTCCAGGACAGTCTCACGGAAGGAGACAACAGGAGGGGAAACAATAATTTCAGCACCACCCATGAAGTCATCCTGCAGATCCTTCAAGCAAATCTCAAGGTGAAGCTCACCAGCTCCAGCAATGATATGCTCACCAGACTCCTCGATAGAGCAGAGGACCATAGGATCAGACTTGGCCAGCCGCTTCAAACCTTCAACAAGCTTGGGAAGATCAGAAGCCACCTTGCACTGAACAGCAACACGCACAACAGGGGACACAGAGAACTTCATTGCTCTGATTGGGCAGGCATCAACTTCCTTCTCATTTGTCAGGGTTGCGTTCTTCGTGATGAACTGATCCAATCCAACCAAGGCAACAGTGTTACCGCAGGGAACATCCTCAACAGACTCTTGCTTCTTTCCCATCCAGATAACAGTACGCTGGACACTCTTGGTGTAGAGATCTTTCTTCTGGCCAGGAACATAGTTGGGACCCATGATACGGACCTTCATGCCAGTTGCAACCTTCCCAGCAAAAACACGACCAAAGGCAAAGAACCTGCCCTTGTCAGATGCTGGAATCATCTTGGAAACGTACAGCATAAGAGGACCATCAGGGTCACAGTTTCTGATAGCATTTGCATAGATATCATCAAGGGGGCCCTCATACAAGTTCTCAACACGATACCTCTGAGCCTTTGAGGGAGAGGGCAGGTGATACACCATCATCTCAAGAAGAGCACGACTGGCAGGAAGCCAAGTTTGCATGACACGCTTCATCAGAGGCTTGCCCATTAGGTCCTTCTCATCATTCTTCATGACAATACCAAGCTTCTTCAACATGGGCCACAACTTATCCTTCTGATCATTCATACAGATCTCAATGATTTGCTTGATTGGCTCATAGCAGAACTGAACAAAACCTCTCTTGCAGGTAGCTGAGCCAGAGTTCTTTGTCGTCCATTTCTTGGTGGCTGGGTCAAAGAAGTTCTCACCCCACAGCCTCTCCATCATCTTTGATTCATCAACACCAAACTTGGAGGCATACATCTTGGCAAAGTTTGTAAGGGTAAAAGCCCACCCGTGCAAACCAGCAGAGAAAGCAACAGTCCCCTTCTCTGGGTAGACTTGGACATCACCAAGGAGAACATCTTCATATGTTGCCATGATGACATTGGCATTCTCAATGACACGGGAGAAAGTCTGATAAGCTTCCTCACCATCCACTTGAAGCTCAAGGAAACACCTGTCCATTTTGTTGACAGTAAGGACAGGTCTAATCCTCTCACCAAGAGCCTGGCGCAGAACAGTTTCAGTCTGCACGCAGACACCCTCAATACAGTCAACCACCACCAAAGCACCATCAGTAATACGAAGAGCAGCTGTGACTTCCGAAGAGAAATCAACGTGACCGGGTGAATCAATCAGGTTGATCAAGTACTCATTCCCGTCTCTCTCACCCTTGTAGCTTGCAAGTGATTCATCAGTCATCTCATAGAAAAGAGAGATACCAGTGGATTTGATTGTAATACCACGTTCTGCCTCATCTGCACGGGTATCAGTCATGCGAACATCACCAGCAACCTCCTGGGCAATAATCCCAGCAGCGGCCACAAGGGAGTCAGTAAGCGTAGACTTTCCTGTAAATATGAAAGAAACATGTAAGAACAGTTCCCAATTTAAGAATTCAACAAGATAAAAAGCACAATGTTCTGAACAGTACAACAGAACATATATAAGACAACTGAAAATACATAAGTATGAAAATATCATGTAAGAACTGTGCATAATTTAAGAATTCACAGATTTAAAAGTATCATGTACAAGGGACAGTAGAACAGAATATAAGAGGAGACAAAGTAGGACAACAGCACAATACACTGAAACAATAAAGATAAAAATGATAAAAAATATGATATAATTTACAGGGATATTGAAAAGCAATACATGTAAGATGTTTAGTAATTAAGTACAAGAGTGCAATTATCATAGCTTTTTAAATGTAATACATACAATCATTAACATGTGTACACCAAACCGAGCAGAATTTGAGACATAGAGCTACAAGTCGGTGGTTACATTTAACCAAAGCCAAAAAACAATCATACAGTATGAGAATGCTTAAGGGCACACAATGAGATGAATTGATATTTACACAAACTATTCCAGAACAATGGTTAACAGCATCAAATTACTCCCAAAAATAGGGCAAATAGAACATAAATCAACAAGTTAAAACAGCATAAACTAGATTGTTGGACACCACTGTTCAGGCACATACCATGGTCAACATGAGCAATAACAGACATGTTTCTGATATTGTTCTTTTTATCCATAATCCTGCGGAGCTCCTCCGCTGTAAACTTCACCATCTTGACTACTTCTGCAAATCACTCTGGAATATAAGTTCCTGTTCAATGAACAGCAGTCTATTAGAATCGAACAAGAATAAGGTGCAAATGACTAATGTGATACTTGGAACAACCATAATTGCCTATTCAAATGTGCTCTTTACATGGTTGGACGCCCATAGTTTTCAAAACTATACTATATCCAACACCAAGTAAGACTAATGCATATACAAACAAGAGGCAGTGTTTAGAAAACTAGAAGGTGAAAAGAGCACCGAGAAAGAAGCAACATATATTCAGTACAGTTTGTGAACAAACTAATGAGACAAAGTCCAGGAACTTAATCATAGAAAGTGCACCAAGAAGGCAACAACAAAATTTCAGTGTACTTAGCATGGCAGTTTGTGGAAAAACTAAGACACCAAAATATGAACAAGAGCAAACCATTAAGAAAACTGTAGTTGCCAACGCTGGTGTCCACCACTGAGGTGGTCGCACAGCTATGAAACACAAGAACGTAAGGATTCCACTAAGTAAATCTTCAGGTACTTCCAGATCCATAAAACTTACAAAACAACAACAAAATTTCAGTGTAGTTAGCATGGCAGTTTGTGGAAAAAGTATGACATCAAAATATGAACGATAGCAATCCATTAAGAAAACTGCAGTAGCTAACACTGCTCTCCATCACTTCAGGAGTTGCACAGCTCTGAAACACAAGAACGTAATAGATTCCACTAACTAAAACCTTCAGATAGTTCCAGATTCATAAAACTTACAAAACGATAGATCATCAACAAGTCTATCTAAAAATCAATCATAGCTAAAAGCTAGATATGCTTATTAAAGTACATAGTCTGTTACATAAATTAGGAAGCATGCATTTGCCTATGACCAAGTGAACGGCAAGACATGGAATTAAAATTTCACCATCGCATACCACAATACTATAAAACACGCAACAAGCCAAGAACAGAATCTGATATTATTCAAATTACACAAGTCAACTCATGATTTAACAAGAAAGCAAGCACAGATGCAACGTTCTCCCCCTTTTACACCTCAAACTAAATTGAACATGCAAAGCTAGCAGTGATATCTATCTCTATTACCACCACGTTGAAGCTGAGAACAGGTAACAAATTCCTGAACGCTAAGGCAGACAAAAACGGGCAAACAGTACCCTACAGCTTGAACAGTCTAGGAAATCGACAAAAGTACACAATAATAGAGCACCAGAAAGATAGATCCACGCTAAACACGACGGAATAACAAGTGTCTACCACCACTACTACTACCAGACGAACATCTGCTACGGCTTATCGACCACGAAACTGTAGATCTGCTACGTTTAAGAACAGCAAAAACAAAAGCAAACCTACAGACGAATCCAGGAAACTAGAGCGCATCCAGCGAGCCTAAGACCAGAAAAATCGAGTAGGATCCAATCGGTAGCGCATCCAACGAGACTAGAACCAGTAAAATCCACTACGCAGCAGCGGATACGGGCGCGTCGAAGAGATCCAGGAAGCAATCGGAGAAGAGAGGAGGCGAGGGAGAAGGAACGGAGGTCTCACCTTCGCTTCCGCCTCCGGATCGGAGGGAAGAGACGAGGAAGCGGCGGCGGCGGGTTTAGGGGATTGGGGGAGGAAGGAATGGTGGGGGAAAAACCTAGGGTGTGCCTGCCGATATATATATTGCAGGTAACGCGCTGGCCACGCATACGCTATCGTCAGGGCAAGGCGGAGACCCGCGCGGCTCGGTCCAGAAGCGAAGGAGCCTCACGGCCCGGCCCAAGATATGCGTGAGAACCTTTTCTTGTAGCGAGAATATTCTCCCTTTCTCTACCAGCACGTGTGAAAAGTTCCTCATTACACACCCCTGGCTGGAAATAAGATGTTTTTCGTTTGGGATGGACAAAGCAGCAGAGAGCTTAATGCATTTGCTTGGGTTTCAATTTCAAATTAAACATTGTTATCATGGGAAATCCGAAAATATTGTGTGTCATGAAGACATCAACCACCCGAGGATGGTCTTTAGAAAGCGTGCCAGATACCGGAGAATCCCTGCAGCACATTAATGTCTTTGTGAGATCTAGTAATTCTAAAAGAATCTCAATATAGTCTGACAAATAAGTTCTACCAGAGTATGTATATTCTATGTCTTCGACAAATATTGTTTACAGTATCAGCAATTACAATTATCAAGAAACAAACACTTCACACTTAGTTGCTTATGTTTATGTTTCATACTACTTATTATTTTTGAGTTGGAATCTCTTCATAGCTTGCAATGACTATTAAGTAAACTTATTTGCATACTCTTTATTATAAACTGCCTAAGTAGTTGATCATATGTTGAGAATATATACATCTTATGAAGCAAATGTGTTCGTGAAAGCTCGTTTATCGCACTCAGTTTTCAACTGAATTGCCTAAGAACAAGCAATAAGCTAAGCTTGGGGGAAGTTGATACGTCCAAAATGTATCTACTTTTTCGAAGACTTTTGCTATTGTTTTTCCTCTAAACTTGTGTGATTTGGATACAACTAACACGGACTGACACTGTTTTCAGCAGAATTACCTTGGTGTCTAGTTTTTTTGCAGAAAATCAACTATCGGGAAAAATCCCGGAAAATATACCAAAAATCCTATTTCACCAGAAGATTCACGGAGTCAGAAGACGAGACGAAGGAGGGACACGAGGGACCCACACCACCTGGCCGCGCAGGCCAGGCCAAGCCGCGCCTAGGGGTGGTGTGGCCACCTCGGTCCACCCCTCGGCCTCCCTCTTCGCCTATAAGATGCCTCTTGACCTAGAAACCAAGGAGGGTTCGACGTTTTTCCAGATAGAGTTCCGCTACGCTGCTACCACCAGATTCCGTGATTCAGAACCAGAAACTCCGTTCTGGCACCTTGCCGGGACAGGGAATTGGAGGAGATCATCGCCGTCATCATCACCATCACTTCTCCATCAACCATCCATGATGCTCCATCTATGAGTGAGTAATCCCTCGCTGTAGGCTATGGGGATGGTAGGGATTGGATGAGATCGTTCATGTAATGGCATCAGATTGTTAGGGCATGGTGCATAGTATCTATTATTAGTGCTTTTGACTTTGTTGCAACTTGTTATGCTTAATGCTTGTCACTAGGGCCCGAGTGCCATGATTTCAGATCTGAACATGTTATTGATTCATGATAATAGTATTGTTTGTGATCTTACCTGCAAGTTGTATACACATATTGTTGTCCGGAACCAAAGCCCCGAAGTGACAATAATCGGGATAACCGGAGGGGATGGGTTTGATGTGAGGATCACATGTGTTCACGGAGTGTTAATGCTTTGCTCCAGTGCTCTATTAAAAGGAGCACCTTAATTGCCAGTAGTTCCTTTGTGGCCCCGCTGCAAACGGGCTGGCAGGACAAAAGATGTTGCGCAAGTTCTCATCACGAGCACATATGACTATATATGAAACACATGCATATGATTATTTAGTACTTGGATGCTTTATCTTATTTATTTGCAAATGCCCTATGTCTTGATTGCTATTTGAATTGTCTTGTCCATGCAACGCCCATCCATCCATCCCTATGCCTACCGCGCTTTAATACTACTGTTTACTACAATTTTTACTACCGTCTTTACTTTTACTACTGCTATTACTTTGCTATTTCTACTACAAAACTGTTGCTACTGATAAACTGCTGTGAGCAAGATTGTTTCCGGGTGCAGCTGAATTAACAACTCAGTTGTTAAGGCTTATAAATATTCTTTGGCTCCCCTTGTGTCGAACAATAAATTGGGTTTCACTTTCCTCGAAAATACTGCGATACACCCCCTATACTTGTGGGTCATCACCTCTGTCCTCCCCGGCGCTCCTCCAGCCGCCGGTTTCCTCGGATTTCAACTGGATCCACTCCTCCTCCACCCCGGGTATCTTCTCCTCCAAGTAGCTCCTCCGATGAGTGAGGGTAACTCCCACATTCTTCATTTTTTGTGGAAGTTGTTGTTTTGTTGCTGAAACTTGGAGTAGAGGATTCCCATTGGTTCATATGCATGTTATTTTTAGGAGATTATCAAACCATTGTTGCCGATCTATGTGTATGCCTCACATCTGAGTCGAAAGCAAAAAAAAATCACCAGGGTTAGGTTATCCGTCCCTGGCAAGGCCGGATTATCCACCTCTGGCTAGGCCGGATTATCCGGCCTGGAAGGATAACCCTGTTGCTTTTTCATTCGTATTGGTTCATCGCGTAGTTGCATCTTGGTTGCTTTTCTACTGATTTTAACTCTTCCTCCTGGACTTGTGTGTGCTTATCTTGTGTTACCCGCCCTACTCATTTCACAGGTGGTTCTCGTGGTCCAGCTTAGACTTATCGGTGTCGTCCTCGTGCTTGGTATTTGCGTCCCAACACATAAGGTGGTTTTATTGATGAGGTTGAAGTAAGGAGGCAAGCACATAATACTAAGAGGATGGTTGAATGGGCAAAGAGAGAGAAGAGGTCTCGGACTGCTTTGAAGAGAAAGGGCAAGGAGACTAGGGTCAACTATAAGACCATGGACATCATTAAGTACTCCACCCCCCCCCCCCCCCGCGTGATTGGTTTGAGGATGCTACGCACGATGCGGATCTTGATGACCCCAAATTTTGGTGTGCCCCTTAGATGTACATCTATCAGGACATCTACTCTAGCTGGAAGATTCGCCCCATGCGTCGTCTGGATTTAACCGCCACCAAGAATAAGCCTCACTTCACTCATGCTCTTACTATGGGGCTGCATCATCTTATGGCGATCTAGTGTGACTATGACACTACGCTGGTTCAACAGTTTTTCTCGACACTTGTGATTTGTGGGGATGAGGCTCATACTATGAAGTGGATGTCGTGTTCACAATTCTTCTCAGCTAACTTCTACACCTTTTATCAATTACTCTCCTACCCCTTCCAGGGCCATGATAATTCGTGTGGGCATCGCATCTGTAGCCCAAATCGTCCCAGCAAGGACGCATTACTCTCAGTGTGCTATGGACCCAACAGTGTGGTTGGAAAGGTTTTTTTTTGAACAAGTGTGGTTGGAAAGGTTGATGGTCTTTTTCCACTCTACTCTTAGTTGGTTCTGATGTTCCGTGATTGCATTATTCGGAGTGGAGGTAATAATGCTAGCATTCGGGTCATCTGGTTAATTATTGGCTTTGCATATGAATATGCCAAGTGTGAAGACCCCTCTACGGATTACACCTTGGATGTTATGGACTTCATTTATCACGAGATGGCTGACACAATGTGCAACAAGCATTCTTTTCCTTATGCTCCTTTCATTATGATGCTCATCAAGTCCATGCTCCCCAATGAGGATTTCAGTGGCCCACTCGATGGACAAGAAGCCATATATCAAGAAAAAGAAGACCACCTCCTCTTTCTTTGAGTCTGATACTTTCATGTCCGATGCCCGTGCTAGAGATCAAGCAACTCAACTTGTTTCAGAGCAAAGTTGTTTGCATGGGTGTGGATACTCACAAGGGATAGTACGAGGCATACCGTCAGCGCCATGACATGGCTCATACCCAACAACTCATTCTTCACCATGTCTCTAGGGGGTCCGGCAATCCCCCACAGCAGTCTATCCCCACTCCATATCCTCAATGGAACACCTCAAGCATCAATTATGGAGAGACGGAGCACCACTTGTTCCCTGCCCTAGTGAGAGATCCTACACCTCCTCAGGTTGTTGATGATGAGGACGACAAGGAGGAGTATGATGATGAGGACAAAGATGAGGACGAGGATGAGGACGAGTGATCCCTTGGGTCGTTAGCATCGCTCTTTTCTCTTTTTGGCGTTTTGATGCTAAAGGGGGAGAAGTAGTTCTATTAGATTGTCGCAGGGATTTTCATAGGTCGGGTACAAGCTCATTTGCTTTCCATGCTTTTGTTCTATTCTTGCTTGTACCCATTTAGCGTTGAACTTTTAGTTGCTCTTTTGGTTTGTATTGTTGAGACTATGTGAGTCTATGGTTATCTTCATGGATCTATCTATCGAGACTATGGTTATTATCATGGATTTATCTATAGAATTCTGGATATGGACCAATCCTAGAAGTTATCACTATGGAATTATATTTATTGAGATGGTATTATCATTGGAATCATCAATACAAATCTATTGAAATGGTAGTATCTATATATGAGTGAGAACTTCGGTGTGGTTGGTATGATAAATCTCTTCATCATTTGTTCTTAGTTTCCATTCCATAAAGAGTCTTATACCTATATGTGTGTATTTGTATTCAAATGAAACTACTTACATGCACACATTTAGGGGGAGTCTCTTTATCCTTTGGAATGACGATGTTTATTAGGGATCTATTGCAAATCCCAGTATTGTCATCTAACACGAAAAAGGGGGAGATTGAAAGAACATTTCATGATCCCTAGAGTTTTGTGTGTTAGATAACAATACCAAGGACGATTTAATTATGTGTTGAGTGCTGCAGATTCTACTTCCAAAAAGGGAATCATGGTCAAATGAAGCATTTCAAAGAATCTAGGGGCTAATTATCCGCCCTCCTGGCGAATTCGACTAAGGACCATAATGTGCGTCACTCAGAGAGGGAGGGGGTATTCCCCGGATAATCCGACCAGGGACGAAGCTTTTGCCTCGGCCGGATAATTCGCCCCAGGGATTTTCACAAAGGACCAAGCGACGCGACTCTCTGAAGGGGGGCAGAGTATTTTCCGGATAAGGACTAGGGCCAGAGTTTTGCCATGGCCGGATAATCCGTCCCTCCCAAGGGCAAGATTATCTGCCCCTAGTGAGTTTCTCAAAGGTCCAAGTGGTGCGGCTCTCAAAAGGGGGACGGAGATTTGGCCCAGATTATTTTGTCTGGGCCGGATTTTTGTCCCTGGCTAGATTATCCGGCCCCTGCTTAGTCCGGATTATCCAGCCTAGTTTTCTCCAATAGCTCCATCTCAAGGATGGGATACAAATACCCGTCCCATCTTCATTTGGGGTTGCTAGATTGGACAAAAAGCTCTGCTCTACTGAAATTGATTTGCAACAAGATCTCCAATTTCATCCGTACGAAGGCCTTGTTTTTGGGGAATCAAAGGAGGAGGCCTTGATCTACATTTTCACCGAAGATATCTTCACTTCCTCTCCCATTCATTTGGGGCGCTCTTGATCTAGAGTTTCATTCGAATTTCTAGATCTTGGTTTCATTACTTGATCACTTGTTTTATTGTCGTAGCTTGTTGTCATCACGGGATCCTACAATTTAGTTGTGGATGTGTGTCCAGTTGTAAAGGTGGCGGTTCCTGCCTTGAAGGGTACCACATAGTGGAAAGGTGGATCAGGCCAGTTGTGGCGAGATCCATTGGAGAACAGGGTGAGGCCTATTGTGACATGGTGGTCTTAGTACCGCCCACCCCTCCAACGCAGACGTACTTCACTAAATAAGGAAGGAACTACGGTAAAATAAATCTTGTGTCTCCGCGTGCTCCACTATTAGTTACCTCGTTACTCTCACTGCCTTTACCGTTTAGTAGCTAGGTTGACATATAGGGAAATTCACCGTAGTTGCATATCTAGAGAATTTACCTTTGTGTCAAGCTTAAAATTGAAAAGTATTAAAATGTTTAGTAGCACCTATTCACCCCCCCCCCTCTAGGTGCCCATACGATCAATTTCATCTACTAGTAATTTTCCGTATCCATGATACGATGAAAAATCCTGACGAATCTGTTGGGTTCCCAAAACACAAAAATTGGAATTCAGTACTCAATAAGACCTCAACGGCTCGAACTGAATTACACTAGTATATACCAGGTTTGAGTCCGGGGACTTGAGCTTGAAGTAGGTTCATAATGTTTTTGCCCAAGAGCAATTAACTGGTTCCCAACCCGTGGGATGCACCAGGCTCATTATACTAGAATCCCCATGACAAAAATGCTTAACTCGCATCTTACTTACTCGAAAGAATCTTTGGGTTCTATGTTGAAAATGTCCTTGAGACTCGACCCAAATCTATGATTCGAGTAGAGTCTTGGGGGCTACTGACATGGGTATGACTTATTGGGTCCCCATGATTGGTATACCTGGTATGTATCCAAACTACGGCCCATGAAGCCCACAAGGAACCGATACTCCAGGAAGCATCCAAAGCCCAAGAAACAGACATGATGATCAAGACAAGCTTAAACCGACATAGTCCTAAAGTTGTACTTCTAACTTGTAGCCGATCCGTCCTAGACTCTGAGACCTAGCCTCTCACAAGGGCACCGTAGCTTTGAGCGAAACATAACTCGCCGTGAGTCAGATTGCATCTAGTGAATCGGTAACCATGTAATCATCTTCTTCGGTAATCAGACAGGACATCGACTCCCTTGATTACCTAATAGGCCCACGAAATCACCAGCGCTCCCTTTCCACGAAACCCTAAGTCCATAACCATGGGCATTGTCGAGGTCATCCCTCGACAATGTCACCCCTGCTTTAACTTAAGCTTGGGGAGGTAATCACTTCTCATATTCTCTTTTGATAATTGCATTTTTCTTTTCTTTTCGCAATCTTCCCGAGTTGGTTCTTGAAAAGTTCTAATCTTGGTGAAGTTACGTTTGCATGTGTAAGAGTCTTATGCAGTGTTCTCTATCTAAAAAAAATTCGTGCAACCGTGTATCCCGATGTTTTCGTATGCTTGCCTAAGTGAGTTTTGTCTTGTATTTATATGAGGCAAATACATGATCATTCTAAGCCACATAGGAGACACGCTAGAACTTTGATGCACTTTGTTCAATCTATTTCTAGCTCGTTAAGAATTTTGTGATCCTCTAGAATACATTGTCATGATCTTAGCATTTTGAAAATACAAAAATATAATAAAAAGTTCTTTGAAGCTTGGGGTTGTAACTATTTAGAATTGTCTTAAATAAATATTTATGAAGTAACTCGACCCCGTAGTGTTAAATTATAGTCTCAATAATTACTTACAAAGGAAGTTGTCAATTGGAATTGATGTTTCAAAGTTTCGAGATATATGCCAAAAAAAAAAGAATGATGACCTAGGTGTTGTTTAATTGTCTTAGGAGTTTAGCCTTATAGATACTCAACCCCCGTAGACTTAATGATCTACTTTAAAACACTCTTGAAAGGATTTGCTCGAAGGAACTAATGTTTTGCGGTAATCGAGATGCATGCCAAACTTTTACCTGTTTATTAAAGTATTATATAGATTTATGCATGTCTGCAACACTATCACACACCATGGGATGCCAACAATTCAGCTGGCCTACGAACGATCTGCACAGAAGAAACTCTTAGATGTTGGCTATGAGTTGACTAAATATTCTTAGCAGCAATGCTATAATGGGTAAGAGTCTTGGTATTCTCATGGGCCTGCATTGCAAGTGATTGTCAGAATACTCCTCTGATCGCTATGAGAAATAGTTATTAAAGCCAAAGAAACTTGGTGGCGGTTACGAGTGTCCTTCCAAGCCTACACAGCCGATTAAACACACTAAATTTTGTTATCATCTCGTTACTAAAGGATTGAAATTATAGAAAGTCAATGAATAGAAAGTAAGTGTTTAATAGGCATGATTTATTAATGTGGGTGTTCTAAATGAGCACTATAATTATATGCTTCTTTTGACATGCTCTCACACTTTTAATCTCTACTATCTAAAAGCAATATGGGTGTTACGTTTTCTTCGAGACTACCACTCCTAAGAACTGATCGAATTGGATTAGTCACAATCAAGATCACAGGCTTTCTTTGCTTCTAAATCGATAAGGATTCGAGACCAGGACTCGAGTAGGAGAAATTCCCTCCTATGGGCACTAAAAGTAGAAAAAAGTAGAAAGAGAATCCATTCAAATGGGGAGATTCCAGGAGCCGAAGGCGTCATATGAATTAGTTGACAACCGTATAAATACCCAAGGAAAGGCCCCGAGACCCATAACTTTGCTTTAGTACCCTTCTTTTTAAGACATGTTGTGACACAAGGGCGGGCTTAGGTGTCTCTGAGGACAAGATATGCGACAGCTTCAAAATGATGTATTGAAGGAAAAAGCCACAAAGTGGGAACAACCATCTCAAAAGAAGTAAGTTCTTGATCCCCGAGATATTCTAGAAATTGGTCATATTGATCTGTCGTCTTGTTCTCGATAAGGACTTGCTAACAACATGAGACGAATAAACTGGATTCTCTCATTGGATACGGGAGGAGGAATTACAGAAGACAAAGCTCTACCGGCGAGAAAAAGTGTTTGGCCCGAGCCAAAAAGAGGTTGATCCACTTCATTCGCCAAGCGAATGATCTTCGCTTCGCGGGAACAACAACAAAAAATCGCTCATTCCTTTCTTCGGTGCTGCCTTCATTTTTCAAAAGGATGGGGTTGGGGTGTATAATAACCCCTTTTTTGCATATGCCCGGAAACAACTCCTAGCTCAATTTAGCCATTTCGGGAGCCGTATCTGAGATATCTGGCACCCTTTCCAGGTCAACCGCTCAATGTTACGGTTTCGTCCATCGTCACTTCGATCGTCGCTCTCCTCCGCTTAATAAGCGCTATAAAGGAGGTATCAAATCACATCATTCCTTCCCCAAACTTTGCTTCCCTCATTAACCTCCCTGCCTCTCTTGATATTTTGTCATCACAATTAGCACTAACATAATCTAGTAACCACCATCGTTGCCTGCTCGCCATTGGTGCTTTGTTTATCGAACCACAGACCCAGCTTCCCATCTTACTTTGTCATTGTTCCTTCCTCGCCAAGTTTGGTCAATGAAACATGGACCGGCGGGGTTGTGGTCTCAGGTGAGTGCCTCCTTGATAAAGCACATATTTTCCATGCGGCGAGGCTCTCGGCTGCAAGTGAAGGTACATAGGTACATGTGCGCATGAGGAGGCGGGGTAGGCGGCCAAACATGGGCATGAGATGCCGCCGCCATAAAATCCCGTGTCGCCTTGTAAGAGGATGACAATTGGGTCGTTGAGATGCTCGAACAACTCGTAATGATCTCCCTGTCATTCCATCTACATAGTAGCCGCTGTGGTTTACCTTTTTCCCTCCTGTTATCCAATCTTCCATATCCCATCTATAATTGTCACCCCTATTTACAACTTGTTGCTGCACCCCTACTTACAACATTGGCACAATCGTGGGAGCAGAAGGTTCCGGTCTTATTTAACACAACGCATGCAGATGAAGGGAACTTGCGGCGAATGCGAGGAGCACGTCATCGGCATAGAGGTTGGCAAGAACAGGGGCAGACTGCATTGCCTGATGTTATCAGCGATGTTGACCGCAACGACAACAAGGTTGCCGTTGCATGCTACCAAGGACGGAAGGTAAGGAAATGTGTTGTCTGTCTTGCAATGTAGGTTACATTCTTCGCATATCCTTACCACTCAAAGCAATACATTTGTGTGATGTCCACAATTGTAGGTCTGTAGGGGTGGTCGCAGTGTTGGCGGCTGTGATGAGTTGCACGTAGAGTGTTTGAGAAAATGCCTTGTCCATCTATTGCCTACTAGCTACACGTCTGCACCGTGCAATCCTACACCATATTAGTCACCACGGTTTGCCACACAAGTTGATCTGCCTATCACGACTATACAGCCTGATCGCTCGACTAGATTAGTTGTGCGTTTTGGTTGGATTAATATGTCTTTTTTCCTTGCAAAAAAGAAATTAGTCACTCTCTCAAATCTTTATACCTTTTGAATGACGTTATCATCATTTTCTCTATTTTTTATGATAGACACAAATCTGCAATTGCTGGATGATGATTCCAAAATTAGAACATGTTTAAGTATACAAATTATTCATATTGTCACTCATTACATGCTATATCTAGTCATAGCTCCAAATTTCATCACTTTTTATCATTGGTTTTTCTCTTGATTATTGCCGGATTTTGCTGAAGATTATCCTTTCTACTAATGTTAACATCGCAATTAGTGAATCCTTGGTTTCTTGTGATGGTTTTCAGGCAACATTTATGGAAGATCTAATAACATTTATGGGCTAATTACATCAAAAGAAGAAAATCCCCAATTGGAGCCCCTTTCATTGGAGGCGTACTGAGCGCGTAACGACCATCAGTACGGCCGGGATGCGCCCGTACTGTCCGCCCGTACTACCTGCCGCCAGCTCCATTATATCAATAGAAGCAACTTTCGTGAAGGAGAGATGCCGAAAAAGAGAACACAGCCGCCGCATACTCATCTAGAGAGGAAAAGATCAGATCTAAGGAAGGAGAAGAATCGTGTCCCATTCTTGGACAGTCTCTAGCCTCTAAACCATCCACACCACCGCCATCTCCATTGTTACTTAGAGAGGAAGAGAGAGATTGGCACTTGTAATATTAGGGTTTGAAACTTTGGTATACCTTTGGTTTCTATTTGATTCGATCTTCAACTGGTATTGTGACTTGCCACGATAACTCTGAGATGATTCCCATTTGCAATACAATTATGCCTTTGATTTATCTTTCTCTCATATCTGAGTAAATCCCCATTGGCATGGGAGATGTAAGGGATTGGTGAGATGTGATGTGCCTTCCTAGATTCCATCCATCTTTAATTGTTGTAGTAATTATTGAATTGTGAGAATGATTATCTATGTTTGCCTAGTGTTTGTTAAGGGCCCGAGTAACACGATCTAGAGATCTCATAGGTATGAGCTTGTATGCTAGCAAATCAGCAAGCCCCGAGTGACACGACCGATATCAATGAGGAGGTAGCACTACTCGAGGACAACAAGGAGCCATCAAGATTAAAGCCTTGATCCGGTCAGAAGACCTCAATTAATGTGCTGACCATGGCCGTGGTAACAGGCAGATGGATCATTGGGGCTAGGAGGAATTGGCCATGAGGACTTCCAACCGGTATACGGGTTGCTTGCTTACTCACTTACAAATAAGAAATATCACAATTACTTATCTCGTTTTATTTATCTGGCACATTCACTATCTCCATGAACCATTTCTCTCAGTGCCTAACTTCTCACCTGCAAGAACTCCAAACACCTTTCTTGTGTTTACTTTCATGCTATTTAATTCTTATTTTTCCTTATGCAATATTCCTATATCTTTTACTCACCACTTTTCACCGTCAGCAATTGCAGTCAATTCACTCAAGACCGGTGACACCTTGAGTGCGACAGAAACGCCGCATAAAAACACTTACCTAAGCTCCTCATTGGGATCGATATAAAAACTAGAATCAATACTTCCACGAAACATTCTTTGACGAACTTGTGCACTTGCAGGCCATCGAGATATTTTCTGGCACTGTTGCCGGGGAAGCTAAGCGCTAAGTGTTGTTTCTTGACAAACGTAATTGTTGACACCTCCGTTAAAGATAGAGATACCACTCGATCAGGAAAAACTTATTTACCTCCCTACATCAATCGTATTCCAACCGAGATACGCCTATAATTTATTGAAAGATTTTCTAACTCACATACTATAGACGTGAACCGTTTGATTCCTATGATGACAGACTTGACCATCACCCAGGGGGCTGAACAACCTGAGCTACTATTGGGAGAATATGGGAATCCATCTAGGCACTTGAGAAAAATGCCTATTCTTTAACCTAAACTTGAAGGCCAAGAGTTTGAAATAGATCCTGGGATAATCTATATGATGAAAGAAATTGCTTTCACAGGAAAAGAAGAGGAAGATCCTAGTGATTCACTTGACAAGGGTCCATGACCTTGGGCTACTCTTAAACCAGCAAGTCTACCAATAGATTTTGTACTCCTTAAACTTTTTCACTGGTCTCTGAAAGATAATGCTTTTACTTGGTTACAATCATTACCTAATCACACTATAAAAAACTGCGAAGATTACATTCGAGAGTTTATGCATAAATATTGTCCGTTCACTAAAATCATACAGATTAGACTTAGCATAACAAACTTTTTTCAAACAATTGGAGAGAACTTTTATCAAGCATGAAATATTTTATGCAATGATTATGAAAGTCCCAAATCATGGTTTCCATGAGCATTTAATTATCCAATATTTTTACAATGGACTTAATGATGAAACAAAAGAAATGATTGATCTATCTGCAGGGGAGCTATTTGCAACTTAACATTGCCAAAATGTGTAAAGATTATTCAATGATGAACAATACAATCCAGTTGAGGATGTTGAACCGCGAAAAGGTATGATTCACATACCCCGGGATCTTATACTTGAAGTTAAGAAGTCCATGGAAGAAAAAAGAATAACATCGAAACTTATGAAAGAAAATAAAGTTGACATTCTTAAAACCTATGTTATGGAAAATGATGTAAATCTTGCCATGCAAAAGTTTAGATATCAACAAAAACAGTTCCATGAGGAAAATTACAAATGTCTTATGACTCAAGAAAAAATATAAATGAGCTAACTGGAGTCTTTGATGACTCGGGTCATGCTACAAAGCATCTGGATAGATATTTAAGCATGGTTAAAACACAATGTGATCAAATAATTGAAACCCAAACTTTGATTTTGAACTAAAGAAATTTCAATATTGTTTTTACTAACAGTGTCACTAGACATGGTACAGAAACGTAGGAACCACAAGGGCCACCTTGGTATCAAGAAGAACAAGCGCGCAAGGCAAAAGAGATTCAAGAGATGAGTCAAGAAGAAGAGGACCTAGAACCTCAAGATGATATTGATTATGAAGCTCAGAAAATAGAACATGAGACTTCCAAAATTAGAGGAGAAGAAGAAGAAGTAGGAGATAACCATAAACTATATGACTCAGATGCTGAGACGATTGACTCAAGGGAAGAAGCCGATTTGAGGAAGGAGCAAGAATAGCAAGATACCGCTCCACGCGAAGAACGTGCTGATAAGCAAAAACCAACAACAAAGAAAACTAAAAGAGATGTTGAACCCGTGACAAAGGTAAAAGAGAAGGTAATGCCCACCAAAAAATTCCTTATCCTAATCGAGTTCAATATGAACCGGATAAAGCCATTTATGATTCTTTTGTCGAGGCACTGGGAAGCCTTCGTTTAGAACTTCCTTTAACTGATACTATTCAAGTCCCTACTTATAAAAAGTTTATGCGAGACATTCTCAATAGAAAAAAGAAGGTAACTAAGACTATAGCAATAATGACAAGCTTTGGTGATAAGCTGCCTGCTAAGATTGGGGACCCAGGTATACCAACTGTCTCTTGCGCAATTGGAAAAACAACTATAGTTAATGCTCCTTGTGATTTAGGAGCATGTGTTAGTGTCATGCCTTATTTCTTGTTTAAAAAATTGAACCTTGGAGAGTATTCTCCCACTTCAGTCACTTTGCAAATGGCTGATAAGACAACTAAACAACTTGTCGGTATGATCGAAGATGTTCTACTTAGAATAGACCAACATGTTATACCTACTAATTTTATTATACTTGATGTTTCTGAAGATGACAAACTTTCTATTATCCTTAGAAGACTTTTTCTTAGCACAGCGAGAGCTAACGTAGATTGTTCTAGCAGTAAGATTGTCTTCAATATATACGATGATCGTATTGTTCATTATATTCCACCACATAAGTGTATCCAAGCAGTAAAACCATAAATGAAGAGCAGCTTGAGGTAAGCTCTAGTGATATGGAGATTGGCTGATAAGCTAAACTCTAGAATAAAATGCTTAATGGGAGTCAACCCATTCTCAATAATTTAAGCTTAAATGTGTTTTATTTTTCTATTATTTATTTCCCTCTGTATAAGTACTAATAAATTTGTTTGATTTTTGAGATTTGTATAAGATTTACCCTAGTGAAGTTTTAAGAAGCAAGGGGAAAGTGAAAGGAAGAAGTAAATAGGGGATAGACTGCATAATGAGCACCGGTACGACGGGGACGCACCCGTACTAGCCGCCCGTATTGAACTTTGACGAATTCACCCATAGTTCACATAATAGATTACGAGCATTGGTATGGCCGGGACGCGCCCGTACCGTTCGCTCGTACTAGACCATCCAGGTTTGATCTTGAACCCTAACCTTGATCCAACAGTGATGACCACCAGTACGGGCGGTATGCGCCCGTACCGACTACATCGCCAGGTAAAGGCCGACGGCAGCTGGCTCACAGCCACCTCCTTTCTTCTTCTTCCTCATTCTTTCGTTCTCTTCCCACCTCAAACCCTAATCTCCTAGAACCTTCGATTCTTCATTGATTTCGTGTTTTTTAGTGGGAGAATCTTCCCATCTGTAAGTTTCTCATCCGATCCATGCTCTACTTTCTGAAATCCATGGTTGAATTCCTAACATTGTCTATGCAGATGAGTTCATCATATTCTAAGATTATTTTTGATTCCTCATGTTAGGATTTGTATTTTCTTTCTGTAATCGTTTGTTTGTGTGATAGAAACTTGATGCCTATAGTTTTATTTAAAAAATTGCAGCACAATACATAACATTGGAAGGATTTTTCGCTCAGGCAAGGGCTCGGGAACGGCCGGGGCCTCGGATTCCACTAGGCCGCCGATACTTGCATTTTATATCATCATTTTAGTAACATTATATCCTCATATTAGAATGTTATTTGCACTATTATATCATTATTCTTACATATTTAGATGATTTCTAGGACTTTCGTACAAAGTCCTTTGTTTTGGTATTTAATTTCTGGGAGACAGAAAACCTCCTTTTTCTTGATTTTGGTGTTTCAGGACCTTCTAGACATCAAATGCATCGGGAAAAAATACACAAGAAGTTTTTCATCGGGAGAAAGACTATGGGTGAAAGAACCAGGCGAGAGGAGCCACGAGGGCCATAAGAGCACTCCACATGCGGCCCCACTACCTGGCCGCGTGTGGGTGGCTAGTTCGGCCCTCAGGCATCGTTTCGACCTCCCCTTTTGTCCACAACTTCGTCTCGGCTGAAAATAGACACCCTAATTTTTCCAAGATTTATCGAGGCAGCGGTGGAGGCAAAAGCTCTCTCCTTCTTCGGGAGGGGCAAATCCCGCTGCTCCGAGGCACCAAAGAGGGGGAAATCATCACCATAGACATCACCACTACTCCTAGGTGTAGGGGAGGCCTCTCCATCATCTCCATCACCAGGACCAACACCATATTCATCACCATCTTCAAGATCCACTTCACCCCCTCGTTGGTTGAGAAGTTATCGAACCCTAGATAATTGTTTGTGATATTTTACATGTGTGATATTGGACAATTGATATTATCTTGTGGAGATATTATATTTTCAGATTGTGTTGTACCACATATGCTACTGAATAATATCATGTTTCCATGTTGTGAGTAGTTCCATATGTTCCTGAGGGAATAGGATGAATTAGTAATGATTTCTATATGACATATGTTGAGTATTTGGTCTAGTTTTTATCTTTTATGTTGTTCTACGATGGTGGTGTGCGAACGTCGACTACACATCACTTCACCTTTATGGGATCATAGGACATCACCATAGTGTAATGGCGTGAGTAGGACCATGGAGGACACGTAAACCATGGTCCAATACATAAAGTTGCATTAGGGGGATATATATTGGAGACCCTAGAGTTTATAGTGTTGGGATCGCAGCATAGAAAACAAAAAATTCCTACGATGAAAACATCTAAGCACCAAGATCTATCTACCTAGATACAATCAACGAGTGGATATACATCCATAGATAACATACCTTTGAAGAGCGACAAACACTACAAGAAAAGTTTCCCCGCGACGAAATTCTCGGCTCTGCCGTGGCCGATGGATTTTTTTTGGTTTCGTGGCCCTCTACTACAACGGATCCGCTAAAAAACATGGAGGAAGTTCGGCTAGCGTGTGGTAGGAGCAAGATTTTTGTTTCCTTACGCGATGTTGACTCGCCGAAGTGTTTTGAGGCGTGTGGGTCCTGGACGTCAGTGTATTTAGCGGACCATACTTTTCGGTCGCGCCTCCCTGATTTGAACTCGATAACTTTGCTCGATGCGTCTACCGTTTAGTCAGGCTGCTAGGTCCCACATGTCAGCCTCTCATTAGAAGGATCGTGTGTATGATGGAATTTTTTTCCTTCACTCGCGCTACCCTGTTCTGAAGTTGATAGCGTTGCTTGATGCATCTACTATTTAATCAACCTCCTGGGACCCACATGCCATCCTCTCATTAGAAGAAATGTGTGTATGATGGAATTTTTTCCTTCGCTGGCGCTACCCCGTTCTGAAGTTGATAGCACTGCTCGACGCATCTACCGTTTAACCAACCTCCTGAGACCCACACGTCATCCTCTCATTAGAAGAAACGTGTGTATGATGGATTTTTTCCTTCGCTCATGCTACCCTGTTCCGAACTTGATAGCGATGTTCGATGCATCTACCGTTTAATCACGCCGCTGGGCCCCACATGTCATCCTCTCATTAGAAGAAACGTGTGTATGATGAATTTTTTACCCTCTGTCGCGCCTTCGTGTTCCGAACTTGATAACGTTGCTCGCTGCATCAGCCATTTATTCAGGCTGGTGGGTCCCTTATATCAGCCTCACATTAGAAGAATCGTGGGTATGATAGAATTTTTTTCTTCTCTAGCGCTAACATGTTTCGAACTAGATAGTGTTGCTCGACGAATCTGTTGTTTGCTCATGCTACTGGGTCCCCCATTTCAGCCCCTCATTTCAAGAAACGAGTGCATGCTGAACTTTTTTCTTGCTCACGCCTCCTTGTTTCGAACTGGCAACGTTGCTCGATGCAGCATCTGTATAAGGTCGTGCTGCTGGGTCGCACATATTAGCCTCTATTTGAAAGAAACGTGTGTATGTTGGACTATTTTTTCGGGTCCCAGGTGTCAACCTCAGAGTACAAAAAATGCTCATAAAGGCCAAATTCAAAAGATTATGGGCTAACTCGGGGCGGATGCCCTATTCAGCAGTACATAATCAGAAAGAAAAATCTCGACAGATTCCCAGTTCACATTCAGCGACACTTAGACATATTCGGCAGCATTTCAAAGTGACAGATTCAGTTTGCCCTTTTCTCTGAACACTCGTCATTGGAAGAAACAAAACTGACAATCAAGTCTGCTTTTGTGTGCATGCCTCCTTCTCACATCAATGCCTGTGTGTGACCTCCATAGGCAACTCAAAATGCCCAAAGCCTTGTCTAGATTATGAGTTTATGACAAGGCCAAGTTACAAAAGGAAAGTAAGACCATCTACTGCACTTGATCTAAACTGAGCTATCCTATTACATAGTATTATGATTACTTATGGTAGTTTGGTTCCAATCGCTGGCATTGGCGAAGCTCGGGATGAACCATAATGGAGTCTCCAGAGATTTCCATGCAACGTTGGTTGAGAAACCAACAACTGCTTCTTCGGTATTTAGACTGAAGCAGCATATTTTAGGAAACGACATATATCCAAGTCCTATTGCATGGTGGGAGATGTAGACACAGTTGCTTATTGTCAGATATCCTTGGGCAACATCTGCACCGCCTACCGCAATGCTAATCGGATGGTTCAATCCAAGGAAAACAGAATATGCTCCTATGTCAGCAATCGCTATCCATGGCTTAGGTGGATACAAGTAAGCAATGTCCTTTGAGTACACCTTGCAACCAAACCCAGTAGCATTGGTGCCACAAGTGCGACCGCAGCGATCAACACTATGATCAGCAACAGGATTGCTATGACCATAATAAATACCGCCATAAAACTCCTCATCAGTAACGCCCACGGTATGGATAAGAAGAAGGCGAGATTCATTTGCATATATTGCTAAGAACCATAAACCAGGTTCGTGCTCATCATAATCTATGGCATCAAGGTTGCCCTCCTCGTGCGTATGATGGACTTTTTTTGGCCATGTCCGTTGTTTCGACCTTGGCAACTTGCTGGGTCCCAGATGTCAACCACCTATGTGCAGGAAACGTGTCTATGCTGGGTCCCAGCTGACAGCCTCTATTTGAAAGAAACGTGTGTATGTTGGACTATTTTTTCGGGTCCCAGATGTCAGCCTCAGAGTACAAAAAATGCTCATAAAGGCAAAATTCAAAAGATTATGGGCTAACTCGGGGCGGATGCCCTATTCGTCATGGATTATATTCCATAGGCTCACTCCTAAACTGAATGGGCTATGGTCGATGGCCACAAGACCACGAAAAGACCGAATTAGAAGGTATTGGGCTATGCTTGGAACTGATGGGATAATTTCATGGGTTATGCTTGGGTATGCTAGGTCTGACATGTCAGCTTCTCTGTAAGTGATATGTGTGTATGATGGAAAAAATGGGTCGCGTCCGCTGGTTTCACCGTGGCAGTCGTTGTTTGGTCTTACTGCTAGGCCCTTATATCATCCTCTTTGGCATGTTCTGGCTTGTGGGTCCCCGATGGAGCCTAGTATGTTCTGTCTGGTGGGTCCCCGATGCGAGCCTCTCTGTACAAGTATTTAAACTTCTTTTTTGAACCCACCCTCAAAACAAACTCTAGGGACGCTGCATGTTGGTGGGTCCGTGATGTCATCCTCTCCGTAATGCGATATTGCTAGAAGAAAAAATGTAAACCCAAGATACAATTCGAACAAAAGACCTTCAAATCAAATAAATGTAAACTGAGTGCGTTGCCACTACAACAAAGATATTTATAGAATAAATATCATTAAACTTTTATTAGTACTACAATTTATGTATTAGTCTTCTTAAAAATATTTTGTGTGTCTATGTTTATATCTTTTAAAATATAAAAGGGTAGCGCTCCTGATATCTCACTTTATAAAATGCCACATAATAGAGTATTTTCTTAAAAACATGGGTAGGCAGAGTTTTTTATTTATTTTGAGAGGGAGGGGGAAATTCCCAAAAGGCCGAATTAAAAAGAGTTTGGCTATTCCACATAGGCTACTCTACGTGGGTTATACTCCGTAATCTATGCTCCATAGGCTTCATTCTCAAATTTTAGTGGGATGTGCTCAGCCTTCCCCTGACCCCTAAAAAGCCGAATTAATATGTTCTCGGCTATGCTCCATGGGATCCTTTCTCAAATTTCACTTGGCTATGGTCAGGAGTCCCCTGACCCTGAAAAGACCGAAAAAATGTTCTGGGCTAAAGAGGGTCCGAATGAGCTACTAGATTCTTCTCCTGGTTAATAAAAATTGCACTGTGATGTGCTTGGCCGGATTCGAAAAAAAGACCTCAGAGAGGGAGGGGAAAAATGATAATTCTTTTTGGCAGCTATTCATGTCAAAATTCAGTAGTACAGAATAAGGTAGAAAAATCATCAACATATTCGAAGTTCATATTCAGGAACACTTGACCAATTCAACAACATTTCGAAAGTAACCAATTCAGCAATACAGACAATGAAATACAATAGCAGTATAGAGAGAACTAATTCTTGTTTCAGCTCTAAAAACCTTGTCGCGTGATCAGTTTGTCCTTTTCACCAAACACACTCGACCATTGGAGCAAGCAAAACTGATGGTCAAGTCTGCTCTGAGTACCTTCTTCTCACATCAATGCCTGTGTGACCCCCGTATGCAACCCAAAATGCCCAAGTCTCATCTAGATTGTGACACGACCATGTTTCAAAAGAAAAGCAAGACTATCTACTGCCCTTGATTTAAAGAAGTACCAGTACATCAGTATTAGTTCCACAAAATGCTTTAGTAATAGTAACGAGAGAACATTTGAGAGATTCAGTAGCTTTCCTACTTGAAATTCTATAGCAGTATAGAGAGAATCAGTTCTTGTTCTAGCTAAAAAAACTTGGCGCACGATCAGTTTGCCTTGTTCTTCGAAAAGACCATCGGAGCAAGCAAAATTGATGATCAAGTCTGCTTCTGTGTGAATACCTCCGCCTTACGTCAATACCTCTATGACCGCCCATATGCAACCCAAACTGCCCAAGACTAATGTAGATAATTGTGACAATGCTAAGTTTCAAAAGAAAAGCAAGACAATCTGATGCACTTCATCTAAACAAGTACCAGTACATCATAGTTTGTTCTACAAAATATTGTACTAATAGTAACGATAGAGCATTTGAAAGATTCAGTAGCATTTGAAAGATCCAACAGTACAGAATAAGACCGTGAAAATATCAGACAGATTCTCGGTTGATATTCAGCAGCACTTGACAGAGTCAACACAACATTCAAAGTGACCGGTTGGCAGTACACAGACAGTGACCAAAATAATTGACAGATTTAGCAATGCGAACATTGAAATTCAATAGCAAGGCTTGATTGAAAAGGAAAGTGAGGCCATATTCTGCACTCTGCCGGTCGGTCTAAATAAGTACCGAACAAAACCTTTGACAGGTTCAGTAGCATTTAAAAGATTCAGCAGTACATAATAAGAAAGAAAAATATCGACAGATTCCCAGTTCACATTTAGTGACACTTAGACATATTTGGCAGCATTTCAAAGTGACAGATTCAGTTTGCCCTTTTCTCTGAACACTCGTCATTGGAAGAAACAAAACTGACAATCAAGTCTGCTTTTGTATGCATGCCTCATTCTCACATCAATGCATGTGTGTGTGACCTCCATAGGCAACTCAAAATGCCCAAAGCCTTGCTAGATTATGAGTTTATGACAAGGCCAAGTTACAAAAGAAAAGCAAGACCATCTACTACACTTGATCTAAACTGAGCTATCCTATTACATAGTATTATGATTACTTACGGTAGTTTGGTTCCAATCGCTGGCATTGGCGAAGCTCAGGATGAACCATAATGGAGTCTCCGGAGATTTCCATGCAACGTTGGTTGAGAAACCAAGAACTGCTTCTTTGGTATTTAGACTGAAGCAGCATATTTCAGGAAATGACGTATATCCAAGTCCTATTGCATGGTAGGAGGTGTAGACACAGTTGCTTCTCGTCAGATATCCTGGGGCAACATCTGCACCGCCTACCGCAATGCTAATCGGATAGTTCAATCCAAGGAAAACGGAATATGCTCCCAGGTCAGCAATCGCTATCCATGGCTTAGGTGGATACAAGTAAGCAGTGTCCTTTGAGTACACCTTGTAGCCAAACCCAGTAGCATAGGTGCCACAAGTGCGACCGCAGCGATCACCACTATGATCAACAACAGGATTGCTATGACCATAATAAGTACCGCCATAAAACTCCTCATTAGTAACGCCGACGGTATGGATAAGAAGAAGGCGAGATTCATTTGCATATATTGCTAAGAACCATAAACTAGGTTCGTGCTCATCATCATCTATGGCATCAAGGTTGCCCTCCTCGAGATGTGCGACAGGTGGTGACGGGAGCAGAATAGGACCTTCAAAAAGAAATGACGGCCAAGTCAGCCAACACTAGTTTACATCCAATAGAACTAAAGCTAGTGTTTAGAATAGGAATGGATCAAACTTACTAAAATACATATGATTTCATACATAAACACTGCCACTCTCAGTGGCTACAAACACCAGAGCCTTGTGGATAAGTGCATCGTTGTATGTGAAATAGCACTGGAACTAGTTCTCAAGAACTATCCATGCATACTCATCGCCATCAAGGGTAGCAATTGAGTAGTCGAAGATAGCAACAAGAGAGAAATCTAAATAATACACCGCAGATGTGGGAGCTCAGCAAATAGCAATCTTTTGGAGGAGAATAGGGTGATCATTATGCATGAATGTGAACGGATCGTTGGTGGGTACAAACGCATTAACTTGTGGGAGAGGAACGCGTTGATGAGTGTACACATTGACAAGCTCCCACTTGCACTCAGACCCAACAGTGGCGATCCAATCTCCATTGGCACCTACCCTCTTCTTACCCATACAATTCGGGAACACATCGTTGGAGGAGAACCTGTCCAGCGGTGTCAACTTGCATGTCGTGCCCTTGCCCTCGAAGTACTCGTTGCATTCCCATGGTTTCTTAGTCAGGTGAGAATGAAGAACACAGGGGAGGCCAAACGGCTGAGAAGCATGTAAAGTTGCACTATATTTTGCCAAGTCAAGAAGATGTTTGGTCGAACCGGTAAGGCTCGCGGCGGTGATGATGTCGCACATTGTTATGAGTTCTTCAAGCGGGCCTTCGGTAAAAACATCCTAGAAAACCTCAGAATCATCATTGTCCTTGCTCGGTCCTACCATCGCAAGGGAGCTGATGGAAGTTGGGACGGTGGCTTGATTTGGTTTTCTGGAAAAGAGGGAAGATCGATGGCGGCATGAGGGACAAGGAGAAGAACAAACACTCTCATACTGTGCGGTGAACATGATCGAAAAGCGGCATTGTGGAGGAGAAGAACGACGACGCTTGGCATAGAGGTAGGGTAATGGGGAGCTGGGGATAGAGCGTATAGGCGAGGTTGAATAAAATGAAAATGGACGCATGTTCCTCTGCTCCAGTTCCCTTTAGAATAGTACTACTCTGCTCCAGTTCCCTCCATAATAAATCTTTCTTGTAAAATCAAAACAGAGTACTACTGAGTACTCGAATGTAGGGGTAGCTATAGGAGTAGCGATCCACCTGTAATAATAATTTCTCCCGTTCTCAAGATCTTTCGTGGTACTAGTTTCCAACAAAAAAATATTTGTGTACATATAGTAGGACATATTTCAAAACATGGATTTTGAAAGGCTGCCAAAAAATTGTCCTTGTTATAAAAACAATCAAACAAAAAATAATGAGTACTAATAAGAAAAGAATTCACACGACATTCTCCTGCATTTACTACTTTCCATGAAGATAAACATGAGTTTTGACAACTGTTTTAAGATAAACGTGAGTATGAACATTCTTGGATTTCAAGCCGAATGACCAAGTTCAAGGCCATATCTACATCATACTTTATGCCAATGGTCCCGTATCTAAGAATATGCATGGCGGCAAATTTGGCCATATTTTGAAAGCAATCGAAGAGGAAGTAGTATGAAGAGTAGGGCCCGATCATCTACTCTCTCGAGGAACCGAACTCGACTATTTTCTTTGCTAAATTTTATGGTCCTTTATGCTAAATGTATGGACCTCAGTGTAATTTTACCTTTTTAGGTCCTTGATGTAAAATGTACTCCCACCATCCATGTAAAATTCTAACCAAAAAGTGTAAGTGGTGAAATTTGAACGAATTTAAGCTTAGTTGTCAACTAGTATGAAAATTCTTGGATTTCAAGCCAAATGACCAAGGTCAAGGCCATATCAACATCATATTTTATGGTGATGATCCCATGTCCAAGAATTAGCATGCGATAAATTTGGACATATTTTGAAAATAACCGAAGAGGAAGTAGTATGAAGAGTATGTCTCGATTAGCTGCTCTCTTGAGAAGGAGCCATACATGACTATTTTCCTTGCTTATTTTTAGGGGTGCTAAATGTATGGACATCGATGTAATTTTCCCTTTTTTGGGTCCTTGATGTAAAATGTATGTACTTCCACACACCGTGTAAAATTCTAACCTAAAAGTGTAAGTGGTGAAATTTAGACAATTTTAAGCTTACTTGTCAACGAGTATGAACATTCTTGGATTTCAGTGGAATGACCAAGGTCAAGACCATATAAACATCATACTTTATGCTGATGATCCCATATCAGAGAATCTGTATGGCAACAGATTTGGCCATATTTTGAAAACAATCGAAGAGGAAGTAGTATGAAGAGTTTGTCTCAGATCAACTGGTCTCTCGAGAAGTAGCCGAAATGGAAAGTTTTCCTTCGTAGGGTCCTTTGTGCTAAATGTATGGACCTCCATGTAATTTTCCCTTTTTAGGTCCTTGATGTAAAATGTACTCCCACCGACCGTGTATCTAACCTAAAAGTAAGTGGTGAAATTTAAACGAATTTAAGATTAGTTGTCAACGACTATGAACCATATTCTTGGATTTTCAAGACAAACGACCAATGTCACGACCATATCTACATCATACTTTATGCATATGATCCCATATCCAAGAATTTGCATGCCAACAAATTTGGCCATATTTTGAAACAATCGAAGATGAAGTAGCGTGAAGAGTATGGCTCGATCAGCTGCTCTCTAGCTAGAGAAGGAGCCGAACCCAAATGTTTTCCTTGCTTAATTTAAGGGCCCTTTGTGCTAAATGTATGGACCTCAATGTAATTTTCACTTTTTAGGCCCTTGATGTAAAATGTACTTCCACGCCCATGTAAAATTCTAACATAAAAGTGTAAGTGGTGAAATTTTGATGATTTTAAGCTTACTTGTCAATGAGTATGACCATTATTGGATTTCAAGCCGAACGACCAAGGTCAAGGCCATATCAGCATCATACTTTATGTCGATGATCCCATATGAGAGAATTTGCATGGCGACAAATTGCCCTATTTTGAAAACAATCAAAGAGGAAGTAGTGTGTAGAGTTTGGCTCAGATCAGCTGATATCTCGAGAAGGAGTTGAACCAGAAAATTTTACTTTTAGGGAGCTTTGTGATAAATGTATGTACCTTGATGTAATTATTACTTTTTTCAGGTACCATATGTAAAATGTACTCCGACCAATCGTGTAAAAATCTAACCTAAAAGTAAGTGATGAAATTTAAACGAATTTAAGCTTAGTTGTCAACGATATGAACCATTCTGGGATTTCAAGATGAACGACCAAGGTCATGATCCCATATTCAAGAATTTGCATGCTGACAAATTTTGCCATATTTTGAAAACAATCGAAGATGAAGTAGTATGAAGAGTATGGCTCGATCAGCTAAAAGGAGTTGGCTGTTTTCCTTGCTTCATTTTAGGGTCCTTTGTGCTAAATGTATGGACCTCTATGTATTTTTTCCTTTTTAGGTCCTTGATGTAAAATATACTTCCATGCCTGTGTAAAATTCTAACCTAAAAGTGTAAGTGGTGAAATTTCGACGATTTTTTAGCTTACTTGTCAACGAGTATGACCATTATTGGATTTCAAGTCAAACGACCAAGGTCAAGGCCATATATATCAACCATCATACTTTATGTTGATGTTCCCATATGAGAGAATTTGCATGGCGACAAATTTGGCCATATTTTGAAAACAATCGAAGAGGAAGTAGTATGTAGAGTTTGGCTCAGATCGGATGATCTCTCAAGAAGGAGTCGAACCAGAAAATTTTCCTTTTAGGGAGCTTTATCATAAATGTATGGAACTCGATGTAATTTTTGCTTTTCAGGCCCCTGATGTAAAATATACTCCAACCAACCGTGTAAAAATCTAACCTAAAAGTAAGTGGTGAAATTTAAACAAATTTAAGCTTAGTTGTCAACGAGTATGAACCATTCTAGGATTTCAAGATGAACGACCAAGGTCATGATCCCATATCCAAGAATATGAATGCCGACAAATTTGGCCATATCTTGAAAACAATCAAAGATGAAGTAGTATGAAGAGTATGGCTCGATCAGGTACTCTCTCGAGAAGGAGTCGAACCTGACTATTTTCCTTGCTTAATTTTAGGGTCCTTTGTGCTAAATGTATGGACCTCGATGTAATTTTCCCTTTTTTAGGTCCTTGATGTAAAATGTACTTCCACGCCCTTGTAAAATTCTAACCTAAAAGTGTAAGTGGTGATTTTGATGATTTTAGCTTACTTGTCAATGAGTATGACCATTATTGGATTTCAAGTCGAATGTCCAAGGTCAAGGCCATATCAACATCATACTTTATGTGGATGATCCCATATGAGAGAATTTGCATGGCGACAAATTTGGCCATATTTTCAAAACAATCAAAGAGGAAGTAGTATGTAGAGTTTGTCTCTCAGATCAACTAATTTCTCAAGAAGCTAACGAGCCAAACCAGAAATTTTTCCTTTTAGGGAGCTTTATGATAAATGTATGGAGCTCGATGTAATTTTTTCTTGATTTAGGTTCGTGATGTAAAATGTACTTCGACCAACCGTGTAAAAATATAACCTAAAAGTAAGTGGTGAAATTTAAATGAATTTAAGCTTAGTTGTCAATGAGTATGAACCATTCTTCTATTTCAAGACGAACCACCTAGGTCAAGGCCATATCTACATCATACTTTATGCTGATGATCCTATATCCAAGAATTTGCATACCGACAAATTTGGCCATATTTTGAAAACAATCGAAGATGAAGTAGTATGAAGAGTATGGCTCGATCAGCTACTCTCGTGCGAAGGAGCCAAACTCGACTGTTTTCCTTGCTTAATTTTAGGGTCCTTTGTGCTAAATGTTGGACCTCGATGTAATTTCCCTCTTTTTAGGTCCTTGTTGTAATACTCCCATCGACCGTGTAAAATTCTAACCTAAAAGTAAGTGGTGAAATTTAAACGAATTTTAGCTTATAGTTGTCAACGAGTATGAACATTCTTTGATTTCAGGCCAAACGACCATAAGGTCAATACCATATCTCTACATCATACTTTATTCTGATGATCGAGTATCCAAGAATTTGCATGGCGATAGATCTGGCCATATTGTGAAAACAATCGAAGAGAAAGTAATATGAAGAGTATGGCTCAATCAGCTGCTCTCTCAAGAAGGAGCCGAACCCGATTTTTTCTTTGGTCAAATTTAGGGTCCTTTGTGCTAAATGTATGGACCTCGATGTAATTTCCCATTTTTAGGTATTTGATGTAGAATGTACTCCTGAATGGAATATGCCCTGAGAGGCAATAATAAAGTTGTTATTATATATATTCCAAGTATATGATAGATGTTTATTTTGCATGCTATAATTGTATTAATTTGGAAACGTTAATACATGTGTGTTTAATAAACAAAAGGAAAGTTCCTAGTTATGCCTCTCTTATAAACTAGCTCGTTGATTAACAAGATGATCAGGGTTTCCTGATCATGGACATTGGATGTTGTTAATAACGAGGTCACAACATTAGTGGAATGATGTGATGAGCATTCATCCGAAGTATAACATTATGATGAAATTCATTGTGTTTATATTTTTATAACATCTAATGAAGTAATCCTAGTCCTTAGACCATGATATCATGTTAATCACTAACACTTGAAGAGTATCTTGATAACATCAAACGTCACACCGTGAAAGGGTGATTATAAAGGTGGGTTCAGTACTACAAAAGTGTTATGTAGAGGCTCATGGATCAAGAGTGGGATTTGTCCATCCTGATGACGGATAGATATACTCTGGTCCCTCTCGGTGATATCACATTGGTTAGCTTGGAAGCAAGTGATGAGATCACTAGAATGTTATATCACGGGAACGAGAAAAGAGTACATGTAGGTAACGAGATCAAACTAGGTATGGAGATACCGATGATCAAATCTCGGACATGTAATATATCGCGAGACAAAGGGATTTAGTTACTAGCGTGAAAGGTTCTCACGATCACAGAAGTCATCGTTTGAATGTGTAGGAGTCAATATGGATCTCCAAATCCTGCTTCTGATTATTGATCTAAGAGGAGTCTCGATCATGTCTACATTATTCACGAGCCGTAGGGTGACACACTTAAGGGAGACCAATACCATTTGGAGCAAATATGTTTCAGATGAATGAATTGCAAAGCGCTGGAATTATTTCAATAGACACCGAAACTGTTTCGGGTGAAATTGCTGAAATTGGTTTTGCATGTAATATTGAAATATTGCAGGGGTTTTATGTGAATGTTTGTTAATTAAAGTAATTAACAAAATTCTGAATAAAATTAATAAAAGAGTTTTATTAAATGAGAGAGCATTAAATTTGGAGAAATTTAATGCATTTAAAGTGGAGACTTTAAAAGGGAATGTTAAGGGGCAAATTTATGTGGAGGGGGTTACCACCACATGAATGGGGAAGGTGAGGGATCACCTCCATGGGGCGCCGGCCATGGGGAGGGGTACCCCCTCCTCCTATAAAAGGCCCCCTCTCACTCCTTCTTCCTCACACCTCCTCGTGAAGGATCTCTCTCCCCCTCTAGTATTATTCCCCCATGGTCTCGGATTAGCGAGATACATGTTCCTAGTGGCATTTCGTCTAGAAGGAGTTGCTGCTTCCGGTGCATCACTGGAGCGAGGAGGCAGAGGTTGTTCGGTGGCCTAAACATGTGTGCGAGTGCGGATGCACTACTGGTTTGCGGTGCTAGGACTTCCACACGATCTTGAGATCGGCAAGCGAACGACTACATCATCCACAAGTTCCATCTCGTTAACAAAGCTTTATTGTCTTCGAGGGTATGTTCTCTATGGATGTATATCCACCCGTTGCTTGTATCTAGTAGATAGATCCTGGTGTATAGTAGTTCACGTCCTAGGATTTTTTTGTTTTCTATGCTGCGAACCCTTCAGTGGTATCAGAGCCTGATATATGCGTAGATGATTTGCATGGGTAGTACACATATCTTTATATGTGGGTGATGATGATCATGTTATTGCTTCTTTCATGTATTTTGGATATTGGTGGCATAGTGGGATGAAGCGGCCCGAACCAACTTTACATGTCATCGCACATGAGACCAGTTCCACGACTGACATGCAACTGGTTTTGCATAAGTGGCTGGCGGGTGTCTGTCTCTCCTACTATAGTCAATATCTGATTTACAACAAGTTACTAATAACTTAGTTATCATCGTTGTGGTTCCATGTTCGTAGGTTCGACCGGATCTATCTTCGAAAGCCCTAAGCAACATAAAAACTTGCAATTGATAAATTAGAGGCGTCTAGTTTAGATCGTTGCTAGGCTAGTGTCATGATATGGTAATGTTGTAAGTTGATGTATGGTAGATAATCTTACAACACACTTAACGTGTAAGTTCCATAGACCTTGGACTTACACACAAAGGAATGATAGAGATCATACCACGGTGCATATGATGGTGATCAAATGCATGGACCATATCATCCCACTTTACACATATGATATTCGCATCTTATATTGCTAGTTTGGCGCTTTTAGTACCATTATAAGATGATCCCTCATTTAGATATCAAGATAAAAATGTGTTCTTCCTTAAGTACGCATCGTTTATGTTTCCCCGCTTCGAGACATCATGTGATGATCGGGTGTACTTGAATCAACGATCATATTTCGGGTGTAAGATAGTTTTACACACTCGAGTACTAAGGTTCTTACTTGGTGACCCTTGCATGTACAGACATGGCCTCGGAACATGGACCAAAAGGTTAAGCACGAGTCATATAGTTGATATGATGCCCATATAGATGCTCGCCTTTGAAGCTACACTGACTCACATGATGATCAGACTTGGTGTAGTGAATTTGGTTCATGTAATCACCAAAAAGACACGAGGGATGTTGTTTTTGAGTGGGAGTTTAGTTGAACTCAATCTATCATAAACTTAGTCTAAATAAACTTTACAAATTCTGTTGTAGATGGCACCACCTGCTTTTAATTTCAACGTGTTCATGGAGAAAGAGAAACTTGCTGCGAATGGTAGCAACTTTACCAACTAGGCCATGAATTTGAGGATTCTCCTCTCTGCTGCACAAAAACAATATGTGCTAGAAGCGCCGCTAGGACCCCCACCAGCTCCTAATGCCCCTAACGAGGAAAAGAATGTCTATTTGACTCGTCAGGAGGACGACAACTTAGTTCATTGCGGCATATTGTATGGGCTAGAGCCAGAACTTCGAAAGTGTTTCAAAAATGGCAATGCCTTTGATACCATGGGTGAATTGAAAATGATTTTCGATACCCATGCTGCTGTAGAGAGTTATAATTCTTCAGAAAAGTTCTTTAGCTACATGATGGAAGAGAACAGCTCCGTAAGTGAGCACGTACTCAAATGTTTGGGTACGCCGATAAGCTTGTGTCCTTGGGAATAACGATTCCCATTGACTTAGGCATACATCGTGTTCTCCAATCTTTGCCACCTAGCTACAAGAGCTTCGTGATGAACTATAACATGCAGTGCATGCAGAAGTCTCTCCCCGAGCTTCTGTCAATGCTTAAGATTGTAGAAGTGGAGATTAGGAAAGAACATCAAGTGTTGATGATCAACAGGACCACCGGTTTCAGGAAAGACAAGAAGGATAAACAAAATGGAAATAAGGGCGGCAAATCTGTTGCCGCGCTTGAAAAGAAATCCCAGGCTATCCCTAAGTCTGATACCGAGTGCTACTATTGTAAGGGGACTAGCCATTGGAAGCACAACTGCCCCAAGTATTTGGTGGACAAGAAGGCCGACAAGGCAAACAAAGGTATATGTGATATACATGTTATTGATGTGTAATTGACTAGTACTCGCAGTAGCACCTGGGTATTTGTTACCAGATCAGTTGCTAATATATGTAACTCGATACACGGGCTGGGGAACAAGCGACAACTAGCAAGGGATGAGGTCACAATGTGTGTCAGCAATGGATCAAGAGTTGATGTGATCGCCGTCGGAACGCTTCCTCTCCATATGCCATCGGGATTAGTGATAAACTTAAATAATTATTATTTGGTGCCTGCACTGAGCATGAACATTGTATCCGGATCGTGTTTATTGCAAAGCGGTTATTCGTTTCAATCAAAAAACAATGGTTGTTCGATTTATATGGATAATATCTTTTATGGTCATGCACCCATGATGAATGGTTTACTTCTATTGAATCTCGATAGTACTCATATGCATATCCATAATGTTGATGCTAAAAGGATTAAACTTAATGATGATATATCTGCATATATGTGGCACAGCCGTCTAGGTCATATTGGCGTTAAATGCATGAAGAAACTCAATTCCGATGGACTTTTAGAATCACTTGATTTTGAATCATTTGATACATGTGAGCCATGCCTTATGGGCAAGATGACTAGAATGCCGTTTTCTGGTTCAATGGAACGGGCGACATATTTATTATAAATCATACATACTGATGTATGCGGTCCAATGAGTGTGTCGACGCGTGGTGGTTATCGTTATTTTGTTACTTTCATGGATGATTTGAGTAGATACGGGTATATCTATTTGATGAAACATAAGTCTGAAACCTTTGAAAAGTTCAAGGAATTTCAGATTGAAGTGGAAAATCATCGTAATAGAAAGATCAAATTTCTACGGTTTAACCGTGGAGGTGAGTATCTAAGTTATGAGTTTAACACACATATGAAAGAGTGTGGAATAGTTTCACAACTCACACCTGACGGAACACCACAACGTAATGGTGTGTCGGAACGTCGTAATCGTACTCTATTGGATATGGTTCGATCTATGATGTCTCTAACTGACTTGCCACTGTCATTTTGGGGTTATGCACTGGAAACCACTGCATTCGCTTTAAATCGGGCACCATCTAAATCCATTGAAACGACACCGCATGAATTATGGTTTGGAAACAAACCTAAGCTGTCATTTCTTAAAGTTTGGGGATGCGATGTTTATGTGAAGAAACTTTAGCCTGATAAACTCGAACCCAAAGCGGAGAAATGTGTCTTCATAGGACATCCTAAAGAAACGATTGGATATTCCTTCTATCACAGATCTGAGCACAAGGTTTTCGTTGCCAAGAATGGATCCTTTCTAGAGAAAGAGTTTCTCGCGAAAGGCGTGTGTAGTCGAAAGGTAAAACTCGAAGAGGTTATTGAACCTTCTCTTCATGAAATGGCGAGTGGCGTAGCACCAGAAGTTGTTCCGAAATTGACTTCACCAAATGAAGAAGGAACTAATGATAGTGATCATGAAACTCCGAAAGAGAACACTACCGAACCTCACAGGTCAAGCAGGACACGTGCAGCTCCTGAACTGTACGGGAATCCTGTTGTGAATTTCATGGTTGATGAAATAGATGACCCTGCAACGTATGAAGAAGCGATGATGAGCCTGGATTCCAACAAATGGCTAGAAGCCATGCAATCCGAGATGGAATCCCTGTACTAAAACCAGATTTGGACCTTGGTGGACTTACCTCACGACCAAAAGGCTGTTGAGAATAAATGGATTTTCAAAAGTAAAACTGATGTTGATGGTAATGTAACCGTCTATAAAGCTCGACTTGTCGCAAAAGGTTTTTGACAAATTCAAGGAGTTGACTACGATGAGACATTCTCTCCCGTAGCGATGCTAAAGTCAATTAGGATTATGTTAGCAATTGCTGCATATTTCGATTATGAAATATGGCAGATGGATGTCAAAACTGTGTTCCTCAATGGTAATATTGAAGAAGAGTTGTATATGATACAACCAAAGGGTTTTGTCTAACCTAAGGATGCTAACAAGGTTTGCAAGCTTCAACGATCCATCTATGGACTGAAGCAAGCATGTCGGAGTTGGAATCTCCGCTTTGATGAGGTGATCAAAGAGTTTGGATTTGTACAAACTTATGGAGAGGCTTGTATTTACAAGAAAGTGAGTGGGAGAAATGTGGCATTTATGATATTATATGTGGATGAAATATTATTGATTAGAAATGATATAGATCTTTTAAACAGTGTTAAAAGTTATCTAAACAACAAATTTTCTATGAAGGACCTTGGTGAAGCATCATATATATTAGGCATAAAGATCTATAGAGATAGATCGAGACGCATAATAGGCTATCACAGAGTACAAACTTTGATAAGATTTTAAAGAAGTTTAAAATGGACGAAAGTAAGAAGGGGTTCTTACCTATGTTGCAAGGCAAGACATTGAGTAAGACTCAAAGTCCGGCTACGACGGAAGAAAGAGAGATAATGGATAAGATCCCCTATGCTTCAGCCTTAGGCTCTATAGTGTACGCCATGCTATGTACAAGACCAGATGTGGGACATGCTATTAGTTTGACTAGTAGGTACCAATCTGATCCAGGTTTGGAACACTGGATAACGGTCAAGAATATCCTTAAGTACTTGAGAAGAACTAAGGAAATGTTTCTTGTATACGGAAGTGAAGAAGAGCTGGTCGCTAATTGTTATGTCGACGCTAGCTTTGACACTGATCCGGATGACTCTAAGTCTCAATCCGGATACGTATTTCTCATGAACGAAGCATCAGTTAGTTGGAGGAGCTCCAAACAACCCATGGTGACAAGGTCAACAACGGAGGCGGAATATATTGCTGCTTCAGAAGCAGCACATGAAGAAGTTTGGATGAAGGAGCTCATTACCGAACTGGGTGTGGTTCCTAGTGCGTTGGATCCAATGGTGATCTATTGTGACAACAATGGAGCCATAACCAACGCAAAGGAACCAAGGTCTCACAAGAATTCCAAGCATATTAAGTGCCGGTTTCACTCCATCCGTGAGCATGTCAAGGATGGAGATATAAAGATTTATAAAGTACATAGGGATCTCAATGTAGCAGATCCGTTGACTAATACTCTCCCTAGATCAAAACATGATCAACACCAGAACTCCATGGGTGTTAGATTTATCACTATGTAACTAGATTATTGACTCTAGTGCAAGTGAGAGACCGAAGGGAATATGCCTTGAGAGGCAATAATAAAGTTGTTATTATATATATTCCAAGTATATGATAGATGTTTATTTTGCATGCTATAATTGTATTAATTTGGAAACGTTAATATATGTATGTTTAATAAACAAAAGGAAAGTTCCTAGTTATGCCTCTCTTATAAACTAGCTTGTTGATTAACAAGATGATCAAGGTTTCCTGATCATGGACATTGGATGTTGTTAATAATGAGGTCACAACATTAGTGGAATGATGTGATGAACATCCATCCGAACTATAGCATTACTTCAGATAATATCAAATGTCACACCGTGAAAGGGTGATTATAAAGGTGGGTTCAGTACTATGAAAGTGTTATGTAGAGGCTCATGGATCAAGAGTGGGATTTGTCCATCCTGATGACGGATAGATATACTCCGGGCCCTCTCTATGATATCACATTGGTTAGCTTGCAAGCAAGTGATGAGATCACTAGAATGTTATATCACAGGAATGAGAAAAGAGTACATGTAGGTAACAAGATCAAACTAGGTATGCAGATACCGATGGTCGAATCTCGGACATGTAATATATCATGAGACAAAGGGATTTAGTTACTAGCGTTAAAGGTTCTCACAATCACATAACTCATCGTTTGAATGTGTAGGAGTCAGTATGGATCTCCAGATCCCGCTTGTGATTATTGATCTGAGAGGGGTCTCAATCATGTCTGCATTATTCACAAACCGAAGGGTGACACACTTAAGGGATACCAACACCATTTGGAGCAAATATGTTTCAGACGAATGAATTGCAAAGCGCTGGAATTATTTCAATAGATACCGAAACTGTTCGGGTGAAATTGCTGAAATTGGTTCTGCATGTAATATTGAAATATTGCAGGGGTTTTATGTGAATGTTTGTTAATTAAAGCAATTAACAAAATTCTGAATAAAATTAATAAAAGAGTTTTATTTAATGAGAGAGCATTAAATTTGGAGAAATTTAATGCATTTAAAGTGGATACTTTAAAAGGGAATGTTAAGGGGCAAATTTATGTGGAGGGGGTTACCACCACATGAATGGGGGAGGTGAGGGGTCACCTCCATGGGGCGCCGGCCATGGGGAGGGGTTCCCCCTCCTCCTATAAAAGGCCCCCCTCTCACTCTATCTTCCTCAAACCTCCTCGTGAAGGATCTCTCTACCCCTCTAGTATTATTCCCCCATGGTCTCGGATTAGCGAGATACATGTTCCCGATGGCATTTCATCTGGAAGGAGTTGTTGCTTCCGCTGCATCGCTGGAGCGAGGAGGCAGAGGTTGTTTGATGGCCTAAACGTGTGTGCGAGTGCGGATGCGCTGCTGGTTTGTGGCGCTAGGACTTCCACACGATCTTGAGATCGGCAAGCGAACGACTACATCATCCACGAGTTCCATCTCGTTAACAATGCTTTGTTGTCTTCGAGGGTATGTTCTATATGGGTGTATATCGACCCGTTGCTTGTATCTAGTAGATAGATCCTGGCGTATAGTAGTTCACATCGTAGGAAAATTTTGTTTTCTATGCTGTGAACCCTTCACACCCACCGACCGTGTAAAATGCTAACCTAAAAGTAAGTGGTGAAATTTCAACGAATTTAAGCATAGTTGTCAACGAGTATGAAAAAATCTTGGATTTCATGCCGAACGACCACAAGGTCAAGGCCATATCTCGACATCATACTTTACGTTGATGATCCCATATTCAAGAATTTGCATGGTGACATATTTGGCCATATTTTGAAAACAATAGAAGAGGAAGTAGAATGAAGAGTATGGGTCGACCATCTGCTCTCTCGAGAAGGAGCCAAACCCGACTGTTTTCTTTGCTCAATTTTAGGGTCCTTTGTGCTAAATGTATGGACCTCGATGTAATTTTCCCTTTTTAGGTCGTCTATGTAGAATGTACTTTATGCTTATGATCCCATATCCAAAAATTTGCATGCCGACAAATTTGGCCATCTTTTCAAAACAATCAAAGATATTAAAAACAATAAATAATCAATTTCAATTTTCCAAGTGACATGAATTTATTTTCTGAAAAGCAAGTAAGAAGATTTTGTCGACCAGCTGCTCTCTCGAGGAGCCGTACCCGACTATTTTCCTTTCTTGGTTTTAGGGTCCTTTGTGCTAAATGTATGTACCTCGATGTAATTTTCACCTTTTTAGGTCCTTGATGTAAAATGTAGTCCCACCACCCGTGTAAAATTCTAAAAAAAGTGTAAGTGGTGCAATTTAAGCGAATTTAAGCTTACTTGTCAACGAGTATGAACATTCTTAGATTTCAAGCTGAACGACGAAGGTCAAGGCCATATCAACATCATACTTTATGTTGATGGCCCCATATAAGAGAATTTGCATGGCAACAGATTTAGCCATATTTTGAAAACAATCAAAGAGGAAGTAGTATGAAGAGTTGTGCTAAGATCAGCTGATCTCTCGAGAAGGAGCCGAACCAGAAAATTTTACTTTTTCGGTCCTTTGGGCTAAATGTATGGAACTCCATGTAAATTTTCCTTTTTGAGGTCTTTGATGTAACATATGCTCCCACCGACCATGTAAAATGCTAACCTAAAAGTAAGTGGTGAAATTTAAATGAATTTAAGCGTAGTTGTCAACGAGTATGAACTTTCTTGGATTTAAAGCCGAACGACCATAGGCTCAAGGCCATATCTCTACATCATACTTTATGCTGATGATCCCATATCCAAGAATTTGCATGGCGACAGATTTGGTCGTATTTGTGAAACAATCAAAGAGGAAGTAGTATGAAACGTATGGCTCGATCAGCTGCTCTCTCGAGAAGGAGCCGAACCCGACTATTTTCTTTGCTCAATTTTAGGGTCCTTTGTGCTAAATGTATGGACCTCAATGTAATTTTCACTTTTTTAGGTCCTTGATGTAAATGTACTCCCACTACTCGTGTAAAATTCTAACCAAAAGTAACTGGTGAAATCGAAATGAATTTAAGCATAGTTATGGACAAGTATGAAAAATTCTTGGATTTCAAGACGGATGACCAAGGTCAAGGCCATATCTACATCATACTTTATGCTTATGATCCTATATCGAAGAATTTGCATGCCTACAAATTTGTCCATCTTTTGAAAGCAATCGAAGATATTAAAAACAAAAAATAATCAATTTTAATTTTTCAAGTTACGGGAATTTATTTTCTGAAAAGTGATGGCCCAAGATATATCGAGCTCGTTGGGGAACCCCAAGAGGAAGGTATGATGAGCATAGAAACAAGTTTTCCCTCAGTTATGAAACCAAGTTTATCAAACCAGTAGGAGCAAGGAAACACCTCCAAGGTGTTGTTTCCAACTTGGAATCCTGCACAACACAACCACGGAACTTTGCCCCCAACTTATAGTGAGGTTGTCAATCTCACCAGTTTTGCTGAAAACAAAGGATTAAACGTATTGTGTGGAATATAGTAATAGCTTACAGAAAGTAAACAGAAAACAGTAAATAGTTGTAGATTGATGGTAAAAGAAAGGACCGGGGTCCATAGTTCACTAGTGGTGATTCTTTTGAAGATAGATGACATGTTGGGTGAACAAATTACAGCGGGACAATTGACAAACATAGAGAAAGCATACATGCATATACTAATCATCTTGACTCCTATGAGATTTAATTGGGCATTACAACATTATACATAGACCGTAATCCAACTGCATCTATGACTAATAATCCACCTTCAGGTTATCATCCGAACCTCCTCTAGTATTAAGTTGCAAGCAACAGATAATTGCATTAAGCATTGCGTGTAAAGTAAACAATACGATTGTTCTATGAACAAAGGATTGTTGTTTTGTCCCTAGTAGCAACAACACATCTAGTACCTTAGAGATTTCTTTCACTTCCCCAGATTACTAGAGGCATGAACCCACTATCGAGCATAAATACTCCCTCTTGGAGTTGCTAGCATCTACTCGACCAAGATAGCTACTAACAACGGAGAGCATGCAAGATCACAAATAACAAATACATGATAGAATCAATAATCAATCTGAAATAGCATCTCAATATCCATCGTATCCCCGCAAACAAAACATGTATGATTACAAATAGATGATCTTGATCATGAACGGAGCTCACAAGATCTAAATATGGTAGCACAAAGGAGAAGAACCAACCATATAGCTACTACATGGACTCGTAGTCCAAGGATGAACTACTCACGCATCACACCAGAGGCATGCATGGTGATGAAGAAGGCCTTCAGGGTGAATTCTCCCCTCTGGCAGGGTGCCGTGAAGAGCTTCAGATCCCTCTCGGTCTAGGGATGGAGATGATAGCGGCTACAGACTCTTTCGTGGAATTTTGATTGGGTACTTAGGGTTTCTGTATCGGAGGCATCTTATAGGCAAAAGGGGAGGCCGAGGGGGTGCCCTAGGCGGCCACACCACACCCTGGTGCGGGTCAGGCCTGGCCGCGCGGGCAGGTGGTGTGGCCGGCCTCTGGCCCCTCTTCGTCTCGTCTTCTGGCTCGTGTACTCCTCGGTGAAATATTGACTTTGGCTTTTGTCCCACCTAATTCCAAGAATATTCATTTCCTGACTTTCCTGGAACCAAAAACAGCAGAAAACAGGCAGCTAGAACTGTGGCATCTTGTTAATAGGTTAGTCTAAGAAAGTGTATAAAGATACTCCAAAGTGTGGACAAAACATAAGAAAGTATGTATAAAACAAGCATGGAACATCAAAAATTATAGATACGTTAGCAACGTATCAACATCCCCAAGCTTAACTCCTGCTCGTCCTTGAGTAGGTAAGTGATAAAAAGAAAGAATACTTTTTGAGGTGACATGCAGCATCATAAACTAGATCAAAGTATTTGTAAAACATTGATAGCTGGGATCATAGTACTTTAACATAGCATTAGAGATATATTTCTAACAATAAGACATAACAACTATATTGTAACATGAAAAGGCACAAACAAAAGATTCATGAATAACAATGCTTTGCAAGACGTTTGTTTGTTTCACATATAGAAAGCATAACGAGAATGGTATTCAGCTTGTCCCTCATAGAGTAGCAAAACATAAATGCATAGGACACCTTCAAAGTTTATAAGGGTGACTAGATACAAATAGTTTAAGAACAAGCAATATCAAATTTATGCATCAATCAACAAGTCTTGGGACAATGCACATTAAACTAAGAATGGCCACTAAGCTCTCTCAATAGGTGCATAAAGATAGAAGATGGAGACTCAACATAAAAGTAAAAGAAAGGCCTTTATAGAAGGAAGCAGGGATTCAAGTCTCATAAAGAGCTTCCAAAAATTATGGTACTTATTAGCTTTTAGCTCTCATTGCCCCTATCATAAGCATCTTTAGGTGATTAAGGTTAAAGTGACACAACTAAGAGGATATGCTTGACAAGTTATAAGTTGAAATCTCATGCCCCTTACTTACGAGTATCGAACCTCATGCTACTCAACTTCAGTCACAAGTAAGCTCTTGTCATTGTAAGTACATATGTATCATAGAGAACCGCCAACGGGGTACCCCTTGCACATGATACATGAGTTATCCCATAATCAAATGACAAGGCAAGCAGAAAATGAGCATCTCAGTGATCTTTTTATTTGCTATTTGCATATGTTTTTATTGAGGATGCTTCATAGAGTGCTCATTATGGTTATGCTGCAATTTTCCACCATGATTAGGCATGGATAGCCAGCGGCCCAAGCATTTCTCTAACACACATACAAACTCCATGATCTTACAAGTTCCCCTTTTATTTCACACCGCCAGGATCCATAAGCAAAAGAATCATGATATCAACAAAATAATAAGTGCAATGTTGAAAGCGTTCCCCATGATACATGGTTCTGCTAACTTCAACTTATAAAGCGCAAGCATATACGCAACAAACATGGATGCAATGGTTCAAGATTATTAAGTGCAAGAAAGTAAAGTGTGCCATCAAGTTTGTGAGAGCTTTAATCACTAGTTTTCTCATAACAAGTTTAATTCGGAAGGTAGATAAAAACATGAATATACTTGGAATAGCAAATGCTAATAGGTAGGTATGGTGGACTCTTTGGAATAACTTGGTTTTATTTGGAGTTGGATGCATGAGTGGAACTCACACTTGGTTATGGAGGCTAGCAAAAGACTGGGAGCAACCAACTAAGAGAGCAATAATGGCCATAATGATGCAAAGCGACAAAACATCATTAATTAAAGCATAAAGTGATATTACAAGTCAAAAACTAAAGGATCATAAAGGCTATGGTGACTTGGTATAGTCATAACATGGTGTGAGCATGCGCCAAGTCAACCCAAATAAAGCATCAAATGAGAATACCACAATACTATGCTTTAATATGCTAAAACAACGCATGATTCTTTTAAGGGACATTAAGCAATCTCAATTGTTTATAACATGTGATGATACAACAAAAATTACTAAGCATAAAGCCAAAACAATATAAAGCATGACATGACAAAGCATATGCCACAGTCAAAGACAAGCTCTTTTTACCACTTAAGCATGAACTTTCCTACTCTTTTCCAATCCAAACCAATCTTATTTGAAAACTAATGTATGAATGAGGGGGTCCAACCAATTTATTCAAGCAAACTAAGAAAACCAAGCAAACGAAAACCAAAAACGAAAATGAAGACGCTCCAAGAACAACACAATTGTGCATGAAACAATAAAAATGAAGTGTTTGGAAAACCTGAGATTTTTATTGATGAAGAAGGGGATGCCTTGGGCATCCCCAAGCTTTGACGCTTGTACTTCTTGGACATTTCTTGGGGTGACACAGGTGGCATCTCCAAGCTTGAGCTTTAGTCCACTCTTCATCTCATTACATCATTCTTTCCTTACACCTGAAATTTTTTCCTTCATACAAAACTTCACACAATCTTCATTAGCAACATTAGTGCACTCAAGATAATAAGTATTTGGGTTCAGTTCCAACACAAGTAAAACTTCCATTAAAACACAAGATACTGTAGCACCTCCCTCAATAATCTCACTTCCCCAAAAGAAAACCCAAAAAGGAATCAACAAGAAGCAAATGTAAATAATGGTAGAAATCTGTCAAAACAGACCAGCAGATAGAAACCGATTTTTTAGAAGACCTTCTTCTGCTCAAATCGAAAAGTATTGAACTAACGAAAGTTGTATAACAACCTGGGCCAGAAGCAAAAAAAATTACAGCTCAAACCGACGTACAGAGATTTTACACGAATTTTTACAGCGAAGCACAAAAATCTGTTTCGGGACAACAACTTTCCCAAGCATTACTTCTCTCTCATTAGAGGTTACTCTTGGCACAAAAAGCAAATAAAAAAGGATAAAGAGAGGTTATTAATTAAGAAATAACTTCCAAGACTCATCTAAAACTTTTGGGTTATCTCCCAATAAGTACTTTTCTTTAACGCTTTTAAGTTAGGCATAAGAAGCAAGAAAATCATCAAGTATTCTCAAATGAAGAAGCATTAAGACCAAATTTATTTTTAATAGGAGATGCAAAAGGAGTCTTGTATCTCTTCTTAGGTAAGTGTTCTATACCTTTCCTGAGTGGAAATTGATATTTAATAGTGCCTTCTTTCATATCAATAATGGCACCAACAGTTCTAAGAAAAGGTCTTCCCAAAGTAATAGGACAAGAAGCATTGCATTCAACATCCAAAACATAGAAATCAACGAGGACATAGGCATTGTTAACCATAATAAGAACATCATTAATACTCCCCATGAGTTTCTTTTTAGCATTATCATCAAGTGGCACATTTAAATAGCAATCCTCCAATGGTGGCAAATCAAGCATTTCATAAATCCTTCTAGGCATAATAGAAACACTACTATCAAGATCACATAAGGCTTTGAGATCAAAATCATTCACTTCCATATAAATGATGGGTTCCCAACCATCCTGTAATTTCATAGGAATATAAGCTTTATGTTTCATCTTTTCTTCTTTAATTTTCATGAGAGCATCACTAATGTGTTTTGTAAAGGCCATATTCATAGCACTAGCATCAGGACTTTTAGCAAGCTTTTATAGGAACATAATTACTTTAGAGATATTGCAACCATCAAGATCAAAATCATAATTATCATCTAAAGTAGTAGAGCTATTGTTTCCCATGTTTGGAAGAATTTCAACATTTTTATTGGAAAAGTTTCCATTGGGTTTACTAGCTTCAACATTAGTGGTAGTGATAGTATAAATACTAATAGTTCTAGCAATTTCATCTTCTGTTTCCCACTTAGCATACAATTCAGCTAATAGTCTAACATTTTCATCATTTCTAACTTGTATGGCATTAGTACCAGCAAAGGGGTTTTCAATAGTTTCAGTTTTAGCAGCCATTTTATTCAAAGAAGATTGAGCTTCAGCCAATGAAGCTATATTTCTTTCAGCATTAGAGAGTTTTTCCTCAATAGTTTTAATGAAAGAAGTTTGTTTACTAATAAAATCTTTAAGCATAACTTCAAGTTCATAGGGTGCACTCCTATTATTGTTGTAGGAATTTCCATAAGTATTACCATTATTGGGAGGATATGGCCTATAGGTATTATTACCAAAATTATTTTTGTAGGCATTGTTGCTAAAATTATTATTTCTTATAAAGTTCACATCAACTTGCTCTTCTTGAGCAACCAAAGAGGTTAAGGGAACATGATCTGGATCAATATGAGCTTTCCCATTAACAAGCATAGACATAATAACATCAATTTTATCACTCAAGAAAGAGGTCTCTTCAATAGAATTTACCTTCTTACCTTGTGGAGCTCTCTGATGGCTCAATGCACGGCGCCCAGAAAAATGCTTGAAGGCGGTGTTGATGTAGAGCTCGTTGGGAACCCCAAGAGGAAGGTATGATGAGCACAACAACAAGTTCCCCTCAGTTATGAAACCAAGGTTTAATCGAACCAGTAGGAGCAAGGAAACACCTCAAAGGTGTTACTAGCTGAGCTTTGGCAGGGCGCACTACCGGTGCTAGTAGCAACGTGGAGACCTGCACAACACAACCACAGAACTTTGTCCCCAACTTGCGATGAGGTTGTCAATCTCACCGTGTTTTGCGAAAACAAAGGATTAAACGTATCGAATGGAAAGAAGTAAAAGTTTGCAGAAAGTAAACACAAAGCAGTAAACAGTTGTAGATTGTATGTAAAGTAAAAGGACCGGGATCCATAGTTCACTAGAGGTGGCTCTCCTTAGATAGATAACATGCTGGGTGAACAAATTACATCGGGGCAATTGACAAACACCGAGAAAGCAATACATGCATATACTAATCATCTTGACTCCTTCGAGACTTGATTGGGCATTACAACATAATACATAGACCGCCATCCAACTGCATCTATGACAAATAATCCACCTTCAGGTTATCATAATATGAACGGGATATAAAGTACAAGTGCAATGTTGAAAGCGTTCCCCATGAAACATGGTTCTGCTAATTTCAACTTATAAAGCGCAAGCATATACGCAACAAAGAAGGACCCAATGGTTCAAGTTTATTAGAGGCAATAAAGTAAAGTGTGCCATCAAGTTCGTGAGAGCTTTAATCACTAGTTTTCTCATAACAAGTGAAAGGTAAACAAAAGCATGAATATACTTGGAATAGCATAAGCTAGTAGGTAGGTATGGTGGACTCTTTGGAATAACTTGGTTTAGGGAGTTGGATGCATGAGTGGAACTCATACTTTGTTGTGGAGGCTAGCAAAAGACTGGGAGTGACAAACTAAGAGAGCAATAATGGCCATAATCATGCAGAGCGACAAAACATCATTGATCAAAGCATAAAGTGATAGTACAAGTTGAAGACTAAAGGATCATAAAGGCTATGGTAACTTCTTGGATGTTTCTTGGGGTGACACGCGTGGCATCCCCAAGCTTGAGCTTTAGTCCATCCTTCATCTCATACTCATTCCTTCCATACACCTGAAATTTTTCCTTCATACAAAACTTCACACAATCTCATTAGCAACATTAGTGCACTTTAAGATAAATAAGTCTCAAGGTTCAGTTCTAACACCTAATAAACTTCCATTAGAACACTAGCTACTGTAGCACTTCCCTCAAAAAGCTCAATTCCCCAAAGGAACTCAAGAAGGAACTAACAAGAAGCAAATGCAGAAAATGGCAGAAATCTGTCAAAACAGACCAGCAGGTAAAGACGAATTTTTTCGAAGACCTTCTGTTGATCAAATCGAAAAGTGTTGAAATAACGAAAGTTAGATAGAAACCTGGGGCAGAAGCACAAAAAATTGCAGATCAATCCGACGTACATAGCTCTCTCAGGAATTTTTATGGTGAAGCACATAAATCTGTTACGGGACAGCAACTTTCCCAATCATTACTTCACTCTCATTAGAGGTTACTCTTGGCACAAAAAGCAAATAAAAAGGATAAGGAGATGTTATTACAGAGGTAATAACTTCCAAGAGTCTTCTAAAACTCTTGGGTTATCTCTCAACAAGTACTTTCTTTAACGCCTTTAAGTTAGGCATAAGGACCAAAGAAAGAATTAAGTGTTCTCAAATGAAGAAGCATTAAGACCAGATTTCTTGCCCTTACCTCTCTTATTTTTATTCTTAACCTTTGGGATAATGTGATTTTTTTGTGGAGAAGAAAGGTGAATGGTCCCCTTTCCCACATCTATTATTGCTCCAAGGAGTTCTAATAGGGATCTTCCAAGTGTAATTTGTCCTTTTCCTGCGTATTCAATAACAAGATAATCAGTAGAAATCATTTTCCCAAGGATCTTTGTAAACACTTCTTCAGCTATTCCAATAGGAAATAAGGTAGAATTATTAGCAATAGATATTTCTTTTCCTCCTTCAGTAAGCCCCCAAAGATTCAAAGATTCATAAATATCTCTGGGCATAAGACAAAATTCAGACATGATATCGCAGCGGGCTTGAAAAGTTTCAGTGTTTATCTCAATATTTACTGTAGGGAGCCACTTTGATGGTTCAGAATTTATTGGAACATGATTGTGATGCTCCCTAAGCGTATTATAGCAACTTTCTAAGCTAGTAGTGCTAGCCTCAAGAGTGTTCAACCTAGCAAATATTTTTGCGAAAGAAATATCAGTTTGGCTAGGCATAGTGTAAGTGAGGATCAATTTCTTTATAGCATTAATGGCATCATCCTCATTACATTGGAGGAAATCTCCTCCCACAATAGCATCTAAAGCATATCTATAGCAAAGAGCAATCCCAAGGTAAAAACTGCTAAGGAACAAGCCTTGAATCATTTTAGGCTCAGTCTTTTCATGTAGATCAGAGATTCTAGACCAAGCTTCCTTAAAACTTTCCTCGATTCCTTGTTTAAAACTAAGAATCATTTCCTCGGGTGACATAGTGATTGGATCAAGGCTAGACATAATGGCAAGTCAAGATAGGAACTAATTTTTTTTGTGTTTTCAAATAAGCAAGCAAACAAGTAAAACTATTTTTTGTGTGTTTTTGAAGAACAAAACAAGCAAACAAAGCAAAAAGAAACTAAGCAAAACAAAAACAACAAAGTAAAGAGATTGGTTATGAGGGACTCCCCTTGTAAAGATGTCCTTGACTCCCCGGCAACGGCGCCAGACAAATGCTTGATGGCTCAATGCACGGCGCCCAGAAAAATGCTTGAAGGCGGTGTTGATGTAGAGCTTGTTGGGAACCCAAAGAGGAAGGTATGATGAGCACAGCAGCAAGTTTCCCTCAGTTATGAAACCAAGGTTTAATCGAACCAGTAGGAGCAAGGAAACACCTCAAAGGTGTTACTAGCTGAGCTTTGGCAGCGCACTACCGGTGCTAGTAGCAACGTGGAGACCTGCACAACACAACCACAAAACTTTGTCCCCAACTTGCGATGAGGTTGTCAATCTCACCGCGTTTTGCGAAAAACAAAGGATTAAACATAACAAATGGAAAGAAGTAAAATTTTGCAGAAAGTAAACACAAAGCAGTAAACAGTTGTAGATTGTATGTAAAGTAAAAGGACCGGGATCCATAGTTCACTAGAGGTGGCTCTCCTTAGATAGATAACATGCTGGGTGAACAAATTACGTCGGGGCAATTGATAAACACTGAGAAAGCAATACATGCATATACTAATCATCTTGACTCCTTCGAGACTTGATTGGGCATTACAACATAATACATAGACCGCCATCCAACTGCATCTATGACTAATAATCCACCTTTAGGCTATCATCCGAACCCCCTCCAGTATTAAGTTGTAAGCAACAGATTATTGCTTTACGAACTGCGTGTAAAGTAAACAATACAATTGTTCTATGAACAAAGGATCGTTGTTTTCTCCCTAGTAGCAACAACACATCTAGTACCTTAGAGATTTCTGTCACTTCCCCAGATTACCAGAGGCATGCACCCACTATCGAGCATAAACACTAACTCTTGGAGTTGCTAGCATCTACTTGGCCAAGATAGCTACTAACAACGGAAAGCATGCAAGATCTCAAATAACAAAGACATGATAGAATCAATAATCAATCTGAAATAGCATCTCAATATCCATCGGATCCCCGCAAGCAAAACATGTATGAATTACAAATAGATGATCTTGATCATGAATGGAGGTCACACGATCTAAACATGAAAGCACAAAGGAGGAGAAACCAGCCATCTAGCTACTACATGGATCCGTAGTCCAAGGATGAATTACTCACGCATCACACCAGAGGCTTGCATGGTGATGAAGAAGGCCTCCAGGGTGAATTCCCCTCTTCAGCAGGGTGCCGAGAAGAGCTTCAGACCCCCCCGATCTAGGGACAGAGACGACGGCAGCTACAGACTCTTTCGTGGATTTTTGATCGGGTACCTAGGGTTTTCGTCTGGAGGGCAACTTATAGGCGGAAGGAGAGGCCGAGGGGGTGCTGGGGTCGGCCAGACCACCCCTGGCACGGGCCAAGCCTGGCCGCGCGGCTAGGTGGTGTGGCCGGCCCTTGGCCCCTCTCCGTCTCGTATTCTGGCACTTGATCCCTTCCAAAAAATAGGCACTTTGGCTTTTGTCCCGTCCAATTCCAAGAATATTCATTTTCTGACTTTCCTGGAACCAAAAACAGCAGAAAACAGGCAGCTGGCACTGTGGCTCTTGTTAATAGGTTAGTCCAAGAAATCATAATAAAAGTACTCCAAAGTTGGAACAAAACACAAGAAAGTGGATAAAACTAAGCATGGAACATCAAAAATTATAGATACATTTACAATGTATCAACATCCCCAAGCTTAACTCCTGCTCGTCCTCGAGTAGGTAAGTGATAAAAAGAAAGAATTTTTGAGGTGACATGCACCATCAAAGACTTGATCAAAATATTTGCAAAACATTCAAAGCTGGGATCATAGTACTTCAATCATAACATGAAAGACAAAGTTCTAGCAATAAGACAAAGAAACTATGTTGCAACATGAAAAGGCACAAACAAAAGATTCATGAATAACAATGCTTTGCAAGATGTTTGTTTGTTTCACATAAAGAAAACATAGCATAAAAGTATTCAGCTTGTCCCTCAATAGAGTAGCAAATATAAATGCATAGGACACCTTGAAAGTTCATAAGAATGACTAGATACAATAGTTTAAAACAAGCAATAACAAGTTATGCATCAATCAACTAGTCTTGGGACAATGCACATAGAACTAAGAATGGCCACTATGCTCTCAAAGTAGGTGCATAAAGTTAGAAGGTGGAGACTCAATATAATGGTGGAAGAAAGGCCTTTTTGTAAAAAGGAAGTAGGGATTCAAGTCTCATAAAGAGCTTCCAAAAATTATGGTACTTGTAGTTTTCAGCTCTCATTGCCCCTATCATAAGCATCTTGAAGGTGATTAAGGTTAAAGTGACACAACTAAGAGGATATGCTTGACAAGTTATAAACCGAAATCTCATGCCCCTTACTTACGAAGACCGATCCTCATGCTACTCAACTTCAGTCACGAGTAAGCTCTTGTCATTGTAAGTATATGTGTATCATTAAGAACCGCCAACGGGGTACCCCTTGCACATGATACGGGAGCTTTCCCATAATCAAAATGACAAGGCAAGCAGACAATGAGCATCTCAGCGATCTTTTTATTTGCTATTTGCATAGGTTTTTATTGAGGATGCTTCATAGAGTGCTCATTATGGTGATGCTGCAAGTTTCCACCATGATTAGGCATGGCTTAGGCTAGCAGCCCAGGCGTTTCTCTAACACACATACAAACTCCATGATCTTACAAGTTCCACTTTTATTTCACATCGCCGGGATCCATAAGCAAAAGAACATGATATCAACGGGGTACAAAGTACAAGTGCAATGTTGAAAGTGTTCCCCATGAAACATGGTTCTGCTAATTTCAACTTATAAAGCGCAAGCATATATGCAACAAAGAAGGACCCAATGGTTCAAGTTTATTAGATGCAAAAAAGTAAAGTGTGCCATAAAGTTCGTGAGAGCTTTAATCACTAGTTTTCTCATAAAAATTATAGATACATTTAGAATGTATCACTCTCTCAGTGTGCCATTCAGAATAGTTAACCATCATATTATCAAGAAGCTTTGTTGCAGCACCCAAAGTAATGGTCATAAAGGTACCTCCAACAGCAGAATCCAGTAGATTTCTTGAAGAATAATTCACCCAGTCCATGAGTGGGACAATTCTTTACCAAAGATTTCATTCTTTCCCAAGCTTGAGCAACATGTTCATTATGAGATTGTTTAAATTTCATTATTTCACTTCTCATAGATATAATCTTAGCAGGAGGATAGTATTTGCCAATGAAAGCATCTTTGCATTTAGTCCAAGAACCAATACTATTTTTAGTTAGGGGTTGCAACCATTCTTTAGCTTTTCCTCTCAAAGAGAAAGGAAACAATTTAAGCTTAATGATATCTCCATCTATATCCCTATGTTTTTGCATCTCACAAAGTTCAATAAAGTTATTTAGATGAGCAGCAGCATCTTCAGTACCAATTCCAGAAAATTGTTCTCTCATAACAAGATTAAGCAAAGCAGGTTTAATTTCAAAGAAAGTAGCTTCCGGAACAGGTGGAGCAATAGGTGTACACATGAAATCTTTGTTGTTGGTGCTAGTGAAGTCACATAACTTAGTGTTTTCAAGAGTAGTCATTTTTTTGTGTTTTTAATAAAGAAAGCAAACTAGTACAACTAATTTTTGTGTGTTTTTGATAAAGAAACAAGCAAACAAAGCAGAAATAAACTAAGCAAAACAAATAAAACAAAGTAAAGAGATTGGTTATGAGGGACTCCCTAATACGTCCATTTTGCATCACTATTCTATATCATAATTTACCGTTATTCATTGATATATTTCATATTAAGAGATGATAATTATATTATTTCATCTGTTTTTGCATGGTTAATGACTTTTGGAGCATGGACCCCTGCAGTCAGGATCCTGATGGAAAAGGTTATGTTTGGAGGCAAAATTCGCGAAGATCACAAAATTCGGGAAAATACATGGAAAAATCTATTTTTCCAGAAGACGAAGATTGCCAGAAGGGGAAGTGGAGATGGGCCACAGGGGGCCCACACCACCCCCTGGCGCGGGCAGCCCTAGGTCGTGCCAGCAGGTGGTGTGGCCGCCCTGGCCCACTCTAGGCTCTCCCCTCTAGCGTATATTATCCTCCTAAAACCCTAAGACTCGGGGAGCAACCACAGAAAGATTCCGCCTTCTTTGCGGGGCGGAAAACAACGAGAGAGAAAGATCTCTCCGGCAGACAGAATTCTGCCTGGGGAATTCCTTCCTAGAGAGGGGAGATCGTCGCCATCAACACCACCATCAAGCTGGACTTCATCGAGATCATCAGTAGCATCATCACCACCATCATCTCCACCAACACCATCATCACCACTTCATACCGCTGTAACAATTGGGTTGAATCTTGCATAGTTCTTAGGGAAACTTTCCTGGTGTTGATTACTCCTTGTAGTTGATGCTATTGAGTTAACCATTGAATTATCGTTTATGTTCAGATTGTTACACATCATTATTTCATCTCTGATCATGATCCATATGATGTCTTGTGAGTAGTTTGTTTTGTTCTTGAGGACATGGGAGAAGTCATGTTGGAATTGTGTTGAGAAAGATTCAATAGTTTGATATTTAAGTTGTGGTGTATTTCTTCTAGTGGTTGTCGTCGGATTGATGACAAGTACACCATGAGGGGGTCCTCGAGGCGTGTGGAAGAGAGGGTTGTGAGACGTACGGTATTCCGGGACGGTGAGCACACAAGTTTACCCAGGTTTGAATCCGCCGGCTTTGGATGGATCCTACTCCTGCTAGCAATCCAGTAATACGGCAGAGCCGGAATATGGGTTACAAGGGTTCGCCTGTGCGAGTTGAGATTGTAGACTATTGAGGTGTTGCCCTAAGGGGGCTCTCCCTAGGACGGCTTATATAGATATCCGGCCTAGGGTTTACAAGAGAGATCTATCCGGCTACGACTAAGAGTCGGTTACAGAGTACATCTTGAACTACAAGTAACATTATGGGCCTAAGTCGGTAAGTCTTCTGGGCCTTCCCGTAGCTGGACTGAACTCCGTCCCTTCTCCCCGACTGGGCCGCCCGTGAAGCAAAGCTCTAACCCGAAGTGGGCCACCCTGGTTAGTGAGAAACTGTGAGGATACCTGGAAAGTATATCCCCAACAGTAGCCCCCGGAAGTCTCCAAGATCCAAAGTCGGATTTATCATCGTCTAGCTTGAACTTCGGCTTGCAGAATCTTGAAGGGTTCCTGAAACTTCACAACAAAAAATACGATCCGGGTCTTAAAAAATAAGTCGGATCTATCAACAGGTTACTCGGATTTTCCAGCTTGATTTCAAACTAAGCCAGAACTTGGTCTCTAACGCCACCTGACACCAGTCATGGTCAAGTCACGTCATCTGACAGACATCCTGTTAGCACGACCGTTGGTGGGTTCGTAGTTCGCGGAACCGAGGTGCCATTTCAATGCATACGCGGAGATCGAGGCGACGTAATCATCGCGTGGGTCCTTCCCAGTTCCTTCCACGACACATGGCGGTTACACTGTAGCATTTGCACGAATCTTGCCGCGGTTAGGTGGATATAAGGGGTGAGGATTCTCCTCCTCCTTTATTCACCCATTCCCTTGTTGTTTCCTCTCCTTCGAATCTCCCCCACGCGCACAGAGCTCCTTTGCTTCCCCCAAAAACTCCCAGCGCCACCCATCCTTGGTCACTAGCTCACCGGAGAAATGGCTTCCTCATCCTCCTCCGGTTTGGCGGCAGCAGCAGCGACGGCGGCGACAGAAGCGGCGACGGAGAAGGAAAGCTTCCGCGGGGTCTAGATCCCCTACGTGCTCGATGACGAGAAGCTCCACGGCGTGGAGACAGAAGGGCTCCTCCGCACCAGCGATTAGCGGAGCGGCTTCGGGGAGACCATTCCCAACCCGCGCGCCGACGAGCGGGTCCACTTTGGTACCCACCTCGACAGAGGTTTGTCGTTTCCTCCCTCGGAATTCTTTTCCGAGGTGATAGATCACTTTAGTGTTCAACTCCACCATCTTCCTCCCAACTCTCTCTTAGAGATGAGCGCCTATGCGGCTTTGTGTGAGGGATTTCTCGGCATTAGGCCGAGTCTTACCTTATTCCGGTACTATTTTCATGTCCGGAGAAATTCTATCACTACCGGTGTTCCTTATATCACCGGTACTATTAGTTTTTCACTTAGACGCGAGCGCGCATATCCCAAAATCTTAGCTAGTGACTCAGTCAAACAGTGGCCAGCCACTTTCTTCTATCAGAAGGACATTCCGGCTCCCGACAAAGCCACTGCATTGTCGGCTTTTGTCGACGGAGCTACCACGGCCCAACCGTCTTGGGACGAGGCTGCTCCGGCTCTCAGTGACGATCTGATCCTCGCTAAGAGGCGGGTAAAATATCTGATCAAACACAAAGGACTGAAGGGATCCGACTTGGTCCAATGTTGGGTCTCACGCCGGATCCAAGCCCTTCAGTACCACGGAGACCGACTGATGCACTCCATCACGTCATCCAAGAAACATTCCCTCCGCATCAGCCCCAGAGCCTATACCACGCAAGGTTATATAAGCCAGATCAAATGGCTGATAAGGGAGCGGATCGAGAGGAGGATCCCGGAGGTTTCTCTGGATATGCATATGGCAGAAAACCCCATAGTGCTGGTAAGCTTCTAACAGTAGACCTTTTTATGTGTTTTACTCTTTAAGTTATATTGCAACACTGATATGTTTTCTTCTTTTCAGCTTGCTGATCTCCCCGAGTCGGAATTTGCTCCACTCGAGGGATATCCTCTAGAGTTTTCTCAGGAGGCAGAACTGGTCCCATTGCTGGACATTGTGCTTAAGAAACGCAAGGCTCCGACAGTGGCTGTCGGCACAAAGGAGGAGCCCATCGTGAAGAGGTAACTTTCAACACAATTTCCGCCTTTGTACCTTACTCGAATTTCCTTCCGAGAAGTAATGTTTTCGACTTTATTACATTCTCAGAGCTAAGCAGCTCATCAAGGGCAAGGGGAAGGGAACTTCTTCGAAGCCCTTGCGACAGACAAAGCTTAACATAGCTTCTCCTGCCGTGGCTCCTCCGACTCCTGCCCCCAACCTTCCGCACTGCCGGTGATCATTCCTTCTCTGGCTGTCGCAGAAGATCTGGCTCCTTCAACGGAGCCTGTGATCCTTGAATCACAAACTGACATCACCATGGGTGAGTCAGGTATAGATAAGGGTGAACCCTCTTCAGGTAATGATCCCTCGGCAGAAACCTTTGCCGAAAACCTTCTCAGCAATCCGGGACTAGCCAAATTTGGCCTATCTCGGAAATCTGTAGAAGAGATTCAGCAGCTGGCCAGGAAGTGCCTAGAGAAAAGAAATTTGTCTGCCGAAGAAGAAGCGCAAGAGGCAGAGGACATCAAGTTCTCTAACCTTCTCTCACAAGTGCGTCTTCGCGACGAGAGAATAAGGACCGGTGAACTTCCAACGGCGCCAGTGGTCCCTCTGACTCTCGCTGAGAAGGTTGCTGTTGAAGTAAATGCGAGTTTAGATAAACTCACTCGCGAGCAATATGTAAGTCGGATCTGACTCTTGTTTTTCCCTCATTTCATATCATATCCTCTAGCCCCCAAGCATGAAGTAGGATATATAATCCGGGTTTATGCTTCCTTAGGATGTCAAAGAACGAACTAGTGTAGCCCCCAAGGCTCGTGCTGATATTAGTAAAAATATTAGCTCGAGTCTTTAGTAGACTTCTGACTTTGGGTATTCTGACTTACAGAAAGTATGTCCCTATAACTAGGATTTGTTAAAAAATGTCTGCAACAAGCGGAGAGAGATCAGGGCTCTCTGACTTAAGAATGCTGAGCTTAAGGTCTCCAAGGATGAGGCCGAAGGTAAACATTCTGAGACTTAAAACCTTGTCTTTCATGTTTTCATAGTCGAATTTTTACTGAACTGTTGTTCTTTTTTGACTTACAGCGCTGATAAAACAATCCTGCGCCATGATTGAAGAGGCCGAGAACCTCAAAACTTTGGTGGTGGAGAACAAGGAATTGCGCCAAGAGCTGGATAGGCTCAAAGCGGATCATGAGAACAGTATAGATCAAGTTCTCGAGTCCTCCTCCATGGCTACTGACGAGCGCGATCGCAAGATTGCCGCTCAAGATCAAAAAATCTCGGACCTCAATGATGAGCTATGCAGAGAGAAGGACCTTTCCGAGGCTCTCCGGGCTGAACTCTGGAGTCTTCGGGAAGAGAATACCAAGGTTGACGACGTCATCTTCGGTATGTTCCATCTGTTTGACTTATCTATTTTCTTCGACTTCTTTCTATGCCGGATTTTCTTAACTGTTTTGTGTATAGGTCCTCTGAACTTGACGGACTCCACCTCCGCCGAGCCCCGCACCCACCGGCTTACTCAAGTCGGTGACCTGCTTCATGACTTCCGCCAATCCCTTGAGGATATTGGCGAAGCTCTCAAGATTCTGGACATGCATAGAATGTCGGATTTTCAGGTGCGAGACAAGGCGAAGGAGATGCTGCAGCTTGTCCAGGATTGGAATATGTCCTACGCGCGATCCGCAGCATAGAACGCTCTCACCATGGTCACGAGCCATCATGGGAGCATGGAGATATGGCAAGTGACTAGAGGGTATTCTACAGTGGATGAAGACGACTAGGAGCAGGACATCAAGGCTATTATGGACTCCTGTGTCGGATATGGGTGTCACGTGGCTGATTTGACTAGCTACGACACTCCTTTCTTCACTCGCGTGGACACTCCACCTCCGCCTCTAGAAGAAACAACAGAAGTTTCCGACGATGACCACACCATATCGGAAGTGGACATCTCGGAACAATATCAAGGCGATGTATCCAGCGAGCCGGCAGCTCCTTCTTCTCCTCCCGCATCATAGATTACTAGAAACATTTGTATTATTCTGAAAAACATGATGGATTATGTAAATATGTAGTACTATAATTTTGCTAGTGCTAAGCTTTTGATCTATTCAGCACTTTTGGCTTTAAATTTTTTGTGTGCCTCAAATGTTTACATAAGCACTTGAACTTTTTCGCATATACTTATCGTTTATCTAGCTTTCCACCTCGTCCCTTTCGTGAGCCGGCTAAACCTTCTGCACGGAAACTTTGCCGAGCAACGGAGCTCAATTGCTAAACCAGTTTAAACTCGGAAACAAAGCCGGCTTCCAGTACCAACAATTCACTACTCGGAAAATACCCGCATCCGGCAATCAGACAAATAACCAAAGTATAGACTAGAAACTTTAAAGTTATACCCGAAGGTAGCATTTTTAGAATCATAAATCTAAACCAGAACGAACAAGAGCATAAAGTACTTTCAAGCATTCTGGGATTTTCGACTATGACATGATCATTCGGAAATAAGATGGTAAGAACTTCTCAGAAAAACTTGAGGCAACCAAAACTTTTATTTCTCACAGAACATGTACATATTTATGATTACAAAGAAGGATAAACTAAGAATAAAAGGGACGTAGCTGAGCAATATTCCACGGTCTGTCTAACTCGTCCGTACTGCCTCCAGCTCTCTTTCTCTTCTTAGTAGCAGGTCTTTCTTTGACTGGCCTCATGTCAGTTAAGTAGTACGAACCATTGTGCAATACTCAACTAACTAAAAAGGGCCCTTCCCATACTGGGGAAAGTTTGTGCTTTCTTTGTTGCACAAGCCGGAGAACCAAATCGCCTTTATTGAAAGATCTGTTTCGGACTCTCTGGCTATGATACTTGCGTAACTTCTGCTGATAGGTTGTTGATCTCATTTCAGCAACGACGCGAACTTCTTCGACTAAGTCGAGATCATTTTGTCGAGAAATCTCGGCATCCTCTTCAATATACGCGGCCACTCTAGGAGAAGTGTGAATCAAATCACTAGGAAGAACTGCTTTTGCACCATAGACCAAGAAGAAAGGTGTGTATCCGGTTGACCTATTAGGAGTTGTTCGTAAACTCCATATTACAAAGGGTAATTCCTCTGCCCAAGCCCCCGCAGCACGTCGTAGTGGTGCTTCGAGTCTCAGTTTTAGGCCTTGTAGGATTAAACCATTTGCTCTTTCGACTTGTCCATTATCCTGTGGATGTGCAACTGATGCAATGTCGAGCTGGATATTTTTCTTGTTGCAGAATTCGGCCAATTCTCCCATAGAAAAGTTACTCCCGTTGTTCGTGATAATGCTATGCGGATAACTATAACGGATTATAATATCCTCGACAAATCTTTTGGTTGTTGCTCCATCACAACTAGTGACAGGTTTAGCCTCAATCCATTTGGTGAATTTATCCACCATCACTAAGAGGTGAGTAAATCCACTTGGAGCTCGTTTAAATGGTCCTACCATATCAAGCCCCTAGACTGCAAAAGGCCATGTTATAGGTATTGTTCGTAGCTGATCAGCCAGAACATGAGCTTGTTTGGCGTACTTTTGGCAGCCTTTGCACGTCTTGCCTAATCGTTCGGCATCTGCCTGAGCTGTAAGCCAAAACAATCCGTGTCTAAAAGCTTTTGCCACTAAAGATCTGGCTGCAGCGTGGTGACCACACTCGCCTTCATGGATTTCCTTTAAGATTTCCACTCCTTCTTCCGGAGATACGTAGCGCTGAAAAACCCTAGAAATACTCCGCTTATAGAGCTCACCTTTAACTACAGTATAGGCTTTCGCTCGTCGGATGATCCGCCGGCTCAGAACCTCGTCTTCGGGTAATTTGCCATCTACCAAATAATCTAGGTAGGGTTGAGTCCAGCTGGGAATTACAGCCATAACTGCTATCAGAGGTGAGTCGGATTTGGTCGGATATTCCTCATCTACTCCCTTTATTGAGGGAACTTGGAGGTGCTCTAAAAAAGCGCCATCCGGGACCTCTTTCCGTGCAGAGCCTATCCGAGATAGTGCATCTGCTTCCTCATTTTCTGCTCGAGGGATGTGTTGAACTTCAAACCCTTCGAACGATTTAGATAAATCATCCACGTCAGCTTTATATGCTGCCATGTGTTTATTTGCATTACAAATATCCGACACTTGTTGAGCAACAAGATCCGAATCTCTGTAACACATCAAACGTCGGATGCCAATATCCTTAGCAATATGGATTCCATGCAGCAGTGCTTCATACTTTGCAATATTATTTGTCGCTGTGAAGTGGATCTGCAACACGTATAGAAGTTTATCTCCTTGGGGTGATTTGAGCACCACGCCAGCCCCCGAGCCCCCTCGAGCCTTAGACCCATCAAAGTAGAGGGTCCAATATTCCAACTCCAGGAGGGTCATATTTTCCTTCGTCTCTATCCAATCAGCGACAAAGTCAGCAAGGATTTGGGATTTGATTGTTGTCCGAGGTTTAAAATCAATATCAAAAGCTGAAAGCTCTATGCCCCATTTGGCGACGCGTCCTGTGGCGTCACTGTTGTTGATTATATCTCTCATGGGAGCAGTGCTCACCATGGTAATTGGATGTTCCTGAAAATAATGTCGTAGCTTACGAGATGCTAGAAAAACACCGTAAGCTAACTTTTGATAGTGCGGATACCGCTGTTTTGATTCTGTTAGGACCTTGCTGACGAAATACGTCCGACGCTGCACCAGGTGTTCTTGATTTTCCTCCGGTCTCTCCACCACCATGACAATACTAATGACCTTATTTGTCGCAGCAAGATAGAGCAACATCGGTTCCCGAGGTTCCGGCGCAGCAAGGATAGGAGTAGATGAGAGTACTTTCTTCAGGTCTTGTAGTGCAGCTTCAGCTTCGTCGGTCCAAACAAAATCCTTGGTCTTTTTCAAGAGTTTGTATAATGGTGCGGCTCTTTCTCCAAGCCGGCTTACAAACCGACTGACTGCAACAATGCAACCAGTTAGTCTTTGTACGTCCTTCAGGCAAGTTGGCCTGGAAATATTGAGTATAGCCTTGATTTTGTCCTGGTTCACCTCTATGCCTCTTTGAGACACGATGAAACCTAACAATTTTCCGACTGGTATTCCAAAGAAACATTTCTTCGGGTTAAGCATGATGTTGTATTTTCGTAGATTGGCGAATGTTTCCTCCAAGTCGGAAATCAGCGTTTCCTTCTTTTTCGACATTACCGCGATATCATCCACGTATGCATGTACATTGCGTCCGAGTTGGTCATGGAGGCAACGCTGCATCGTGCGCTGGTACGTAGCTCCTGCGTTCTTCAGCCCAAAGGGCATCGTAACAAAACAAAAGGTTCCGAAGGGGGTTATGAATGAATTTTTGACTTTGTCAGATTCCTTCATCTGGATTTGGTGGTAACCGGAATATGCGTCGAGAAAACAGAGGAGTTCCGAGCCTGCCGTAGAATCGATAACTTGATCAATTCTAGGCAGAGCGAACATATATTTTGGACAAGCCTTGTTCAAGGCAGTATAATCAACACACATCCTTAAATCAGTGGTGTCCTTTTTAGGGACCATTACAAGATTGGCCGACCACTCAGTGTGGATGACCTCTTCTATGAATCTGGCTAATTCGAGCCATGCTAGTTCCTTAGCTATTGCCTTATGCTTTTCATCGCTGAAACGTCGTAATGACTTTTTGACGGGTTTAGTGTTCGGGTTTACATTTAAAGAGTGCTCGGCAAGTTCCCTAGGTACTCCGGTCATGTCAGATGGCTGCCATGTGAAGATATCTTGATTTGCTTGGAGGAACTTGACGAGCGCGCTTTCCTATGCGCTACTTAGGCCTATGCCTATCTGGGTCACCTTGGAGGGGTCATCATCCTTCAACGGCGTCTTCTTCGTCTCTTCTGATGCCTTGAACTCTGGATTTGGCTTTGTCACCTCCTTCTTTGTTGCTGGCATCTCAGACGGATCTATGCTCTTCTTGATCTCCTGGTACTCCTAGGCATGTAGCATGGCTTCCGCAAAGGTGGCATTTCCATCCTTGCACTCTCGCGCTTTCTTTGGGTCTCCCCTGATAGTGATTACTCCGTTGGGAACTGGAATTTTCATCATATTGTAAATGTAACACGGACGAGCCATAAAAGCCCAGTAAGTCGGACGTCCGAATATAGCGTGGTACGTGCTCTTGAACGGGACCACTTCGAAAGAAAGTGCCTCCGTCCGATAGTTCTTTGGAGTTCCAAAGGTAACATCCAAAGTGATTTCTCCCAGGGAATTTGCTTGTCTTCCTGGGACAACTCCGTGAAAGATCACAGAGCTATGGTTCAGCTGGGTCTCCGAGATCTTCATCCGGCGTAGCCTTTCGACATAAAGAATATTGATACTGCTACCACCGTCCATGAGGGTCTTGGAGAAACCATAACCGTCAATAAGTGGATTGATGATTAAGGCGTATTTTCCTCGCCTATGTAACTTAGGCAGATGATCAGCACGATCAAATGTGATTGCCACTTCCGACCAGTCCAGAAATTGGGGGACAGCCAGAACTGTTGCATTGAGCTCATGTAGAACTGCTTTCTTAACCTTTGCTGGTTGAGATCCGAGGAAGGGGACATAAGTGTCTTTCTTGGTTGGAAATTTTTTATTCCCTTCCGGCTTGGGATTTGAAGCATCAGCTTCCTCCATGTCGGAATCTTCCTTGGTCTCTTTATCTTTTTCGGGATTCTTCTTTCCCTTCTTCCGCTTAGCTTTGTAGCCCGCGGTGTCATCTCTTTTGATGTCGTCATTAAAACGACATTCAGCAATGGTGTGGACGAGCCCCCATTGGCGTCTAAGTGATGCACACATGGGTTATTGGCAATGTTGGCCCAAGAGTAGGTTTTGCCTAGTTGCTGGTCTCCTCTACCTTGGACCCTTGAAGTCCCATGGCCACGCCCACGGCCTCCGCCGCGTCCTCCTCGTCCTCTAGACCCGAAAGTAGCAGTGACCACTGATGTTTCCATGTTGGGTTTCTCTTCCGAGGTATTTTTGCGCTTCTGAGCTTGTTGCTTTGGTTGTTTTGCCAACTGAGGCACAACTAGGGCATTGAGCAATCCCTCTGCATCGTCGTCAGCATCTGCATACTTGCTCGTTGTTTCTATCATCTCTCCCAAATCAGTGACTTTGTCACACTTCAAACGATGACGCAGTAGACCAATTGGGAGACCTGCAATGAAAGCTTCAATCACAGTTTGATCATTTACTCCTTCAAAGGAGGTCTTGGTGTCGATCCATCGTCCGAGATAATCCCGGCAAGTTTCTCCGGCCTTCTGGGTGCAACGCTGTAGGTCTCCGACCGTACAGGGCCTCCGATATGTGCCTTCGAAATTTTGAAAGAACGCACTTTGCATGTCATACCAGTTATGGATGGTGTTCTCTGGAAGTTCATTGAGCCATGATCGTGCCGTCTTCCGCAACATAAGTGGGAGATATCGGGTTGCGACCAGGCTGTTTACGCCTTTGGCGATGCAGCAAGCTTGGAAAAAATCCTGTAGCCAGGTATCTGGCCGAGCAATGCCGTCGTAGGCTTGGATATGCCTTGAGATAGCAAATCCTTCTAGGAATCTTGTAGCTCTGATGCGTGGTCCGAAGCATTTTGGGCCCACGTAGATATCATCATTTTCGTAGCGCCGCGCCTCTATGTTGGAGTTGATCCCGTGCCTTGCGTCGTTCGGGGATAGAGATCGTCCCGAATGTCAGCTGTGGCTGCGGTGCCTTGGAGCTGGACTTCGGCTTCTGCCACCACCTCCTCCGCCATGTCGTCCTCCTTGTCCCCCTTGCGTTGTGATGACTGCTTGGTGGAGAGGGTGGGGCAGCTGGATTGTTTCTGGCTGATCGCCGGCCTCCGTCCGAAGCGTCATTATTTCGGTTCCGGGGAGGGTCTTCACTACGACGAGCCCCCTGCCGGCTTGGCCCGACATGGTTTCCATCGTTCCTTCGTCCGTTGTTCCCACTATGATGAGGTTCAGCCAGACGGCTTGTATGTCTAGGAGGTGGCATTTTTTGACAATCCTCCTCCCGACGTTTATCTTTATCTTCTCCCCTTCGATCGTTCGACTCTCGTCGGGGAGGATTCCTCGGATACAGTGCAAGAATGGCCTCTTGCTCGGACGCTGGAGCGACGTCGCGCCAGCTACGTGCAGGTTTGTGATGTTGTCCTGATGATCCGGTTCTAGAGTAGTTGTCTTCCCGTCGGTCGGAACGGCGATGCTGTTCCGGAACGCGCTGGGGCCTTATATCATTCCAGGCTGAGTCCGTGTGACATTGGTCGGATTTGGATACCAGCTTTCCACTTCCGGATTTCGCAGCCATCTGTTGCTCCAGACCCTTGGTGAGTAGCTTGATGCCCAATCGAACCTATTCTGGGCCTGGGTTATTTGACAGGATATCTCGAGCTGCGATAGTGTTCTATACCAGTGTCGGATACACCATATCTCCCTTGCTGTCGAGACGAGGCATCCTTGGATCTCCTTCAAAGAGGACCCTGTTTACTTCCGGAAATTTCCTGTCACGCGTGCAACGTTTTCGGGTCTTCTGATGCAACCGAGACATGTAATCCTTGGTTGACATGTGTTTCTTTTCCTCCTGGATGTTCTTGGCTTCATCCAGGAGTTGTTGTCGATGTGCTTCTAGGGCTTGGGCCCTTTCGTCCAGCTCTTCAGCAGTAAGTTCTGCAGCTGTAGGGATAGGTGTGGTTAATGCAGCATCGATGAGTTTACGCGCACCTTCAGTGATCACGTGTCCATCCACCGATTCTTCTTTTTTCGGCTCTTTTGGGATAAGTGCTCCATCCGAGTCTTCCTCATATTCCTCGGCAATCACCTCCTCTGTTAGAGGGTCTTTTGCCAGGGTCTTGTTCTTCTTGTTCTTCTTCTTTGCCTTCTTGGCAGCGCCGGTAGCAAAGACGGCTTTGGGTCCGTTTCCCGGAGTCAAGCTCTGATCGGTACTTTTGGACATCTGGACCTCGGGATTATCTCCGATTTCCATGTCATCCTGCGCTTTGGGAGAGTGTTCCCCAGCTCCTTCATCCATGGCTTCTCCTTCTTCTGCAGCTTTGGAGTTATACTCCTCTTCATATTCCGCGGAGAACTTTCGGAAATCCACTGACGTCATCGATTCATCCGAGGATGCGGGTACGTCGGCGTTTGTTCCAATTGCCTCCAGCATAGAGTCGGTGTTTTCTCCAGCATCGGCAGAGCCGGATCCGGATCCCACATATCCGATGAAGTGCGACGTGTGCTTCCTGAGGTACCTGCGGCTCTCGCGATCAGCTTTGTCGAAACTTTTGATGGTCTCAAGAATTGCATCTGCGCTTGCATCTTGCATTATCATACGTCGCAGTGTGTACCTGAGGAAAGGCCTATCTGTCCTGGCGTCATCAGAGTTGGAACTAGTGTCGTTGATAAGCTCCTCCTGGATTTCGACTTCCGCGGGTGGGTTGATCTGGGATCCGGCTTCTCCAAGGAGATCCACTCCAGATTCGACTTTGACCGCTAGGTCTTCCTCAGGCTCGGATTTCTCCACTATCTCCGTTACTGGTGCGGGCTAGGTGGGATTAGGTTTTTCTGAGATCCGGAACTCTGTTGTCTCCGCGGACAAAGGGGACTCAGAAGATTTTTCTGCCTCTATCATCACCGCTAGGGTGGGTGGGGCAGGTTCAGCGAAACCGATGTAAACATCGATCTCGCCAAAAGACATAATTGTGCAGGCAGTCACGGCCTCCCTAGCCGGAATCCAAGTATCATCGAGAACGATGAGAGGGACGTCGCTGGCGTAGAGGATGCGACCGACGTCGATAGTCTCGCCGATTCCGATTCTTGCAGATTCCGCTCAGAACGCAGATCCGAAGCTCACTTGCCCCACGGTGGGTGCCAACTGTCATCGGATTGATGACAAGTACGCCATGAGGGGTCCTCGAGGCATGTGGAAGAGAGGGGTGTGAGACGTACGGTATTCTGGGACGGTGAGCACACAAGTTTACCCAGGTTCGAATCCGCCGACTTTGGACGGATCCTACTCCTGCTAGCAATCCAGTAATACGGCAGAGCCATAATATGGGTTACAAGGGTTCGCCTGTGCGAGTTGAGATTGTAGACTATTGAGGTGTTGCCCTAAGGGCTCTCCCTAGGACGACTTATATAGATATCCGGCCTAGGTTTACAGGAGAGATCTATCCGGCTACGACTAAGAGTCGGTTACAGAGTACATCTTGAACTAGAAGTAACATTATGGGCCTAAGTCGGTAAGTCTTCCGGGCCTTCCCGTAGCCGGACTGAACTCCTTCTCTTCTCCCCGACTGGGCCGCCCGTGAAGCAAAGCTCTAACCCGAAGTGGGCCACCCTGGTTAGTGAGGAACTGTGAGGATACCCGGAAAGTATATCCCCAACAGTGGGGTCATGTGAACGTCGACTACATGACACTTCACCTATATGGGCCTATGGGAATGCATTGTTTATTTGGCTACTAATCGTAGGGGTTACCGGAGTGACAAAAACCTGAACCCCCGTTAGGAAACCTTTGCACAAGGGACGTCAGGGTCTTAGAGTTTAAAGCTGTGGTTAGGTTTCTACCTTAATTACTTTCTTGTACTTACGGATGTTTGCAATGGGTATAATCACAAGTATGTATTAGTCCTAGGAAGGTTGGTACATTAGCACAGGTTCACCCACACAACACTTAGCAAGCTAAAGAAGATTAATCAACTATATGAAGCGAAAGCACTTGACAGTCTTCCCACGTGTCCTCGAGAACTTTTGGTCATCTTAAGTAATACAACCGGCTTGTCCTTTGTTGCATAAAGGATTGGGCCACTTGCAACATTTATTCCTACTGTCTTTTATTTACTCGTACTTTGTTTACTTGCTTCATCAAAAACCCCTAAAAATCCATTTGCTAAGTATTTGCAGAGAATTCCTGATCCATACCACTAGCCAGCACCTTATGCTCCTCGTTGGGTTCGACACTCTTACTTATCAAAAATACTACGATACACCCCCATACTTGTGGGTCATCAAGACTATTTTCTGGCGCCGTTGCCGGGGAGTGAAGCGCTATTGGAGAGTGGAACTGGTAAAGGAAACTTCTACTGTGACTATTGTTTACTTTTGTTAGTTGCTTTATTTTCAATATGGATAATTCGCTGAGTTTCTTATTTCATAATGCTACTACCACTGCTAAGGTAGTAGATGAACCACCACCTGCTAAGAATGATACTTTTAAAATACCTACGAGAATTATTGATCGTGTTATGGATAACTATTATGTTGGAGATGGAACTGTCCATCCCAGTGATCATTTGCTCTTTATACACGAATTATGCGGGTTGTTCAAGTGTGTAGGTATTACAACAGATCAAGTAAGGAAGAAATTATCTCATTATCACTGAAAGGAAGAGCTGAGGAATGGTATAAGCTGCTAAAGAATGGTCAAGCTCTTGAATGGGAGGAAATAGTGCCTCTCTTTTATTCAAAATTTTATCCTCCTAGTGAGATTCATAAAGATCGGAATCAAATATACAACTTTTGGCCTCTTGATGGAGAGAGTACAACTCACACTTGGGGGAGATTGAAGTTACTAATGCTCAAATGTCCCATTCATGAGCTCCCGATCAATATTATTATCAATAACTTTTATGCAAGGCTCCCTCTTCATGATAAGGATTTATTGGATGCCTCTTGTGCTGGATCATTTACACGCATGGAAGAAGAAGCTAAATGGGATCTTCTAGACCGTATTCAAGACAATGCTGAAGCATGGGAGAATGACAAAGGAAGAAAGTCAGGTATAAATTATGATTATGAATGCATTGAATCTTTTATGGGAACTGACGACTTTCATAATATTAGTAATGCTTATGGTCTTGATTCTCAAGTTATTGAAAATTGTTTTAAGGCTTTTTCCTCCTATATTGAAATTCCAAAAAAGGGATGGAGCAAGTATCATGCACCGTATAAAGATATTGTTGAGTATGTCTGTGATAGAGGCACTGAATTTTGCACTATTGATCGCATCTTACATGAACCTTATATCGAGAAAATACCCTTCCTGGATAAGGTAAAGGAACATCCGATGATAACTAGTGTAATCAATAAAAATACAAAGAGAACTGTAAAACCTGATGATCAAATAAACATTGAACCTGCTGTAGCAATTGTGAAAGACCTTGTCACTAAAAGCATAGAAGATGGACACATTGTCTTCTATGAGGATGCTTCTAATATTGTCTCACATCCTAATAGAACTGTGGTTTCTGTAAGAATTGGTGATCATTGCTATTATGGTTTATGTGATATTGGTGCAAGTTCAAGTGCTATTCCTTACGAGCTTTACAAAGAAATTATGCATGAAATCAGTCCTTGCGAACTAGAAGAGATTGATGTGGTTATTCACCCTGCTAATAGAGAGACTATCTCTCCAATTGGTATTGTACGGGATGTGGAAGTTCTTTGTGGTAAGATTAAATATCCTGCTGATTTTCTAGTACTTGGTTCAGCTCCTAGTAAATCCTATCCTACCATTTTTGGTAGAACTTTCTTGAGTACTTGTGGATCCACTATTGACTGCAAAAGGGAGAAAATTTTAACTAAATTTGATGGGGAATCTTATGAGTTTAATTTTTCGAATTTACTAAAGAACCTTGTGAAAATGAAACCCAGAATGAGGATTTTAGAGTTGAACAACTTGCTTCTATTTCTCTTGCTCCTAACAATGCTTTGCAATAATTTATGGAAGACCACGAAAGTGAAATCTTCATGGAAGAAAGAAATGAGATTGACGAGATTCTCCGTCGTCAACCTAAGATGCTTAAGCATAACTTGCCCTAGAAGATTTGGGTACCACGTTGCCACCTAAAAGGATTCGGTCTTCGATATAAAACCTTTACCTGACAATCTTAAGTATGCTTACTTTGATGATAATAAAATATATAATGTTATTATTAGTTCTAAACTCGCAGGGAAGGAAGAGGAAAGATTATTGGAGGTATTTAAGAAACACCGAGGGGCTATGAGCTATATTCTGGATGATTTAAAGGGGATTTCTCCTACTATATGTCAGCATGCTATCAATATAGAACCAGATGCAAAGCCAGTGGTAGAGCACCAACGTCGTTTAAATCCTAAGATGAAGGAAGTGGTAAGAAACGAGGTATTAAAACTCCTTGATGCTAGTATTATTTATCCTATTGCTGATAGTGAATGGGTTAGTCCTATTCATTGTGTCCCTAAAAAAGGGGGAATTACTGTTGTGCCTAATGATAATGATGAGCTTATTCCCCAAAGAACAGTAGTGGGTTATAGGACGTGCATTGATTTCAGAAAAGTTAACAAAGTTACTAAGAAAGATCATTACCCACTACCTTTTATTGATCAAATGTTAGAAATGTTGTCTAAAAAGACCCATTTTGTTTTCTTGATGGATACTCTGGTTTCTCTCAAATTGCTGTTAAACAACAAGATCAAGAAAAAACTACTTTTACATGCCCTTATGGAACCTATGCTTATAGACGCATGCCTTTTGGTTTTTGTAATGCTCCTGCCACTTTTCAAAGATGCATGTCTGCTATCTTTCATGGTTTTTGTGAGGAAATTGTGGAAGTGTTCATGGATGACTTTTTCGTCTATGGATCTTCTTTTGATAATTGTCTGCACAACCTTGATAAAGTTTTGCAGAGATGTGAAGAAACTAATCTAGTTCTTAATTGGGAGAAATGCCACTTCATGGTGAATGAAGGGATTGTCCTTGGACATAAGATTTCTGAAAGAGGCATAGAAGTTGATAGAGCTAAAGTTGAGGCAATTGAGAAAATGCCCTATCCAAGAGACGTCAAAGGTATTCGTAGTATCCTTGGTCATGCTAGTTTCTATAGGAAGTTTATTAAAGATTTCTCTAAGATATCAAAACCCCTCACTAATCTTCTTCAAAAGGATGTACCCTTTGTTTTTGATGATGATTGTAAGGAAGCTTTTGAAACTCTAAAGAAGGCTTTAACTACTGCTCCTATTGTTCAACCACCTGATTGGAGCTTACCCTTTGAAATCATGTGTGACACTAGTGATTTTGCTGTAGGTGCTATCCTTGGGCAACGAATAGATAAAAACTTAAATGTTATCCATTATGCTAGTAAGACTCTTGATGCTGCTCAAAATAATTATGCTACAACTGAAAAAGAATTCTTAGTCGTTGTCTTTGCTTGTGATAAGTTTAGACCTTATATTGTTGACTCAAAAGTTACCATTCATACTAATCATGCTGCTATTAAGTACCTTATGACGAAGAAAGATGCTAAGCCTAGGCTTATTAGATGGGTGCTTCTTTTACAAGAGTTTGACCTACATATTGTAGATAGGGAAGGTGCTAAATATCCTGTAGCTGATAATTTATCTCGATTGGAAAACATCTCTTTTGATCCTATGCCTGTTAATGATAGTTTCCCAAATGAATAGTTGGCTGCAGTAGGGGTAAGCTCGCGAGGGAGCCCTTGGTATGCTGATTATGCTAACTTTATTGTCTCCAAGTATTTGCCTCCAACTTTTACAGCTCAGCAAAGAAGTTCTTTTACGATTTGTGGCATTAATTTTGGGATGACCCACATTTATATAAAGAGGAGTGGATGGTATTATGCGAAGATGTGTTCCAGAATATGAACAAAAGGAGATATTGCTTAAATGTCATGGTAGTGCCTATGGATGACATCATGCGGGAGATAGAACTGCACAAAAGGTGCTACAATCAAGTTTTTACTCGCCTACCCTTTTTTAAAGATGCAAGAAAATTTGTCTTATCTTGTGACGAGTGTCAACATGTTGGTAATATTTCTAGACGCAATGAAATGCCTATGAATTGTTCTCTAGTTATTGAACCATTTGACTGTTGGGGATTCAAATTTATGGGTCCTTTTCCCCCTTCAAAAGTTTATACCCATATTCTTGTTGTTGTTGACTATGTTACTAAGTGGGTAGAAGCCATACCTACAAAAGGTGCTGATGGGGAGACCTACTTAAAAATGCTTAAGGATATTATCTTTCCTAGGTTTGGAGTGCCTAGGTATCTTATGAATGATGGAGGTTCTCACTTTATTCATGGTGGTTTTAGAAAGACCCTTGCTAAATATGATGTTAATCATAGAATTGCTTCATCTTATCATCCCCAAACTAGTGGAAAAGTAGAGTTATCAAATAGAGAAATTAAATCCATTTTGCAAAAGACTGTTAATAGATCTAGAAAAAATTGGGCTAGAAAGTTGAACGATGCTTTATGGGCTTATAGGACTGCCTATAAAAATCCTATGGGGATGTCTCCTTACAAAATGGTTTATGGGAAAGCTTGCCACTTGTCTTTAGAATTAGAACACAAAGCTTATTGGGCAGTTAAAGAACTTAATAGAGACTGTAAGCTTGCTGGTGAAAAATATTATTTGACTTAAGTTCGTTGGATGCATGGAGGAGTGAAGCATATGAGAATGCTAGACTCTTTAAGGAAAAAGTTAAAAGATGTCATGACAGGCGAATTCTTAAGAGAGAGTTCTATGTTGGTGAGAAAGTTCTATTGTATAAGTCTCGTCTTAGATTTTTTGCAGGGAAACTACTTTCAAAATGGGAAGGACCTTTTGTTATCGAAGAAGTATATCGTTCAGGAGCAATAAAAATTTCTTCTTTAAAAGATAACACTACACAAGTGGTGAATGGTCAGCGACTCAAGCACTATATTGCTGGAGATTCTTGCAATGAAGATATTGATGCTATTCAAGTAGTAACTCCGGCAAAATTTATCAAAGACCAAATCCAGAGACCTGTAGAGTCCGTTTTCGAATAGGTAAAAGTACTGGTAAGAAAAGTTCTGCGAAAATTCTATTAAATTATATTTTTGCAGTTTTTTATCCAACAAGGAAAGCAACAAAGCGAAAGAGGGACGGAAACAGAGCCAGGGTGGCTCACACCACCCCCTGGCGTGGCCTGGCCGCGCCAGCAGGTGGTGTCGCCACCTCGGACACTGTCTCCGACCCGTTTTCTCCCAGTACCTTCCCTTTGTTGTAAAAATTCGTAATATATAATCCCTTGGATCCTCCGAGGTTCGTATATGGTGTTCTCATCGTGTTTTCGTTTCGATCTGTTTCTGCCAGGAACTATTCTTAAAAAGTTTAGAAGCACAATGGTCTCTGCCAACGATAAGGGCGAGGAGCCTATGGAGGAAGATCTCCAAGACCCCGGGCAGGAGAAGGAGATCAAGAGTAAAGATGAAGAGGAGGCAAAGAAAAGCCAGCATCCGCACACTGACACTACCATTGCAAGCATTGGAGTGTTGGCAAACCCTGCCAAGATCAAAAGGACTGCACGGATGTCAACTGGAGGGAAGCCTCCACGTCACTGTTTGGCTCCACGGTCACCTCCTCCACGCACCAAGAATCCCTTCCATACCCTTATCCATCAGCATCAATTCCAGAATATGCCCAAGGAGAAACTACCTTCCAATTGGGATATGCCTCATTCTAACCATGCAGGAAAAGAAGACTTCAAGGAGGAAGAGTAGGGAAAGAATTGCAAGAGCTGGAATTCGCAACCCGACATGATCATGAGCTGCATTGAGGAAAACTCAGAGTTGATTCATACTCTCACCTTCGAGATTGAGGATTTGGGGAAATTAATCAAAAAGCTCATCGAGAGAATACCACCACCACCGAAGGAGTAATTCGTCATCAGGTTTTGGCATCCCCTTAGTTTGTTCCAAGCTAGGGGGAGTGCCGCGGTATCACATCACTATCTTCTATGTTTTTACCTTTTTAGTAGAGTCATATCATGAATAGAGAAGTTATCATGTAGGATGGTTTGCATTATGGAAGTGTCCCCCCTCTCGTTAGGTATCTATGTATCCCTTGGAGTGAGTTACCGTTATGGAATATTAATGAGAAGTTCTATCATTTACTCTTTTGCATATCTTATATTAGTTTACAATTTCTGTTATATGATTGATCTTTTTGTTAGTATTGACATCACTTTGGGATCATTGAGTTAATTTAGTTGGTTTTGGCAAACCTGGCTTGGTCAGTAGCAACACTATTTTGAGAATTGAATGAAAAACATAAAAATACTCTTAAGAAATATAATTTCATCATCTTTCTTTCTTGATTTGCTCATAAGTTTAGTATTCTCTAGTTAAGATCTTTTGTGCTTCCAAGGAATATTGCATGTTTGTTTTTATCACTTGTATGGTTGTTTGTTTCCTTCAACTCTTATGCTTGCTACCCAGCCTTGCTAGCCAAAAACCTATACTGAGAGGGAATGCTTCTCGTGCATCCAATCCATAAACCAAAACCTATGCCATTTGTGTCCACCATACCTACCTACTAGCACTATTGCTATTCCAAGTAAAATCATGTTTTTATCTACCTTTCAAATTAAACTTGTTATGTGAAAATTAGTGATTAAAGCTCTCACGAACTTGATGGAACACTTTACTTTCTTGCACTTAATAAACTTGAACCATTGTGTCCATCTTTGTTGCGTATATGCTTGCGCTTTATAAGTTGAAGTTAGCAGAACCATGTATCATGGGGAACGCTTTCAACATTGCCCTTATATTCCGTTGATATCATGATTCTTTTGCTTATGGATCCCGACGGTGTGAAATAAAAGGGAACTTGTAAGATCATGGAGTTTGTATGCGTGTTAGAGAAACGTCTGGGCCGCTAGCCTAAGCCATGCCTAATCATGGTGGAAACATGCAACATAACCATGAGAACTCTATGAAGCATCCTCAATAAAAACCTATGCAAATAGCAAATAAAAAGATCGTTGAGATGCTCATTGTCTACTTGCCTTATCATTTTGATTATGGGATAGCTCCTGTATCATGTGCAAGGGGTACCCCGTTGGCGGTTCTCTATGATACATATGTATTTACAATGACAAGAGGTTACTCGTGACTGAAGTTGAGTAGCATGAGGTTCGGTACTTGTAAGTAAGGGGCATGAGATTTCAACTTATAACCTGTCAAGCATATCCTCTTAGTTGTGTCACTTTAACCTTAATCACCTAAAGATGCCTATAATAGGGGCAATGAGAGCTAAAAGCTAGTAAGTACCATAATTTTTGGAAGCTCTTTATGAAACTTGAAATCCCTGCTTCCCTCTGCGAATGGCCTATCTTTTACTTTTTAGTTGAGTCAGCAAACCTATTCCCTTCTACCTCAACAAGTATTTTGAGTTGGTGTGTTTCATTCATTCATATGATGATTTATTTAATCATGTTTCTTATGTTCCTTGTTTTGCACATTGCTCTTATCTTGGTGATTACTACTTTGAAAGCTATCATTGAAAACCAATTATTTGTGAACTCCTGCAAATTGTCAACTATTCTTCGACCAAGAGCTAAGTTTGCCATTACCAATTATGATTTACTTTATACATCTTTATTGTGTTTCCTTTACTTATTGCAAGTTAAGTTACATAATAGTGAGTTGTCTTCTATTATGATTTATCTATTGATGAATGTGATGCTGCTTGTCCGTATTCTTTTATCGACTCTTCACTCCATAAACCTGAGGTCATGTTTATTGAGCTCAGTTTTCGCTTGGGGACAAGCGAAGTCTAAGCTTGGGGGAGTTGATACGTCCATTTTGCATCACTATTCTATATCATAGTTTACTGTGATTCATTGATATATTTCATATTAAGAGATGATACTTATGTTATTTCATCTGTTTTTGCATGGTTGATGACTTTTGGAGCATGGACCGCTGCAGTCAGGATTCTGATGGAAAATGTGTTGTTTGGAGGCAAAATTCGCGAAGATCAGAAAATTCGGGAAAATACATAGACAATTCTATTTTTCTAGAAGACGAAGATTGCCAAAAGGGGAAGTGGAGATGGGCCACAGGGGGCCCACACCACCCCCTGGCGCAGGCAGCCCTAGGTCACGCCAGCAGGTGGTGTGGCCACCCTGGCCCATTCCAGGCTCTCCCCTCTGGCATATATTATCCTCTCAAAACCCAAAGACTCGGTGAGCGACCATAGAAAGATTCTGCCGCCTCTATGGGGTGGAAAACACCGAGAGATAAAGATGTCTCCGACAAATAGAATTCCACCGGGGGGAATTCCTTCCTGGAGAGGGGAGATCGTCGCCATCAACACTATCATCAAGCTGGACTTCAGCGGGATCATCATCACCACCATCATCTCCACCAGTACCATCATCACCACTTCATACCACTGTAACAATTTGGTTGAATCTTGCATAGTTCTTAGGGGAAACTTTCCCGGTATTGATTACTCCTTGTAGTTGATGCTATTGAGTGAACCATTGAATTATTTTTTATGTTCAGAGTGTTACACATCATTATTTCATCTCTGATCTAATGTCTTGTGAGTAGTTCGTTTTGTTCTTGAGGACATGGGAGAAGTCATGTTGTTAGTAGTGGAATTGTGTTGAGAAAGATTCAATAGTTTGATATTTAAGTTGTGGTGTATTTCTTCTAGTGGTGTCATGTGAACATCGACTACATGACACTTCACCTATATGGGCCGAGGGGAATGCATTGTGTATTTGGCTACTAATCGTAGGGGTTGCCGAAGTGACAGAAACCTGAACCCCTGATAGGAAACCTTTGCACAAGGGACCTCAGGGTCTTAGAGTTTAAAGCTGTGGTTAGGTTTCTACCTTAATTACTTTCTTGTACTTGCAGATGCTTGCAAGAGGTATAATCACAAGTATGTATTAGGCCTAGTGATGGGGATATGCCAAAGGGGGTATGCCCAGCAGAACGTTACGAGTTGGCCGAAAGGCCCGCGAGTGCATCTGGAGGGCAGCGACTGGACCATGAAGGAAGGGAAGGCCCATCGACTGGCGAGTGGAAGCCCAGAAGCGTAGCAGAAGCCCAGTCGGATTAGGTCAAAAGTCCTCGGATCCTTATCCTGTTCGGGGACAGCTTGTAAACCCTAGTGAGGTGCTTCATATATAAACCTCCCTAGGGTATCCTGGGACCTTACTTTCCATCATACACCCCCTCAAGCGACTCGCTGCCTAGCCGCCGAGCTCGCCACCCATGTAACTTGCTCTCTCATAATCTAATCTAGCAGGAGTAGGTCTTTACCCTCCAGGGGGGCGAACCTGGGTAAACCCATGTGCATCCGCCCCCATCTCGCACCACAGATGGACGCCAACTCTTCCTCACGAAACACTCAATCGCTGCCTATGGCAGCGACTGCCGTGGCCATTTCCACGACAGTGGCGCCCACCGTGGGGCATAGCGGGACTGGCCTGAGTTCTGCGGCGAGACCCTACTCGCCAATCAATCGGCCGATCGCCACCGGTCGCATGATTGCCATCGGCGGGATCTTATAGATCCTGCCCAGCAGTTATATCCCGGCATCACGCCCGGTCACCCACGCCGCGGTGATGCTGGTCGGATCCATCAACCTCTTCGTCAGCTTCACCGGCGCGATCGACCCAGCTGCGACGGTGATCGTTGGTGGATCACCGCCACACCGCGACCTGCTTTCGGAGGAGCAGGTCCGTTCCATCAGGAGCCTCTTCACCAAGTACGACTAGGTCGCCAGCGACGCGGTCGAGACTAACGTCGCCACCAATAACGACACCCTGAACGACGACGCCGACTCCACGACCCCTTCATCGGTCGGCGGATCTATCACCGCCGCGTCACGGGAGGACTCCATCACGCGAGTCTCCAACCCCGAGGATTTCGAGGACCCCTCCATCCTAAGGATCTTTGACTCCGACTCCGGCTCGGAATCCCCCGAGGATTTTCGCGCCAGATCCAATCACTTTAACGTGATCTACATGGCGGGAAGCACGGCTGCCCCGCCAGATCCGTTCTCCACGCCGATCCTGCCGACCGCGACGGCCATGGAGGTGGAGGAAGCCCGCCTACGGCTCGCGGAGGTGCAACGCAACGAACTCGCCGAGCGCGAGAAATACCGCCTCGAGCGAGAAACAGCGCGGGAGCTATCACTCTACCACCAGCGCCGCATCAGGACCCGCCTGAACCCCGACGTTCAGGGCCGCGTCCTGAACTTCAACGACGAGGGCAACCCCACGCGTGCCGCTGGGCGCGAATACTGCGAGAACGCGCTGCCAGGCGGGAGCAACCCTGCAAGACCACCACCGAGAGCGCCGGCGAGTGGGGCTCCTTCACCACCCATGGGCCGCGCACCCCCACCGGACCAACCACGGATCATCATCTCGCCTCAAGCCCATGACGCCAACGGGCTACCACTGTACTCCACCCCGATGGACAACGTTATCGCGGCTGATGTCGCGATCGCCAACCTCGATGTCCAAGGCGACGGCGTGCTACAGATCCAGTATGCCAAGTCCCTACTCGTCAGGGCCATCGAGCAACAAGCCGCGGGAGTCAACCCACGGGGGCGAATGTACTCCCGCTCTTCGGCAAGCAGGGCGGCATCAAGCGGCCACCCCACCGTGGCCAACGCATTAGTCTGCCCACCACCCCAGCCCCTGGCAAATCAACCACGGGCCGCCAATCCTGCGCTCTCAACCAACGAGCCGCGACCGGAAAACAACACGGTCGCCGCCAACGGGTAACCCATCGACGCCCGAACGAACATCATCAACAACCAGACGTGGCGGTCGCGCCAGCCCTACGACATGCGACACACCCTCACCAACTATGGCGAACCAGAGCCAAGAGGCTCGCTCAGCCGAATCGGGCCGCAATGCTTTGGACCAATGATTCGCGGGGAAAAATACCTCGCCACCTTCAAGGCCCCTAAGGAGATCGAGAAGTACGACCCAACATACGACCCCGCCGTTTGGGTGGATACATACCTCATGGCAATGGGGATCGCAGGCCACAACGACCTGCTCGCCGCTCGCTACCTCTCCCTGATGATGGAGGGTGCGAACCGACAGTGGATCAACACCCTCCCTCCCGACAGCATTGATTCCTGGGAAGAAATGCGGGATGCCTTCGCCAGGCACTTCGAGGGCTCCTACAACCGCACCACCACCATAGAAGACCTAGAGCGATGCATCCAGGGACCACGCGAGTCGACCCGCCGGTGGATCCAAAGGTGGCAAGAACTGTGGATAAACGCCTCCGGCATCCACCCAGACACGACGATACACTACTTCAAAAACGCGTGCCGGTACGAACCCCTGGTCGCCAAGATCAAGAGGGTCTACCGGACGCTCGATAACATCCCCGACCTCCTCGAGATCGCCAAGCGCTATGCGGAGGAGGACCCCAACCAAGACTCCGATGACGAGTCGGGAGGGAGACGTCGCCCCAACATCCACGATAGCAGGCGCCTACGCGAGATGCGCTACAGTAACACCCGCATTACTGGCAAACGCCGAATGGACGGGCAAGTCAACTTCGTCGCCAACATGGGCTACGACCAACGCGACTCCAAGAACTACCGCCGCGACGGAGGAAACTACCGCGACAACGGGAACTACCGTGCCAATCAGCCCTGCATCTACCATAGCAAGGAGGGAAAACCCGCCACCCACACCACTGCCGACTGTCACTCTCTCAAAGAGAGTGAGAAGGCGAGACGTGCAAGGGAGGATCCCAAAAACAACCAACCTCGGGACAACAGGAACGGCGGTGGCTTCGGAACTGCCGTCGGGTCGCTACATACCTTCACCGGGCTCGGCACCAAGCGTGAGAAGAAGGTCGCCCGCGCGGTCGCCGTCAACGCGGTGACGCAAGTCGACATCCCCCGCTTCCTAAACTGGTCCAAGCAGAGCATCACCTGGAGTTGCCAGGACCACGCACCAAGAATCGAGTACCCAGGGCGAGTCGCCCTGGTAGTCAGGCCAAAGGTGGCCGACTACTAGCTGCCCAAGACGCCGATGGACGGTGGGAGCTCCATCAACATCTTGTACCTCGACACCTTCAAAAGGCTCCAGCTCCCAGAAACAGCCATCGAGCCAACACTGACGACCTTCTACGGCATCGTCCCCGGTCGGAAGGCGTACCCGATCGGGAAAGTGACACTGCTAGTCACCTTCGGCACTCCGGCAAACTACCGCACGGAGAGGATCGTCTTCGAGCTGGTGAACTTCCGCAGCCCCTACCACTGCATCCTGGGTCGCCAGGCATTCGCAAAGTTCATGGCGACCCCACACTACGCCTACAACACGATGAAGCTTCCCGGGCCAAGCGGCATCATCACCGTCCACGGCGACCCCGACATGGCCGTGGAATGCGAGGAAAAAGGCGCCGAGCTCGCCGACGCCGTCATCGCCGTGGAGACCGACCACGCGGAGGAGCTCGTGAAATATGCGGGCAACATCAACAAGGACGATCCCACCATCCTGAAGAAACCGATCGCCGCGAACTCCACGTTCGAGGCGACCACTGATACATTGCAAATGTATCTATAATTTTTGATGCTCCATGCTTGGTTTTATCCACTTTCTCGTGTTTGGTCCACACTTTGGAGTACTTTTCATATGATTTCTTGGACTAACCTATTAACAAGAGCCACCGTGCCAACTGCCTGTTTTCTGCTGTTTTTGGTTCCAGGAAAGTCAGAAAATGAATATTCTCGGAATTGGACGGGACAAAAGCCAAAGTGCCTATTTTTCCAGAAGACTCACGGAGCCAGAATACGAGACGGAGGAGGGCCAGGGGCTGGCCCCACCCCCCAGGCGCGGGCTAGGCCTGGCCGTGCCAGGGCCTGGTGTGGTGGCCCTAGGCACCCCCTCGTTCTCCCTCTTCGCCTATAAGATGCCTTCTGACCTAAAAACTTCGGGGGGGGGGGGGGGGTCGACGTTTTTCCACGAAAAGTTCCGCTGCGCCGCCACCACCGAAGGGGAGATTCGGGGGACAGAAAGTCTCTGTTCCGGCACCCTGCCGGGACGGGGAAGTGCCCCCGGAGCCATCTCCATCGATCTTCACCATCATCTTCATCGACTATCCATGTTTCCCCCATCTATGAGTGAGTAATCCCCCGCTGTAGGATATGGGGATGGTAGGGATTGGATGAGATCGTTCATGTAATGGCATCAGATTGTTAGGGCATGGTGCCTAGTATCTTTTGTAAGTGCTTTATGACTTTGTTGCAACTTGTTGTGCTTAATTCTTGTCACTAGGGCCCGAGTGCCATGATTTCAGATCTGAACTTATTATTGATTCATTATGATAGTATTGTTCTTGGTCTTATCTACAAGTTGTATACACACGTTGTCCGGAACCTATGGCCCCGAAGTGACAGAAATCGGGATAACCGGAAGGGAATGGCTTTGATGTGAGGATCACATGTGTTCACGGAGTGTTAATGCTTTGCTTCGGTGCTCTATTAAAAGGAGCACCTTAATTGCCAGTAGTTCCCTAGAGGCCCCGCTGCAAACGGGCTGGCAGGACAAAAGATGTTGTGCAAGTTCTCATTCCGAGCACGTATGACTATATATGGAACACATGCCTAGGATTGTCTAGTACTTGGGTGCTTTATCTTATTTATCTGCAATTGCCCTATGTTCTGATTGCTATGTGAATTTTCTTGTCCATGCAACGCCCGTCCATCCATCCCTATGCCTACCGCACTCAAATCCCACTGTTCACTGCTTTTGTTACTACTGTCTTTGCTTTACTACTGTTGTTACTTTTGTATTCCTACTACAAAACTGTTGCTACTGATAAACTGCTGTGAGCAAGATTGTTTCCAGGTGCAGCTGAATTGACAACTCAGTTGTTAAGGCTGATAAATATTCTTTGGCTCCCCTTGTGTCGAATCAATAAATTGGGTTTCACTTCCCTCGAAAATACTGCGATACACCCCCTATACTTGTGGGTCATCAAGACTATTTTCTGGCGCCATTGCCGGGGAGCATAGCTTTATTTATCAAGTTCACTTGGATTCACTATTGTTCAAGCTAATTTTATTTCTGCCTTGTTTGCTTCTTTATTTATCAAAAATACAAAAAAAAACAGTTCCTACTCTAGTTGTTATTTTCGTTGGTCTGTTATTGTCTTGCTTTATCATGCTTGATGTCAATGGTTGGTTTCTTTGAAACTGAAGCTTATTGGCAAGGTGGGTTCACAGAAGATCAAAAATAGTATTATAAGGAACACCGCTTGTCACAAAAAGGGAAACACTTATGGGAACAAATTGATAGATTGTATACCATTGCTAGGAACATGTGCTCTACTTATAATGTTACTTATTGCTGTGATGAGTCTTGTTGCATAAAAAGGTATAAACACCTCCCTTTTCAATGTGAGTATAGTGATAATGATACCTTATCTTCCTATGCTAAAGGAATTTATGAATTTTATGATGCAGAACAAATTGAAGAATTTATTGCTTGGAAGGGTGCTTTTGAACTTGCTAGTTTGCTTGAAAATATTGATGATTCACCTTACAAATATGAGGTGTATGATATACTTAAATTTTGCTTTGATAATTACAAGGATGAAAATTGCTATATTCTTGAATAATTTAATAGATGCTTTCCACAAATGGAAGAGACTATTGCCTTGCAGGATCCTATGGAAGAAGAAATTGATGAACCTGAAATCCCATTAGATGAAAAAGAGGAGGAGAGTGATGAACAAAAGGAGGAAGAATGGATTAGCTACCCATGCCTACCTTCTAATGAGAGTAACTCTTTATCCCTTACATTATTTGATTGTCCCCTTGCTTACTAAAGGAGAATGATTGTTATGTTCCTGAGGTTTCTCTTGATAATCTTTATGATGAAGCTCTAGTGCTTGTAGATAATGAAAAGCATGCTTTATGTGATAGTTATATTGTTGAGTTTATTCATGAGGCTACTGAAAATTATTATGAGAGAGGAAAATATGGTTGTAGAAGTTTTCATGGTATTGAAACACCTCTCTATGTGGTGAAATTTTTGAACTTCCTCTTGTTTTATCTTCCTATGCCTGGCACTTTGTTCTTTGCAAATTTATTTCCATACACGATTCCTATGCATAGGAAGTGGGTTAGACTTAAATGTGTTTTGGATTTGCTCCTTGATGCTCTCTTTTACTTCAACTCATATTTCTTATGAGAGCATCCTCTCAAACTTTTATGCCTGAAGATGATAATATGTCTATTATTCTTGGGAGACCTTTTCTTAATACTGCATGAGCTGTTATTAATTGTAATCAAGGGAAGGTGACCTTCAATGTTAATTACAAGGAACACATTGTCTATTTCCTCAAGAAGATTGAAAGGACTTATGGTTTGAATTCAACTGAACATGTTGAGGGCATTCAAGTTGGAGAAATATATTGTCCCATACCAAGAGAAAAATTTGAAACTATTATGATTGGGACCATTGCTATCAAGGTTGAGGTAACATAATCATTAGTGGAATACAAAGTTTTGTCTCATATGAAATTGTTTTGGTAGCAAGACCAGATCAACCTTGTTAACAAAAGGATTTCATTGAACAAAACAATGTTTTCACTATGATTATCTCCGCTTACTTCTATTCTATCCATTTTAGTTTTTGCTTCTTATGCCTAACTTAAAGGCGTTAAAGAAAAGTACTTGTTGGGAGATAACCTAAGAGTTTTAATTGAGTCTTGGAAGTTATTACCTATGTAATAACCTCTCCTTATCCTTTTTATTTGCTTTTTGTGCCAAGAGTAACCTCTAATGAGAGAGAAATAATGATTGGGAAAGTTGCTGTCCCGAAACAGATTTCTGTGCTTCACCGTAAAAATTCCTAAGAGAGTTATGTAAGTCGGATTGAGCTGTAATTTTTTGTTCTTCTGCCCCAGGTTGTTATCTAACTTTATTTAGTTCAATACTTTTTTATTTGAGCAACAGAAGGTCTTCGAAAAAATTCGTCTTTACCTGCTGGTCTGTTTTGACAGATTTCTGCCATTTTCTGCATTTGCTTCTTGTTAGTTCCTTCTTGAGTTCCTTTGGGGAATTGAGCTTTTTGAGGGAAGTGCTACAGTAGCTAGTGTTCTAATGGGAGTTTATTTTGTGTTATAACTGAACCTTAAGACTTATTTATCTTGGGTGCACTAATGATGCTAATAAAGATTGTGTGAAGTTTTGTATGAAGGAAAAATTTCAGGTGTATGGAAGGAATGAGTAATGAGATGAAGGATGGACTAAAGCTCAAGCTTGGGGATGCCACGCGTGTCACCCCAAGAAATATCCAAGAAGTACAAGCGTCAAAGCTTGGGGATGCCCAAGGCACCCCCTTCTTCATCAATAAAAATCCCAGGTTTCTTCCAAACGCTTCATTTTTATTGTTTCATGCACAGTTGTGTTGTTCTTGGAGCGTCTTCTTTTTTGTTTTCGTTTTGGTTTTAGTTTACGTGGTTTGCTTAGTATGCTGAATAAATTGGTTGGACCCCCTCTTTCATACGTTGGTTTGCAAATAGTTTGGTTGGGTTTGGAAAAGAGTAGGAAAGCTCATGCTTAAGTGGTAAAGAGAGCTTGTTTTTGACCGTGGCCTATGCTTTGTCATGCCATGCTTGATATTGTTTTGGCTTTATGCTTAGTATTCTTTGCTGTATCATGACTTGTTATAAACAATTGAGATTTCTTATTGTGCCTTGGATGAATCATGCGTTGTTTTAGCATATTAAAGCATAGTATAGTGGTATTCTCCTTTGATGCTTTATTTGCGTTGACTTGGCGCTTGCTCACACCATATTATGACTATCTCAAGTCACCATAAGCCTTTATGATCCTTTAGTTTTCAACTTGTAGTATCACTTTATGCTTTGATCAATGATATTTTGTCGCTCTGCATGATTATGGCCATTATTGCTCTCTCGTTTGTCGCACCCTTACTATTGCTAGCCTTCACGTACGCTGAGTGTTTTACTCATGTTTCCAACTCCCTAAACCAAATATTTCCAAAGTGTCCACCATACCTACCCATTAGCATCATTTGCTACTTTTGTGCATATTCAATATGCCTTGTTTTCTTCCAAATAAAATGTTTGCTTGTTATGAGAAAGTTAGTTAGTAAAGCTCTCACGAACTTGATGGCACACTTTATTTTCTTGCACTTAATAAACCTGAACCATTGCGTCCTTCTTTGTTGTGCATATGCTTGCGCTTTATGAGTTGAAGTTAGCAGAACCATGTATCATGGGGACCGCTTTCAACGCTTCATAGGTACCCTTGTACTTAGTTGATATCATGTTCTTTTGCTTATGGATCCCGACGGTGTGAAATAAAAGTGGAACTTGTAAGATCATGGAGTTTGTATGTATGTTAGAGAAACGCCTAGGCCGCTAGCCTAAGCCATGCCTAATCATGGTGGAAACTTGCAGCATAACCATAATGAGCATTCCGTGAAGCATCCTCAATAAAAATCTATGCACATAGTAAACAAAAAGATCGCTGAGATGCTCATTGTCTGCTTGCCTTGTCATTTTGATCATGGGATAACTCCCGTGTCATGTGCAAGGGGTACCCCGTTGGCGGTTCTCTATGAGATTATATACTTACAATGACAAGAGCTTACTTGTGACTGAATTTGAGTAGCATGAGGATCGGTCTTCGTAAGTAAGGGGCATGAGACTTCAATTTATAACTTGTCAAGCATATCCTCTTAGTTGTGTCACTTTCACCTTAACCACATTAAAGATGCTTATGATAGGGGCAATGAGAGCTCAAAGCTAACGAGTACCATACTTTCAGCATTTGGAAGCCTTTCAAACTATTCAAAACCTTTTCTTCTACTTGTTGAGTCTCCACATACTCTTTGAGCACTTTCTTGAGAGCATAGTGGCCATTCTTAGTTCTATGTGCATTGTCCCAAGACTTGTTGATTGATGCATACCTTGATATTGCTTGTTTTAAACTATTTGTATTTGTAAACTTTGAAGGTGTCCTATGCATTTATGTTTGCTACTCTTTGAGGGACAAGCTGAATGCCACTATGCTATGTTTTCTTTATGAGAAACAAACAAACGTCTTGCAAGGCATTGTTATTCATGAATCTTTTGTTTGTGCCATTTCATGTTGCATCATAGTTTCTTTGTCTTATTGCTAGAACTTTGTCTTTCATGTTATGATTGAAGTGCTATGATCCTAGCTTTGAATGTTTTATGAATACTTTGATCAAGCCTTTGATGGTGCATGTCACCTCAAAAATGATTCTTTCTTTTTATCACTTACCTACTCGAGGACGAGCAGGAGTTAAGCTTGGGGATGTTGATACATTGCAAATGTATCTATAATTTTTGATGCTCCATGCTTGGTTTTATCCACTTTCTCGTGTTTTGTCCACACTTTGGAGTACTTTTCATATGATTTCTTGGACTAACCTATTAACAAGAGCCACAGTGCCAGCTACCTGTTTTCTGCTGTTTTTGGTTCCAGGAAAGTTAGAAAATGAATATTCTCGGAATTGGACGGGACAAAAGCCAAAGTGCCTATTTTTCCAGAAGACTCACGGAGCCAGAATACGAGACGGAGGAGGGCCAGGGGCTGGCCACACCCCCTAGGCGCGGGCTAGGCCTGGCCGCGCCAGGGCGTGGTGTGGTGGCCCCAGGCACCCCCTCGGTCTCCCTCTTCGCCTATAAGAAGCCTTCGGACCTAAAAACTTCGGGGGGTTTGACGTTTTTCCACGAAAAGTTCCGCTGCGCCGCCACCACCGAAGGGTAGATTCGGGGGACAGAAAGTCTCTGTTCCGGCACCCTGCCGGGACGGGGAAGTGCCCCCGGAGCCATCTCCATCGATCTTCACCATCATCTTCATCGACTATCCATGTTTCCCCCATCTATGAGTGAGTAATCCCCCGCTGTAGGATATGGGGATGGTAGGGATTGGATGAGATCGTTCATGTAATGGCATCAGATTGTTAGGGCATGGTGCCTAGTATCTTTTGTTAGTGCTTTATGACTTTGTTGCAACTTGTTGTGCTTAATTCTTGTCACTAGGGCCCGAGTGCCATGATTTCAGATCTGAAATTATTATTGATTCATTATGATAGTATTGTTCTTGGTCTTATCTACAAGTTGTATACACACGTTGTCCGGAACCTATGGCCCCGAAGTGACAGAAATCGGGATAACCGGAAGGGAATGGCTTTGATGTGAGGATCACATGTGTTCACGGAGTGTTAATGCTTTGCTCCGGTGCTCTATTAAAAGGAGCACCTTAATTGCCAGTAGTTCCCTAGAGGCCCCGCTGCAAACGGGCTGGCAGGACAAAAGATGTTGTGCAAGTTCTCATTGCGAGCACGTATGACTATATATGGAACACCTGCCTAGGATTGTCTAGTACTTGGGTGCTTTATCTTATTTATCTGCAATTGCCCTATGTTCTGATTGCTATGTGAATTGTCTTGTCCATGCAATGCCCGTCCATCCATCCCTATGCCTACCGCACTCAAATCCCACTGTTCACTGCTTTTGTTACTACTGTCTTTGCTTTACTACTGTTGTTACTTTTGTATTCCTACTACAAAACTGTTGCTACTGATAAACTGCTGTGAGCAAGATTGTTTCCAGGTGCAGCTGAATTGACAACTCAGTTGTTAAGGCTGATAAATATTCTTTGGCTCCCCTTGTGTCGAATCAATAAATTGGGTTTCACTTCCCTCGAAAATACTGCGATACACCCCCTATACTTGTGGGTCATCAACCACGCACACCCGCACCGTCGAGCTTGTCCCAGGCGACTCTAGCCAGACGGTCACCATCGGGTCGCACATGAGCCCCGCATAGGAAGGCGCGCTCATCGAGTTCCTCCGTGAGAACCGCGACATCTTCGCATGGAAGCCATCTGACATGCCAGGTGTCCCGAGGGAACTCGCTGAGCACAAACTTAACGCCGACCCCAAAGTGCGACCAGTTAAGCAGTCGCTACGACCCTTCAATGAAGAGCGCCACCGAGCAATCGCCGAGGAAGTCTAGCGCCTGTTAGCTGCAGGCTTCATCCGGCCAATCAAATACTCCAAGTGGCTGGCGATCCCAGTCCTGGTTCTCAAAAAGAACAACACCTGGAGAATGTTTATCGACTACACCAACCTCAACAACGCCTGCCCGAAGGAGGAGTTCGTCCTACCGCGCATCGATCAGATCATCGACTCGACCGCGGGATCGGAGTCGCTGTGTTTTCTCGACGCGTACTCTGGTTATAATCAGATCAAGATGGCGGTCGAAGACGGCATTCATCACGCCATTCGGCACATTCTGCTACATGGCCATGACGTTTGGCCTCAAGAACGCAGGCGCCACATACCAGAGGTGCATGCAGGAGTGTCTAGCGAGCCAAATTGGCCACAACATTCATGTCTACATCGACGACGTGGTGGTAAAATCCACCCGCCAAGACGATCCGCTCGCCGATCTAGCTGAAACCTTCGCAAACTTGCGGAGGTACAACATCAAGCTGAACCCTAGAAAATGTACCTTCGGCGTACCCACCGGACAGCTTCTGGGATACGTAGTCTCCAAGCGAGGCATTGAAGCCAACCCCACCAAGATCGACACCATCACGCGACTCGGGAAACCCGAGTGCCTGCGCGACGTCCAAAAGTTGGCAGGGCGAGTCGCGGCTCTCAGTCGCTTCATCCCCTGACTAGGCGAGAAGGCAATGCCCCTCTACCGCCTGTTGCGCAAGAACCCAACGTTCCAATGGGACGCAGAGGCCGACGACGCACTCAAAGCACTCAACGAAGTGCTACTCGCGGCACCACTACTCGCCGCGCCACTTGACAAAGAGCCAATGCTCGTTTACGTTGCGGCCTCCAATCGAGTCGTCAGCGCCGTGATGGTCTTCAAACGACCGGAAGAGGGCAAGGAGCGCCCCATACAGCGTCCTGTATACTACATTAGCGAAGTCCTAACGGACTCACGACAGCGCTACCGCAATACCAAAAACTGGTGTACGCGGTATTCCGAGCACAGCGGCGGCTCCCACACTACTTCCTGGAGCACCCAATCACGGTGGTCTCCTCTGCGCGCCTGCAGGACATCATACGCAATCGCGAGGAAACCGGGCGAGTCGCCAAGTGGGCCGTCGAGATCGGCGTCCACAACATCAAGTATGAGCCCCGAAAAGCGATCAAGTCACAAGCCTTGGCTGATTTCCTCGCAGATTGGGAAGAAGCACAACAACCAGAGAAGCTCCCATACCTACACTATTGGTCGCTCCACTTCGACGGCTCCAAGAACGCCGACGGCGCGGGGCTGGGGTCATACTGACCTCCCCCAAAGGAGACAAGCTCCGCTACGTGCTCTACCTCAACTTCAAGCCCTGCACCAACAACATGGCGGAATACGAGGCCCTCCTCCACGGCATGCGAGCTGCCAAGGAGATGAACATCAACCGCCTACGGTGTTATGGCGACTCCGACCTAGTCGCCGGCCAAGTAGCCGGGACGTGCGACGCTGTCTCCCCAACAATGATCGCGTACCGCCAAGCCATCGACCAGTTGGGAGGACACTTTGATGGCTATTCCATTGAGTGGATCGACAGGCGCAAAAACAAGGAGGCAGACGCCCTTTCCCGCATCGGATCGACCCGATAGGCGCCACCAGTAGGCGTCTTCCTCGACATCATCCACAAACCATCAGTCAACCCACCGAAGGAGATCGACATCGGGATCCCACTGCAACCAGAACCACCCTTAGTCGCCATGGTTGTGGAACCTAGCCATATGTCGCCTTCCTGGAACACAAAGTCCTATCGAGCAACAAGACAGAGGCGCGAATGATCGCGCGCCGCTGCAAATCCTTCGTCATCATCAATGGCGAGATCCACAAGCGCAGCGTGACCGGCGTGTTCCAGCACTGTGTACAACTAGAAGAAGGCCGCAAGATCATTCAGGACATTCACGCCGGCGACTGCGGCCATCACGCTGACGCCAAGTCCCTAGTCGCCAAGGCCATGCGGCACGGTTTCTACTGGCTCACCGCACACCCCGACGCCACCAACATCGTCCAACGATGCGTCGGGTGCCAGAAGTACGCCAACCAGACACACCTTCCTGGCTCGACACTCAAGACAATCCCCATCACGTGGCCATTCGCCGTATGGGGCATGGACATGGTAGGACCATTCAAGAAGGCCCCGTCTGGGTTCACTCACCTCCTGGTCGCAGTCGACAAGTTCACCAAATGGGTCGAGGCCAAGCCAATCAAAAAGTGCGACAACAAGACGGCTACCAAGTTCCTCCATGAACTCATCTACCGGTACGGCTACCCGCACAACATCATAACAGACAACGGCACCAACTTCGCCAAGGGGGCCATGGCAGAATTCTGCAAGGAGCATGGTATACGACTCAACCTCGCATCAGTCACCCACCCGGAATCAAATGTCCAAGCAGAGCACGCCAACCAGAGTGTCCTCCACGGGCTCAAGCCATGACTGTAGGTGCCCCTTGAGCGCACCCCAGGATGCTGGGTCGACGAGCTCCCCTCTGTGATATGGGGGATCCGCACCTCCGTCAACCGATCAATCGGGTTCACGCCTTTCTTCATGGTGTATGGCGCCCGAGGCCGTAATGCCAACAGACCTAGAGCACGACACCCCTCGAGTCGGCAACTATGTCGAGGCGGCCAACGAGATCGCCCGCCAAGACAGCATCGACCAACTCGACGAGGCACGCGACCTGGCTCGCTCTCGCACCACCATATACCAGCAAGGACTTCGCCGCTATCACAGCCGCCGAGTGCGAACTCGCACCTTCCAGGAAGGCGACCTGGTCCTACGACTAGCCCAGGACAAGAAGGGCATGCACAAGCTTTCCCTCCCATGGGAGGGGCCATTCGCCATAGGCCGAGTCCTTGGCAACGACGCCTACTACCTCATCGACATACGGGGTGATGGCCAATTAGAGGTCGGGAGGCCATGGAATGTAAACCTCCTCAAAAAGTTCTATACTTAGAACCCCACACTGTACTCCATCGGAATATATAATGAAATTCATTCGGATCGCACAAATTGTGCCCACTCGCCATATTCTTGTGCCACTCGCACTCGTACATGCCAGCAATACGCTATTTACGGAAGTCAACCTCTGGTCGAGCGACCGGCACGGCCAAGTAGTGTGGCACAAGGGCACCGGAAATATTCAGGCCTTGGGCCGTCCACGAAAAACTCCAACCCGGAGCCGCCATTGGAGTCGCCTAGCTCGACTGGTCTGCCGGGCCAAGACATCCGATACACGCTTCTCACAACAATCTGTCCCTCCCACCCTCGCGCAAAGCGACTCGAACGGTAAGTACCACGCACGGGGACTCCGCAAAACGGAAACCCCCACGCGGCTAGGGAACACACCAAGTAAGAGAGCTGCCTAGGGCTCGCCTAGCGACTGGCTCTCCAGGCCAGGGGAGGAGACGCGTTACAAACAACGCACTCACAACCTGCAACAGCATCACGACCAGTACGGTCGGGCACCACGCTCAGGGACTCGCTCATAAGTCAGTCCTACTCGCGCTCGGGGACTCGCCACTCAAAATACACGAGGGATAAAAACAACACGTAAACACAACAAATACACAAAATTATACAATCGAGTTATACCCCATTAAAAGGCGGACGCGCCCGGGGACTCGCTCAATTGAAACAATACATAGGAAAAAACACAACATACATTACTCATCAAAACACGAGGCGATCGACCCCCCGTGGCTCATATTGCAAAAGTATCTTACAGCTTTCGCCACTCGGCATTTATAACAACTTGGCAAATTACATTGTCTACTCTATAGGACCTGATGACGAGGCACCACCACCACCCTTGACGCGCACAAAAGGCTGCCACGGGTTCATCGGATACGTTGTCAGCGACTTCGACACCGACGACCGGAAGGGCTGCTCTGACTTCATGTCGCGGTACTCCAGCTCAGGGTCGCCAGGCGCCAACACCGTCTCCTGATATGGCAGCAGATCTCCCATCGCCAAGACACGATCGGCATAAGGAATGGCCTTCGCGGTCAGCCTCAGCACCTCCGACATCTCCACCGTGCCGGTCACCGACGGATAGCCACTCGTCACATCGTCAAGATCGAAGCCATCGGGAAAATGGGAGAGACCCAAGCTCAACGTCGTGGCAGCCTCGCGTTTGAACGCCGAGCGCGTCATCCACTCCACAACCGCGGGTACCTCCTCTAGATAGCGCCATACCTCCGTCAACCCCCCAGGGATAACCTCGGTAGGAGACATGCCCTAGAGAGCTGCTTGGACGCACAACATCGAGGCCGTGGCTGCATTCACCACGGCAGTCACGCACTGCGAGGCGCTGTATGTCTGCACAACCGGGTCGCTTTGGCCTACCACATCTGCAAGAGTCAGGTGTCAGTGAAACTACGAAATCCCCACAGCAGGGATCAGACGAAAGGGTCAAGCAAAGACAAAAGACTCACCAAGGAGCTTGCGACAGTTCTCCTTGACGTGATTCTCCAAGGTTGTCTGCTCGTTATGCAGCCCCACGATGATGGAGTCGGCGGCCTTGCGTTCTTCTTCAGCCGCGGTGACGGCAGCCTTCGCTCGTTCCTCCGAAGAAATTGAGGCCGCCTTGGCCTCCTCCAAGTCCTTAACAAGGGAGGCTACTCGCCCATTCGCCGCGTCCAGTTCGGCAAGTGGGACATACCCCTCACGGGCCTTGGAGATCTCAGCCGGGAAACCATCTGCAAGAGAAGATATCAGAGTATTGCACACAAACTAGCTCACACCAGGAAAAGAAGAATAAAGCCAAACAGTCACTCACCAATTGTCTCTTGAAGCCGCCGGTTCACCTCCTGCGCTTCGCGCAAGTCACGCTCCAAGCGCTCTCATGCAGCCTGCCGATCAGTCGACTCCCATTGTAACCCCTGTAACAAAGAACCCAACTAAGCATTGGAAGAAAAACAAAAACCCAGTTCCCAGCCGCCGAAATTCAGCGACAAGGAACTCGGGGACTAGAGAAGGAAGAAAAACAAAACCCAGTTCCTAGCCGCCGAAATTCAGCGACTAGGAACTCGGGGACTGGAGAAGGAAGAAAAACAAAACCCAGTTCCCAGCCGCTGAATTCAGCGACTAGGAACTCGGGGACTGGAGAACGAAGGAAACAAAAAACAATCCCTAGCCGCTGGAATTCAACGACTAGGAATTCGGGGACTGGACATACCTGAATAACAGCGCCGAGCATCTTGTGAAGTTCAGCGATGTCAGTCGACGGGACCGTGAAGGAGGTGCGTCCGCGGCGGGACCCAATATCCGCATCCACGATTTCGGGACTTTGCGGAGATTGCGTGTCCGCAACACCTGGAAACCCCTTCGCCATGAAACGAGGGAACGTCACCGACGTCCTGGCAGGGGCGCTGGTCGCCGAGACCGGTGCCTCCCGCACGGACGCAGCCAGCACTGGCTTCGATTGTGTCGCTGCCACCTCTTTGGCGACTGGCGCAGCAGCTGGCTCCGCGGCGCTCCCCCTGGTCGCAGCGTCGTCACCGCCCCCCTTCTGCCTCTTTGCAGCTTCAGCGGCTGCAACATCGTCGGAGGCTTTCCTCTTCTTGGGCAGATCGCCCTCCCCCATGCCAGTGGCTGATGGAATCTTAGCGACCGAGGGGCGACCAATTTTCTTGGCCCCCGACCTGTGCGAGCCCCTCCAATCAGCACGACAACAACATGAAAGAAACGAGGCAAAGTGGGACGAGGAAGCGCAACTTACTTGGCGACTGGAAGGACACGAAGCCCGGTACTGATGTGGGAGGGCTTGTCCAATTTGGGACCCAGCTTGCGGCTGAGCCCCCTCTCGAAGACGTCCGAAGCACACAAAACCAAGGGCTTCCTTGACGATTAAGCTGCAGTCGCCGGGATCTCCGGCTCTGACACGGCCGCCTTCGACGGCTGCGGCGACTTGGACGCCATCGCCTCAGCCGCCTCTTGGCTTGGTACCCCCAAGGCCGTAGGTGCGATCGTCGCCAGGGGAACCTCTACTACCACCTCCGTGTCCTCGCCCTCCAACCCCTTCGTCGGGACTGCGTCCCTTGGGGCCTTGTGCGAGACTTCGGGAGATCCTTCATCGTCGGAGTCGGCATCCAACTCGAACACCACTGACGACCTGGCCGGTGATGCAGGCCTTTTTGCCGGCGACTTGGGCCGACATGGGGGCTTCGACAGCGTAGCGGTGCACCGGGACGTTTGCTCCTGGGCGACCTCGTCGCCTTCTTCGAACTCGTCCAGGCTGCGGCTCGCCTCGACCTCCCACTGTTTCTGCATCCGGGTCTTGTGAGCCACAGGCGCTGGGGGAGGGACCTCTTCTTCTTCCCCGTTGCTGTCGGAAGGATCCCCCTCGGAATCCTCCTCCAGTTCCTGGGGAACCTCTTCGTCAAGCGGAGGGAGCCAACCCTCCAATACTTGAAAAAGCTGAGAACCACCACAAGTCAGAACACACCAAGCGAGAAGACTGAAATTGAGGTATGGATGCGGTGATCGGAAAGAAAACTTACTGTGGGAGCTTCATTCTTCACAGGAGTATACGGGGAGACCCCGACCGCCACGCCAGTGAACTCCGCGTCGGTAATCTTCTTCAGGGCGGCCTTGTAGTCCTCGGCCTCCCACGACTCCTTGCTGGTTCGTGATGGATCATGCTTCCCGGTGTATTCGTACATCCAGTGCAGTCGAGCCGCCAGCGGGACCAGGCGCCGCTCGAGCCAGCAATTGTAGAGGTTGATCGGGACCAACCCCTGATCCTTCAGCTTCTGGATCTGATCCATCATTTCTGCGACGGCCATACGCTGATCCTCAGGAAGCTTCTTAGGCGCCAACTGACGGGGCTCGCTCCTCTCGGCGACGAATTCAGGAAGAGATACCTCGCCGGAGGGAGTGGCTTCCTTGACATAGAACCAGATCTTCTTCCACTCGCTAGCGGCCTTCTTTGGCAGGAGGATCTTGACGAAGTTGGCCTTCGGCTTCAACTGGAAGGTGACCCCACCTGTGGCCAGCATCAAGCCACTAGACGCCTCGCTCCCGATGCGGCCGTGGAAGAGCTCCAGCCACAGCGAGAAATATGGCATGTAGCCAAGGTAGCATTTGTAGAAGGCGACGAAGATCGTTAGCTGCTTGATGTTGTGTGGACCAAGATCGGAGGGCTTGATCGCATAGTACACGCAGAAGCGGCGGAAGAAGAGCGAGGTAGGGAACCCTAAGCCCCTCTCAAGATGACTGGTGAAGCAGATGAACTCGCCGGGTCGCGGTTTCGGTTTGGTCTCGGAGGAGGGGGGAACCCGCCAATTCCCCTTGCAGAGCACCCTGGCATCCTCGAAGGATCTAAGTTGGGCCGTGGTGCACTTGGATTTCCCCCATGAGCCCTTGGGAGGCGCCATCAAGTGAGAAGTGGAATCGCGTGACGTGGGGAGAGTAAGTCGGGAGGAAGCAGAAAGGAAGAGCAAATGAGGAAGGATGAAGAATGCGAAAGAGGATTGCGAAGCTAATCCATCACTACCCTTATATGGGAGACGTCACCCACCAAAATCGGGATAGCCGTTACTCACGGTAATTGGGCCGTAGTTACCGTTGGAAATTCCAACGGATAGTTTGACCAGATTTGACGGTCCAGCTCCTTTGGTCTACTCACCACCCGCCAGTCTTTCCTCTCGTCAAAACGGCGATTGGGCGGCAGTGATGTTCGTTGAAGTGACGAATGGAGCTATGGAGAAATTCTCCTCGGGTCTAATAAAGTCCATCGCCGACTCGACTGGACGCCCAAATTGGGCTCGCCTACTTCGGACGCCAAAAGGACGCCCGCGCCTGCATCAACGATGGCCTCGGGGACTACTGATGGGGATATGCCAAAGGGGGTATGCCCAGCAGAACGTTCTGAGTGGGCCGAAAGGCCTACGAGTGCATCTGGAGGACAGCGACTGAACCATGAAGGAAGGGAAGGCCCATCGACTGGCGAGTGGAAGCCTAGAAGCGTAGCAGAAGCCCAGTCGGATTAGGTCAAAAGTCCCCGGATCCTTATCCTGTTCGGGGACAGTTTGTAAACCCTAGCGAGGTGCTTCATATAAACCTTCCTAGGGTATCCTGGGACCTTACGTTCCATCATACACCCCCTCAAGCGACTCGCTGCCTAGCCGCCGAGCTCGCCACCCCTGTAACTTGCTCTCTCATAATCTAATCTAGCAGGAGTAGGTCTTTACCCTCCGGGGGGCCGAACCTGGGTAAACCCATGTGCGTCCGCCCCCATCTCGCACCGCAGATGGCCGCCAACTCTTCCTCACGAAACACTCAATCGCTGCCTATGGCAGCGACTGCCGTGGCCATTTCCACGACACCTAGGAAGGTCGGTACATTAGCATAGGTTCACCCACACAACACTTAGCAAACTAAAGAAGATTAATCAACTATATGAAGTGAAAACACTTGACGATATTCCCATGTGTCCTCGAGAACATTTAGTCATCCTAAGTAATACAACCGGCTTGTCCTTTGCTAAAGAAAAGATTGGGCCACTTGCTGCATTTATTCTTATTGTCTTTTATTTAGTCGTACTTTATTTACCTACATTATCAAAAAACCCTAAAAATCCGTTTGCTAAGTATTTACAGAGAATTCCTGCTCGAAGCCATTCGCCAACACCTTCTGCTCCTCGTTGGGTTCGACACTCTTACTTATCGAAAATACTGCAATACACCCCCTATACTTGTGGGTCATCACTCCTCGGCAACGATGCCAGAAAAATAGCTTGATGGCCCAAAATATATCGAGCTCGTTGGGGAACAACAAGAGGAAGGTATGATGAGCACAACAACAAGTTTTCCCTCAGTTATGAAACCAAGGTTATGGAACCAGTAGGAGCAAGGAAACACCTCCAAGGTGTTGTTTCCAACTTGGAATCCTGCACAACAGAACCACACAACTTTGCCCCCAACTTACAGTGAGGTTGTCAATCTCACCGGTTTTGCTGAAAACAAAGGATTAAACGTATTGTGTGGAAGATAGTAATAGCTTGCAAAAAGTAAACACAAAACAGGAAATAGTTGTTGATTGATGGTAAAAGAAAGGACCGGGTCCATAGTTCACTAGTGGTGATTCTCCTTAAGATAGATGACATGTTGGGTATACAAATTACAGCGGGCCAATTCACAAACATCGAGAAAGCATACATGCATATACTAATCATCTTGACTCCTATGAGATTTGATTAGGAATTACAACATTATACATAAACCATAATCCAACTTCATCTATGACTAATAATCCACCTTCAGGTTATCATCCGAACCCCCTCCAGTATTAAGTTGCAAGCAACAGATAATTGCATTAAGCATTGCGTGTAAAGTAAACAATACGATTGTTCTATGAACAAAGGATTGCTGTTTTCTCCCTAGTAGCAACAACACATCTAGTACCTTAGAGATTTCTGTCACTTCCCCAGATTACTAGAGGCATGAACCCACTATCGAGCATAAATACTCCCTCTTGGAGTTGCTAGCATCTACTCGGCCAAGATAGCTACTAACAACGGAGAGAATGCAAGATCAAAAATAACAAAGACATGATAGAATCAATAATCAATCTAAAATAGCATCTCAATATCCATCGGATCCCCGCAATCACAACATGTATGATTACAAATAGATGATCTTGATCATGAACGGAGCTCACAAGATCTAAACATGGTAGAACAAAGGAGAAGAACCAACCATCTAGCTACGACATGGACCCGTAGTCCAGGGATGAACTACTCACGCATCACACCGGAGGTAGGCATGGTGATGAAGAAGGCCTCCCGGGTGAATTCTCCCCTCCGGCAGGGTGCCGAGTAGAGCTTCAGATCCCTGCTGATCTAGGGATAGAGATGACGGCAGATACATACTCTTTCGTGGAATTTTGATCGGGTACTTAGGGTTTCTGTATTGGAGGCATCTTATGGGTGAAAGGGGAGGCCGAGGGGGTGCCCTAGGCGGCCACACCACCCCTAGCGCAGGCCAGGCCTGGCCGCGCGGCCAGGTGGTGTGGCCGGCCTCTCGCTCCTCTCCGTCTTGTCTTCTGGCTCCATGTCCCCCTCAGTGAAATATTGACTTTGGCTTTTGTCCCATCCAATTCCGAGAATATTCATTTTCTGACTTTCCTGGAACCAAAAACAGCAGAAAACAGGTAGCTGGCACTGTGGCATCTTGTTAATAGGTTAGTCCAAGAAAGTGTATAAAAATACTCTAAAGTGTGGACAAAACATAAGAAAGTAGATATAAAACAAGCATGGAACATCAAAAATTATAGATACGTTAGCAACGTATCAAAAGGCAAGTAAGAAGAATTTATTTCCATTATGGTCCTTGGCAGGAAAAAGTATTACTACTACTCCCTCTGACCCAAATTAATTGACTTGCATTTATCAGATTCGAATGCATCTAGCACTAGAACATGTTTATATACATCCGAATCTAGACAAATTCGAGTCAAGTAATTTGAGGGAGTATAATAGAGTAGAAATTCAAACTTTTCTGGTTTTGAAATTTTACTTCCTTCACAAACATCCAGGGGAAGGATATTCAATAGATCGCCATTCGCAGTACTACTAGTACTACATGGTATAGTGAGTAGTAACAAAAGAAACATTTTTTGACGATAGTACCAAAAGAAAGGACGTCCCAAAAGAAACTTCATTCAACCATTAACATAACAGCACAAGTTTACATATATAGGACTCGCCTCCTAGCACCTAGTCCGTGCCGCCAGCGGCAGCTCGTGACATCGGCACCAACGCCAGCTCCAGCGACACAGCCGACTCCTGACTCATCGGCACCTCCGGATAACGCAGAGGCACCTCCGGATAAGGCGACAGTACCTCTTGAGCCATCGGTGGCACCTCCAGATATGGAGGCGGTACCTCCAGAGCCATCAATGGCACCTCTGGAGCCATCGACAACTCCAGGAGAACATTGTGGATGAAGTTGCCATGGTTGGGGAACCGGTCCCAGTAGTTGGTGAAAATGTTGGCGTCGGTGAACACCACCATCTCGCAGCCGCAGTGGAAGGCCTGGTCGTAGAGGAGACGGACGTCCCTGAAGTTGACAAACTTGACCTTCAATGTTCCATCCGGATTGTCATGGAGGCGGTACATACGGTACTTGCGGTGACCGTACCCATTGTCAAGGAAGGCGCAAGCCAGCTGCCACTTTGTTCTCCATGGGGAGAAGGCCCAAATGCGTAGGGCATTGTCCTCCTATGCGGCGATGTCTGGGTCTTTGCGCTCCGGTACAGCGGGCGACATCCGGAAGGTGGCCATGAATGACAGACGAGGACGGAGATGGTTGCTGGAAGCGATGGATTAGAGATGGATTGGTGCGGGGAAGTGGAGAGGATAAATAGGAAGGAGATGATCCGAGATTAATGTGGCAGATTACCGGAGCGAGGGGACAATCAATGTCGCTGATGAAGCCGATGCGTGTGGCAAATATCGATGACGATGACTAGGTGACATGGGTATACCCTACAGGTACTCGTGTTTGGTATATACGGCCTGGAGATAGCAGAAGCCCACAGCGTTGCCAAGGCCCAATACAGAATTCGGGTGGCCCACAGACTCTCGGTTGCTTGCGAGACAAGAAGAAGCTTAAAGATAGAAAGTTCAAAGGGAAAACCCTAATCTGTAACCGACTTGACCTGCTATCTGAGACCTAGCCTATCTATATAAAGGTTAGGAGGGGCGGCGAGGAGGACACACGCAACCCTAATTTCCACAACTCTCGCCAGATTGCATCTGTGCGCCCCTGTAATCTTCGATTCCTTTGTTAATTCCAAGAGCAGGCAAGCAGGAGTAGGGACCTCTACGAGGCCTGAACCTGGGTAAACCTTGCGTCCCTGGGTGCTTGTTTGCTAGCCGACTGATGCCTCCAGCACTCCCTCCTTCTCCAAAACCCAAGTTCATAACAATGGGCATTGATGAGTTAAACCCTCATCAATTGGCGCCGTCTGTGGGAATTGGGCGTGCTGATGTCGCGGCTTCTTTGGCCCCATCAACCGCGATCTACAACTCCGCAACAACGGAGATTTGCCAGCTCTTCAGCGCGTTTGACTTCACCGTCCACACGCCGGCCACTCGCCCGGTTTTCGAGTCCGTATGCGATGGAATCAGTCTGGCGATTGGGAGCTTCTGCTTCCAAGTTGGTCAGATGGGCACGCTTCGCATGCCTGACTAGCCAACGGCACCCACGATTGCTCCAGCATCGTGGTTCCCGCCACCAATCGGCACCCTCAGCGAGCTCAACACCTCAGCAGCAGCTGGGAGCACGGACATCGACAACAATCGTGGATCCGATCTGGGTGACCTAGTGATAGAAGATGGAGTCTACGGCTCTGGATCTGAAAGTTGCGGCAGCAACAGCTTCCGCAACCACTTCATGTGCGCCGTCATCAACGCTGGCGACAACACCGCCAATCGCGAAAACGATGGCAATGGATCTGGCACCGATCCACCCAATGGTGGCATACCTAATGGCGGACCACCCAACGGCGGCCCCACCAATGGTGGCAATGGCGCGCCCATCAACAATGGAGGGGCAGTCGAACCACCAACCATGGTGAACGAACACACTAGTGAATGTGTTGTGATTAAACTCAACGACAACGAGTGGTCCTGTTGCCGAGAAGCTCTGCAAGGCAATCCTCTGCCCCCCCGGCGCGCCACAGGACATGCTGATGGGCTACCATTGGATACTAAAGGAGGAGTACATATGCCAGCTACACGCAATCGCGCAACTTGAGGCGTGTAAAAAGGCAGCAGATGAGTCGAGTCTTCGACGAGCTGGGCTCTCCTCCCATGGAGGATCCTCTTCCAAAGGCAACGAGTACGTGGCCAACAAGAGGCGATATCGGATGGCTCATCTCACTGAGCAAGAACGCATAGAAGCTGCAAAAGTCCTCGACTTCAGCTCTATGATAGTCGACACGTGGGGCAACGTGGTCCCAAAAACGTCGCAAGCCGCGGGTAACAGCAGCCACCATGTACCTCCTCAACAACCAGCCACCAGCTGGAGATCCGCGAGCCGCCATTCACCGATCTACGATCGCGGGCTTGGGATTAGTCGAGGCCGCTCTCGACAAAGAGCCAATGCCGGAGCCGAAGAAGGGCAAAGCTCTGGCAAAACGCTATTCCTCACCCTCATCCAGCGACGACAGTCACGATCTGTCTCGGCATCGCCGCTCATGGCGACATGATCGCAACTACGATGCGCACGATGACCTCACGCAGCGCAAAATCGAAAATCAAGGGCAAGACGTGCTTGTTCGACTGACTCCGAAGAGGACGAGACTGAACTCTGTGGCGCTAGATGCTTCAGTAGGGCCATCAGGCAGATGCGAATGCCTAAAGGGTTCAAACTCCCGTCGGAGAACCCAAAGTTCGACAGCCTACAAGACCCAAATATCTAGTTGGAGGACCACATCTCCTCTGTCAGGCTGCATGGCGGGAGTCGAAGCATGGCCATGCAATGCCTGCAGCTATAGCTATAGGGTGCCGCCCGCGCATGGCTGAACAATCTCCCGCGCGGATCCATTCACAGCTGGGAAGAGCTAGTCTACAACTTTGTACACAACTTTAAGGGCACTTACAAAAGGCCCGCATCAATCGAAGAACTGAGGAGCTGCCAGCAAAGGTCGGGCGAATCGCTACGCTCGTACATCCAGAGGTGGTCCATCATCAAAAATTCCACGGAAAACATCTCGGAAGACTGTGCAATCGATGCGTTCAACGGTGGCGTTCGCCGCATAAAACTCAGGGAGGAGCTGGGCCGCTCGAAGCCCAAAACAATCGACCACCTGATGGAAATTGCGAATCGGTGGGCCGATGGAGAGGATTCGGTGAAAAACCGCACCTACTCCAACGATGACGACCTCGGGCACAGATGCGACCATCGAGGCAAACGGCGAATGCGCGTCTACGATGACCGCTACGATGTCAACATGGTCACAGCCGGTTACGCTGACAAACGCGACGACAACCGCAACAACGGCTATCGCAACGGTGGGTACCGTGACTCTGGGAAAACCACGCAGGCACCCGCAAGAACCATTGAGGACAAACTATCCGGGCCGTGCAACGTGCACTTCTACATCGACAAGCACGACGTCAAGAAAAAATCCAGCCACCTTCTCAAGGACTGCCGCGAGTTCCTTAACTCCATGAAGGTTTGGCTCGGATGAATCGTGACGCAGTCAACATGGGCTATGGAGTCGCCCCGGGCGCCGTGGCACATGGAGCTCCTCCACCACCGCCTAGAATACCACCACCCGCGGCCGCACCGGTCACGGCGGCGAACCATACCCACGACCCGTGGGCAACATGGGGATGATCCAAAAGGGGCATCCCTCAAATCGAGTATAGAAGGCCATCACTCGCCAAGTCAATCTGGCGATAAACTCTCCACCTTCCACCGCTGAGTACCTCAGTGGAAGCGACTCCTACATCACCTTCAACCGGCGTGACCACTCGCGCCAAGTCCCTCGTCTAGGCCACTGTCCCCTCGTACTCGAGGCGCAGATTGGGGGCTTCGACATGAGCCGCGTCTTCATGGATGGCGGCATCGACATTAACCTAATGTTTGCAAGTACCTTACGTGCAATGAGGATCCCTCTGACGTGTCTGGAAGTTTCAGACACGATGTTCCACGACATCGTCCCAAGGAAAGGTGTATATCCCCTGGGCAAAATCAACCTCGACATCATCTTTGGCACGCCGCAAAACTTTTGGCGAGAGCGCATCGACTTCGAGGTCGTCGACTAGCCTTCACAATATCACTACATCCTTGGACGCGTTGCGTTCGCAAGGTTCATGGCAGTGCCACACTACGCCTACCTGCAGATGAAGATGCTAGACCCAAACGACGTAATTACAATCAACGGCAATTTCGAAAGGTCCGACAGCTGCGACAGGGAATTCAACAGAATCTCTCAGTCCTTCGGCATGCAGGAGGAACTCGCAAGATTGAAGGAGTCGACAGACAACAGTCTGCCTCCCCTGAGCCGGCCAAGTTCACTCGACCTGTCCTTCGACTCATCGGTGCACACGAAGAAAGTCTAGGTCCACCCAATGGACCCGACCAAGACGGCCCTCATCGCCAACAACTTGAGTTCCGCATAGGAACTCGCGCTCATCGAATTCCTCCATGAACACTGGGAAATCTTCGCCTGGTGTCCAGCGGACATGCCAGGGGTTCCCAGGGAATTCGCCGAGCACGCACTCAATGTCAATCTAGACACAAGGCCAGTCAAGCAGACAATTCGGCGACTGTCTGAACCAAGAGCAAAGGCGGTCGAAATGGAGATCAACAGACTCCTCGACGCAAAATTCATACGCGAGATCAAGGTAAAGCACTTGGCTCGCCAACACGGTGCTAGTACCTAAAAAAGACACGGATATCCTGCGGATGTGCGTGGACTTCACCTCCCTGAATAAGCATTGCCCAAAGGATCACTTCCTGCTGCCGCGAATCGACCAATCATCGACTCCACCGCGGGATTTGAGCGTCTCTGCTTCCTCGATGCCTACTCAGGCTATAATCAGATTCGAATGAAGGAGGAAGATCAAGAGAAAATGGTGTTTACAACGCCTTTCGGTGTGTTCTGCTACAACACAATGCCCTTCGGGCTCAAAAATGCAGGAGCCACCTATCAGCGGTGCATGCATGCTTGCCTCAAGAATCAACTTGGTCGCAACATCCAAGTCTATGTTGACGATATCGTCATCAAAACCAAAGAGGAAGCCTCGCTAATCGACGATTCACGTGAGACTTTCGCCAACCTCGACCGCTAGTGGATCAAGCTCAGTCCAGACAAATGTGCCTTCGGTGTACCATCTGGGCAACTACTCGGGTATCTCATCTCCGCGAGGGGGATTGAGGCGAACCCGAAGAAAATAAAATCCATACTGGCCATGGAGAAGCCGAAGAACGTAAGAGGCGTCCAGCAACTGGCTGGACGAATTGCGGCGCTCAGTTGATTCATCAGTCGAATGAGCGAAAAGGCACTGCCTTTCTACCAACTTCTCCGCAAAACTGACAAGTTCGAGTGGACCGACGAGGCGCAAGAAGCATTCGAAGACCTCAAGAATCTACTATCCACCTCTCCAGTACTGGTGACTCCACGCGAAAAAGAACCACTGTTGCTCTACATCTCCGCCACCAGCCAGGTGGTCAGCACGGTGCTCATGGTGCAACGTGCCGAGGACAATAAGGTCCACGAGGTTGGTGGCCCAAGTTCTCTCGAGCTCGTTGGGGAACCCCAAGAGGAAGGTATGATGAGCACAACAACAAGTTTTCCCTTAGTTATGAAACCAAGGTTTAATCAAACCAGTAGGAGCAAGGAAACACCCCAAAGGTGTTGCTAGCTAAACTTTGGCAGGGCGCACTACCGGTGCCAGCAGTAACGTGGAGACCTACACAACACAACCACAGAACTCTGTCCCCAACTTACAGTGAGGTTGTCAATCTCACTGGTTTTGCTGAAAACAAAGGATTAAACGTATTGTGTGGAAGAAGGTAATAGTTTGTAGAAAGTAAACAGAAAGCAGTAAATAGTTGATTTTGATGATAAAAGAAAGGACCAGGGTCCATAGTTCACTAGTGGTGGCTCTCCTTAAGATAGATGACATGTTGGGTGAACAAATTACAGTGGGGCAATTGACAAACATCGAGAAAGCGATCATGCATATACTACTCATCTTGACTCCTTTGAGATTTGATTGGGCATTACAACATTATACATAGACCGTAATCCAACTACATCTATGACTAATAATTCACCTTCAGGTTATCATCCAACCCCCCTCCAGTATTAAGTTGCAAGCAACAAATAATTGCATTACGCATTGCGTGTAAAGTAAACAATACGATTGTTCTATGAACAAAGTATTGATGTTTTCTCCATAGTAGCAACAACACATCTAGTACCTTAGAGATTTCTGTCACTTCCCTAGATTACTTGAGGCATGAACCCACTATCGAGCATAAATACTAACTCTTGGAGTTGCTAGCATCTATTTGGCCAAGATAGCTACTAACAACGGAAAGCATGCAAGATCACAAATAACAAAGACATGATAGAATCAATAATCAATCTGAAATAGTATCTCAATATCCATCGGATCCCCGTAAACACAACTTGTAAGATTACAAATAGATGATCCTGATCATGAACGGAGCTCACAATATCTAAACATGATAGCACAAAGGAGAAGAACTAGTCATCTAGCTACTACATGAACCCGTAGTCGAAGGATGAACTACTCAAGCATCACACCGGAGGCTTGCATGATGATGAAGAAGGCCTCCAGGGTGAATTCTCCCCTCTGGCAGGGTGCCGGGAAGAGCTTTAGATCCTCCCAATCTAGGGATGGAGATGACGACGGCTAGAGACTCATTCGTGGAATTTTGATCGGGTACTTAGGGTTTCTGTATCGGAGGCATCTTATAGGCGAAAGGGGAGGCCGAGGGGGTGCCGGAGGCGGCCAGACCACCCCCTGGCGCGAGCCAGGCTGGGCCGCATGGCCAGGTGGTGTGGCGGCCCCCTGGCCCCTCCCCGTCTCGTATTCTGGCTCCTTGTGTCCCTCGTTGAAAAACTGACTTTGGATTTTGTCCCGTCCAGTTCCGAGAATATTCATTTTCTAACTTTCCTGGAACCAAAAACAGCAGAAAACAGGCAGCTGGCATTGTGGCTCTTGTTAATAGGTTAGTCCAAGAAAGTGTATAGAAAGTACTCCAAAGTTGGAACAAAACATAAGAAAGTGGATAAAAACCAAGCATGAAACATCAAACATTATGGATACGTTAGCAACGTATCAACATCCCCAAGATTAACTCCTGCTCATCCTCGAGTAGGCAAGTGATAAAAAAATAATATTTTTTGAGGTGACATGCACCATCATAAACTTGATCAAAGTATTTGTAAAACATTGATAGCTGGGATCATAGTACTTCAACATAGCATGAAAGACAAAGTTCTAACAACAAGACATAGCAACTATGTTGCAACATGAAAAGGCACAAACAAAAGATTCATGAATAATAATGCTTTGCAAGACGTTTGTTTGTTTCACATAAAGAAAACATAGCATAGTGGCATTCAGCTTGTCCCTCATAGAGTAGCAAACATAAATGCATAGGACACCTTCAAAGTTCATAAGAGTGACTAGATACAAATAGTTTAAAACAAGCAATATCAAAGCTATGCATCAATCAACAAGTCTTGGGACAATGCACATAGAACTAAGAATGGCCACTATGCTCTCAAAGTAGGTTCATAAAGATAGAAGGTGGAGACTCGACATAAAAGTAAAAGAAAGGGCTTCATAGAAGAAAGTAGGGATTCAAGTTTCATAAAGAGCTTCTAAAAATTATGGTACTTGTTAGCTTTCAGCTCTCATTGCCCCTATCATAAGCATCTTGAAGTGATTAAGGTTAAAGTGAACAAACTATGGTGTATATGCTTGACGAAGTATAAGTTGGAAACCTCATGTCCCTTGAATATGAGGGCCGCTCCTCATGCTACTCAAGTTTAGTTACCGGTAAGTTCTTGTCATAGTAAGTACATGTGTATCATAGAGAACCGCCAACGGGGTACCCCTTGCCTGATGATACGGAAGAATCCCCATATCAAAATGACAAGGCAAGCAGACAACAAGCATCTCAGCAATCTTCTTATTTACCATGGGAAAATGGTGCTTTTTTCTCTCTTTCCTCTTTTCTCAAATCTTTTTTTTCTTTTTCTCTTTTTTCTCAATACCCGACTCTTTTTTTATAAGAAGAATGCTTCATAGACAGCTCATTATGGTTACGCTGCAGGTTTCCACCATGACAACATGGTTTAGACCAGCGGCCCAGGCGTTTCTCTAACACACATACATAACTACATGGACTTACAAGCTCCCCTTTCATTTCACACTGACGACATCCATAGACAAAAGAGCCTGATATCAACTAGGTACAAAGTAGAAGTGCAATATTGAAAGCGTTCCCCATGACAGCATGGTTATGCTAATCCCCAACATATGAGTGCAAGCATATACAACATAGACTACACAATGGTTCAAGTTTATTAAGGGTAAGAAAAGTAAAGTGTGCCATCAAGTTCGTGAGAGCTTTAATCACTAGTTTTCTCATAACAAGTTTAATTCAGAAGGTAGATAAAAACATGAATATACTTGGAATAGCATATGCTAATAGGTAGGTATGGTGGACTCTTTGGAATAACTTGGTTTTAGGAGTTGGATGCATGAGTGGAACTCATACTTGGTTATGGAGGCTAGCAAAAGACTGGGAGCGACCAACTAAGAGAGCAATAATGGCCATAATCACGCAGAGCGACAAAACATCATTAATCAAAGCATAAAGTGATACTTCAAGTTGAAAACTAAAGGATCATAAAGGCTATGGTGACTTGGGATAGTCATAACATGGTGTGAGCATGTGCCAAGTCAACCCAAATAAAGCATCAAAGGAGAATACCACGATACTATGTTTTAATATGCTACAACAACACATGATTCTTCCAAGGCACATTAAGAAATCTCAATTGTTTATAACAAGTCATGCTACAGCAAAGAATACTAAGCATAAAGCCAAAACAATATCAAGCATGGCATGACAAAGCACAGGCCACAGTAAAAAACAAGTTCTTTTACCACTTAAGCATGAACTTTTCCAATCCAAACCAAACTATTTGAAAACCAATGTATGAAATAAGGGGTCCAACCAATTTATTCAGCAAATTAAGAAAACCAAGAAAACGAAAAACCAAAACGAAAAAGAAAAAGAAGACGCTCCAAGAACAACACAATTGTGCAAGAAACAATAAAAATGAAGTGTTTGGAAGAAACCTGGGATTTTTATTGATGAAGAAGGGGATACCTTGGGCATCCCCAAGCTTTGACGCTTGTACTTCTTGGATATTTCTTGGGGTGACACGCGTGGCATCCCCAAGCTTGAGCTTTAGTCCATCCTTCATCTCATTACTCATTCCTTCCATACACCTGAACTTTTTCCTTCATACAAAACTTCACACAATCTTTATTAGCAACATTAGTGCACTCAAGATAATAGGTCTTTAGGTTCAGTTTAAACACAATAAAACTTCCATTAAAACACAAGCTACTGTAACACTTCCCTCAAAAAGATCAATTCCCCAAAAGAACTCAAAAAGGAACCAACAAGAAGCCAATGCAAATAATGGCAGAAATCTGTCAAAACAGACCAGCAGGTAAAAACCAATTTTTTCGAAGACCTTCTGTTGCTCAAATCAAAACGTGTGGAACTAACAAAAGTTAGATACCAACCTTGGGCAGAAGCACAAAAATTCACGCCTCAAAAATACGTACAGAGATTTTACACGAATTTTTACGGTGAAGCACACAAATCTGTTTCGGGACAACAACTTTCCCAATCATTACTTCTCTCTCATTAGAGGTTACTCTTGGCACAAAAAAACAAATAAAAAGGATAATGAGAGGTTATTACAGAGGTAATAACTTCAAGACTCATCTAAAACTTTTGGGTTATCTCCCAATAAGTACTTCTCTTTAACGCCTTTAAGTTAGGCTTGATAGTTTGAGAAGATGCTCACATAAGAAACATGAATTGAAGTAAAAGAGAGCATCAAGAAGCAAATTCAAAACACATTTAAGTCTGACCCACTTCCTATGCATAGGAATCTTGTAAGAAAATAAATCAAAGAAGCACATAGTAACAAGAGTGGGTAGATAAAACAAGAGAAACTTCAAAACTTTCAGCACATAGAGAGGTATTTCAGTACCATGAAAACTTCTATCTCTCATAATAATTTTCAGTAGCCTCATGGATAAACTCAACAATATAACTATCACATAAAGTATGCTTTTCATGATCTACAAACACATAATTTTTATCAAGCTCAAAAATAGTGGGATTAAAACCTTCAAACCCACTTTTAACAATTCTATAAGATGACTGATCATTCAATTAGGACCATCGTCTAGAGCTTTATCATAAACACTTTCTAAGCAAAACACTTTAGTACAATGCATTTCAAAGTTAGGCACAAATAAAGGATTATCACAGATAACATGAGCATAACATTTATCCTCCTTTGGTAAGCATGGGGGACAATCAAATAATGTAAGGGATAAAGAGTTACTCTCATTAGAAGGTAGGCATGGGTAGCTAATCCATTCTTCCTCCTTTTGATGATCACTCTCCTCCTCTTTTTCATCCAATGAGCTTCTAGTTTCAGCAATTTCTTCTTCCATAGGCTCCTGCAAGGCATTAGTATCTTCCGCTGGTGGAGAGCATCTATCAAGATATTCAAGAATATAACCATTTTCTTCCTTGTAATTATCAAAGCAAAATTGAAGTATATCATAAACCTCATATTTATCAGGTGCATCATCAGTATTTTCAAGCAAACTAGCAAGTTCAAATGCACCCTTCCAAGCAATAAATTCTTCAATTTGTTCCACATCATAAAAGTCATAATTTCCTTTAACATAAGAAGATATGGTAACATTATCATTATACTCACATTGAAAAGGGAGGTGTTTATACCTCCTACATCAACAAGATTTATCAACGCAATAAGTAACATTATAAGTAGAGCACACGTTTCTAGCAATGGTATTCAATTTATCAATTTGTTCCCATAAGAGTTTCCCTTTTTGTGACAAGCGGTGTTCCTTATAATAATATTTTTGTTCTTCTGTGAACCCGCCTTGCCAATTAGATTCAGGTTCAAAGAAACCAACCATTGATAGTAAGCATGATAAAGCAAGACAATAACAAACCAACGAAAATACCAACTATAGTAGGAACTAATTTTTTATGTGTTTTTGATAAAGAAACAAGCAAACAAGGCAAAAGTAAACTAAGCAAAACAAAAATAACAAAGTAAAGAGATTGGTTATGAGGGACTCCCCTTGTGAAGATGTCCTTGACTCCCTAGCAATGGCGCTAGAAAAAGTCTTTGATGGCGCGTGGTTGACGTGGGAGCTTCTTCTTCTTTAATCCCCGGCAACGGCGCCAGAAAAAGCTTTGATGGCCCAAGATATCTCGAGCTCGTTGGGGAACCCCAAGAGGAAGGTATGATGAGCACATCATCAAGTTTTCCCTCAGTTATGAAACCAAGGTTTAATCGAACTAGGAGCAAGGAAACACCCCAAAGGTTTTGCTAGCTGAACTTTGGCAGGGCGCACTACCGGTGCCAGCAGCAACATGGAGACCTGCACAACACAACCACAGAACTCTGTCCCCAACTTACAGTGAGGTTGTCAATCTCACCGGTTTTGCTAAAAACAAAGGATTAAACGTATTGTGTGGAAGAAGGTAATAGTTTGCAGAAAGTAAACAGAAAGCAGTAAACAGTTGATTGTAGATTGATGATAAAAAGAAAGGACCGGGGTCCATAGTTCACTAGTGGTGGCTCTCCTTAAGATAGATGACATGTTGCGTGAACAAATTACAGCGGGGCAATTGACAAACATCAAGAAAGCGATCATGCATATACTACTCATCTTGACTCCTTTGAGATTTGATTGAGCATTACAACATTATACATAGACCGTAATCCAACTGCATCTATGACTAATATTCCACCTTCAGGTTATCATCCGAACCCCCTCCAGTATTAAGTTGCAAGCAACAGATAATTGCATTACGCATTGCGTGTAAAGTAAACAATACGATTGTTCTATGAACAAAAGATTGTTGTTTTCTCCCTAGTAGCAACAACACATCTAGTACCTTAGAGATTTCTGTCACTTCCCCAGAGTACTAGAGGCATGAAGCCACTATCGAGCATAAATACTAACTCTTGGAGTTGCTAGCATCTACTTGGCCAAGATAGCTACTAACAACGAAAAGCATGCAAGATCACAAATAACAAAGACATGATAGAATCAATAATCAATCTGAAATAGTATCTCAATATCCATCGGATCCCCACAAACACAACATGTAAGATTACAAATATATGATCTTGATCATGAATGGAGCTCACAAGATCTAAACATGATAGCACAAAGGAGAAGAACCAGCCATCTAGCTACTACATGGACCCGTAGTCCAAGGATGAACTACTCATGCATCACACCAGAGGATTGCATGATGATGAAGAAGGCCTCCAGGGTGAATTCTCCCCTCTGGCAGGGAGCTTCAGATCCCTCCCGATATAGGGATGGAGATGACGACGGCTACAGACTCTTTCATGAAATTTTAATCGGGTACTTAGGGTTTCTGTATCGAAGGCATCTTATAGGCGAAAGGGGAGGCCGAGGGGGTGCTGGAGGCGGCCAGACCACCCCCTGGCATGGGCCAGGCTGGGCCCCGTGGCCGGGTGGTGTGGCGGCCCCCTGGCCCCTCTTCGTCTCGTATTCTGGCTCCTTGTGTCCCTCGGTGAAAAACTGACTTTGGCTTTTGTCCTGTCCGATTCTGAGAATATTCATATTCTGACTTTCCTGGAACCAAAAACAGCAGGAAACAGGCAGCTGGCACTGTGGCTCTTGTTAATAGGTTAGTCCAAGAAAGTGTATAGAAAGTACTCCAAAGTTGGAACAAAACATAAGAAAGTGGATAAAAACCAAGCATGTAACATAAAAAATTACGGATACGTTAGCAACGTATCAGGGGTGCAACGCCTAGTCTACTACCTCAGTGAGGTGCTCACGCCAACAAAGCATCGGTACCCATACTACCAGAAGCTGGCATACGACATCTTCATGATAGCCAGGCGACTGCACCACTACTTCCAGGAGCACCCAATCGTGGTGGTCAACGACGCCCCGCTTGGGCATATCCTCAACAACCCCGATGCGACCGGACGAGTCGCGCTTTGGGGAATCGAGCTGTCTCCACGAGACATTACATACGAAAAGCGTGAAGCGATAAAGTCGCAAGTCCTTCCTGATTTCCTCGTGCACTGGATGGAGAACCAGCTCCCCGAAAAGCCAGATATGTCTTACCTCTGGACAATGCACTTTGATGGATCCAAACGAAAGGACGGGGCTAGTGCAGGTGTCATACTGACATCGCCCCAGGGAGACAAGCTGAAATACATTCTGCGAATGCAGTTCACCGCCTCCAACAATGAAGCTAAATACGAGGCCCTGCTGCACGAGATGTGGATGGCGAGAGCCTGTGGCGCCAAGAGGCTCATCATCTACGGTGACTCCAAACTGGTGGTCAACCAAACGATGCACGAGTGCGACGCGCTGAACGACAACATGATCGCATATCGCGACCTCTACGATACACTCGAAGGGGACTTCGACGGCTGTGAACTGCGGCACGTAGGCCGCGAAAGCAATGAAGAGGCGGACGCACTCGCCAACATTGGCTCCACCTGCACGCCCCTGTAATCTCCGATTCCTTTGTTAATTCCAAGAGCAGACAAGCAGGAGTAGGGACCTCTATGAGGCCTAAACCTGGGTAAACCTTGCGTCCCTGTGTGCTTGTTTGTTAGCCAACTAATGCCTCCAGCGCTCCCTTCTTCTCCAAAATCCAAGTCCATAACAATGGGCATTGATGAGTTAAACCCTCGTCACTAGGGTAAGCGATTGGACGGAACGCTGACTGTGCTTCCCGCACTTGATGGCCCAGTCATAATTTTGTGGTGCGTCCAAGGTAACCGCGACCTCCCCAATCTATGGGCCCTACGTGGATGATTGAGTTGATGGGTGAATTTTTTTTGATAAAGTGAGCTCTTTCCTACTCCCTCCGGTCCTATTTTTTACTTTATTACTCAATATATCCCGCTTCATTGGAAGTTGATATGAATACCATCGAACTTGTATTCATCAAGCCTTAAGGAGGAATTCAAGGAAGCAAGAAGGATCCTGCCAAGCTAATGTACTTAGTACTACTAGCCACTATTGCTCCTAGATGGAACTATGGAACTTTTATAGCAACTAGAAGTTACTAGTAGTAGTACTCAAGTATTAATCCTGTTTGTATTATTAGTACTCAGCTTTTGGTGTCGAGTCAATCTCGTACTGCTGGCAAGGCGAGCAAGGGCTCCTTCCACCGCAAATCTTTTGCCTTGTTTAAAAAAAATGCTCCTCCACCCAAAGTTTTGTCTCGTCATTGCCTTTTGTGAGAGAAAAGGCTCCTGGATGAAGGAGAATCATCCTCCCTCTCTCCTCTTCAATGCGGCATTGGCTGCTATGCTCCACTCATGCATCTATGTCTGGCACTTATTCAGGTGGGAAGCATCGCAGCAGTCACCTCTTCCTTCCCATGTAAGCTTCCACGTAATGGAGTACAACTGTGCAGGCGCAATAGTGCAGAGAAAGTTGGGGCCCATGGTGGTCTAGCCCAACTTTCCTTCTATTTGCCTCGTGCTTCCACCCAAAATTGAGCTCTGGATGGATGTTTTCTTTCTCTTCCATATTAGGATGCTCTTCATAGTGCTAAATAACTTATAGGCTAGTAAAACTTTCACATGTTACTACAGTACCTTCAAAGTGTATTGGGTAATAACATGTGTCTAGTGTCATGTTACTTAGTCCTACTTGTAAGAGTACCCCATATCTCATTGATGAAGGAGAATCATCCTCCCTCTCTCCTCTTCAATGCGGCATTGGCTGCTCTGCTCATGCATCGCTGAATCTATGACTTTAATGGGACTTGTTCAGGTGGGTAGCATCCAGCAGTCACCTCTTCCTCTATTTTTTGGTGAATCATAGTCACCACCTCTTCCTTCCCATGGAGTACGGAGTAGTACAACCATGCAAGTGCAACAGTGCAGAAGTTGGGGCCCTTGATGGTCTAGCCCAACTTTCCTTCTGTTTGCATCGTGCTTCCACCCATATTTTAGGCTGCTCAAGTGCTAAATAACTTAGACTAGTAAAACTTTCACATGTTACTACCTTCACAATATTGGGTAATAACATGTATCTAGTGTCATGCAAGGCCTCATTAATTAGGTTGTAGGAGTAGCTCATATGGAACTTGGTTTCGTTGACTCGACTCCACCACAATCTATAGGATTCAAAGGATTTCCAAAGGAATTCTATAGAATTCCAATCCATAGGATTTTTTTCAATAGAATGTGTTTGTTTCAATGGAATAAATCCTACAAAACTCTTATGCATTGCTTCCCTACACTACAATCCTTTAGGATTTATAACAAGAGGTGAGACCTCTTGGAAAAATTCCTATGTGTCAATGACATGTACCTAAACCGTATAAAATTTCCTGTGTTTTTCCTGTCAAACACCTTATCTTACTGATTCCTGGATTTTTCATTTCTATAGGATTATAAGTGAGAACGAGGCAATATCCTAGTGGTTGAGTCACAGTTGGCGCATCCCAACGACTAGAGTTCGATTCCCGCCAGGGACGAATTTCCGGAATTCTTACGTTGACCCGCTTCTACTATATATAAAAAGTGTCTAGTTCCTCCTAGCACGGTTTCATCTCTTTTTATAAGTGTCACGTCATTCTATTCCTGCACTTCTCCTATTCCTATGTTTTACAAACCCTTTGAATCGAACGAACCCTATATACACGGTGTACACGACCTACTATTTTACTTATAGCATGGTGACTAGTCCTTAGCAATTCCAATAGTATAGTCAACAACTTGCTTCTACAATACACTAGTTACCTCTAAAGGTTTACTGTACTCACACATGACTACTTTATGTGTAAATGGCCCACCTCACATACTCACAAAGTGCCTAGGAGCAATATGGCCAACCATGTAGTAGGAACATACTACCTTGGTTGCCACAACGAATGATAAACACGAGTTTTGGTAACTTCCGTAAAAAAATCCTTCGCAATATGGCCTAGTGGCCTATCATGTAGGAACATACCTTAGTTTGAAGACAAACAACCAAGATATGATCATATTTACATCGTAATTTATGATAAGGTCCCCTTATTTGATATATTGGCGCATCCTAGCATGGTAAACAATGTTTATTACAATTGTAATTTTCCAATTTTTATGACTAGAAAAATCAGTTACAATTTTCCAAGTAACTATTTTTGTAAGCAAGCACACATGGAATAAGGCCCATTTTACAACCTCGTTTTTTCACACATAGTGCACACAATTTTATGGGCAATTCTGAAGTTACATGAATTTACGAGCAGCCAATTTTTCCACTTAACTCCCTCTATCGATTTACCAAAATTATGTCAAACTTGAACTACGATTGTATAATAGGCCGCTAGCTCCTAAGCTTCGCCTACAAAGTGGCGGATCCAAATGTTGGCTAGGGCGGTGACTGGACCACCTTAAGATTTCTGAATAGCCTATATATTATAAAGAAAAAAATAAAAACATTATTAAATGAAAATTTCCCTGTTGGACTGCCCTCACATGTTGAGCTAGATCCGCGAAATCATTTTAAGGGACCCAAGTTAGTCAATACAATATCGACAAACACTAGGAGGTTTGAAAGATTCGACTTGCAACGAATTTACATGGTGGCCAGCAAATTCTGTTGAGTTTTAAAAAATAAGAAAAAACAAAAAAACTATAGTACTTGCGCACGATATCCTCTAGCGCGAATCCCCACCTGCCATGCAAAATAATGGCAAGCTTTAGTTTGGATAACTCTTGAGAGTATTTATTCGCAATATGGCATAACATGTACAAACAAGCCTGGGTTTCAAAACAAAAGGCCATGCTTATGAGGGCACCCACAATGTGTAGCCAAAAGTAGTTCCATATTTGCTTTTTGTTTTTTGGAACTAGTTCCCTACACTGTGGAGGTGGTTCCTGATACGTCCATTTTGCATCACTATTCTATATCATAATTTACTGTTATTCATTGATATATTTCATATTAAGAGATGATACTTATGTTATTTCATCTATTTTTGCATGGTTGATGACTTTTGGAGGATGGACCACTGAAGTCAGGATTCTGATGGAAAAGGCACTTTTGGAGGCAAAATTCACGAATATCAGAAAATCCCGGAAAATATATGGAAAATCTTATTTTTTTAGAAGACGAAGGAAGCCAGTAGGGGAAGTGGAGATGGGCCACAGGGGGGCCATACCACCCCATGGCGCGGGCCAGCCTTGGCTGCGCCACCAGGTGGTGTAGCCACCCGGGCCCACCTCTGGGATCGCCCTTTGGCGTATATAATCCCCTCGAAACCCTAAGACTCGAGGAACAACCACAGAAAGATTCCGCCGCCTCTGCAGGGCGGAAAACTGCAGAGAGAGAAAGAGCTCTTCGGCAGGCAGAAATCTGCCGGGGAAATTCCTTCCCGGAGAGGGAGATCGTCGCCATCAACACCATCATCAAGCTGGACTTCATTGGGATCATCATTATCATCAGCTCCATCATCATCTTCATCAGCACCATCATCACCACTCCGTACCACTTTAACAATTGGGTTGAATCTTGCATAGTTCTTAGGGGAAACTTTCCCGGTGTTCATTACTTGTTGTAGTTGATGCTATTGAGTGGAACTATTGACTTATCGTTCATGTTCAGATTGTTACTTATCATTATTTCATCTCTTATCTTGATCCATATGATGCCTTGTGAGTAGTTTGTTTAGTTCTTGAGGACATGGGACAAGTCATGTTGTTAGTAGTGCAATTGAGTTGAGAAAGATTCAATAGTTTGATATTTAAGTTGTGGTGTTATTCTTCTAGTGGTGTCATGTGAACGTCGACTACATGATACTTCACCTTTATGGGCCTAGGGGAATGCATTGTGTATTTGGCTACTAATCGTAGGGATTGCTGGAGTGACAAAAACCTGAACACCCGTTAGGAAAACTTTGCACAAGGGGGTGTAGGATCTTAGAGTTTAAGGCCGTGGTTAGGTTTCTATCTTAGTTACTTCCTTGTAGTTGCGGATGCTTGCAAGGGGTATAATCACAAGTATGTATTAGTCCTAGGAAGGTCAGTGCATTAGCACAGGTTCACCCACACAACACTTATCCAACTAAAGAAGATTAATCAACTATATGAAGCAAAAGCACTTGACGTTATTCCCATGTGTCCTCGAGAATGTTTGGTCATCTTAAGTAATACAACCGGCTTGTCCTTTGCTAAAGAAAGGATTGGGCCACTTGCTGCAATTATTATTATTGTCTTTTATTTACTCATACTTTATTTATCCGCATTATCAAAAACCCCTAAAAATCCATTTGTTAAGTATTTATAGAGAATTCCTGATCCAAGCCACTTGTCAACACCTTCTGCTCCTCGTTGGGTTCGACACTCTTACTTATCAAAAATACTGCGATACACCCCCTATACTTGTGGGTCATGAAGACTATTTTCTGGCACCGTTGTCAGGGAGTGAAGCGCTATTGAAGAGTGGAACTGGTAAAGGAAACTTCTACTGTGAGTATTGTTTATTTCTGGTAGATACTTTATTTCAATATGGATAATTCACTTAGATTCTTATTTCGTAATGCTACTACCACTGCTAAGGTAGTAGACGAACCTCCACCTATTGAAAATGATACTTTTAAGATACCTACAAGAATTGTTGAACGTGTTATGGATAACTACTATTTTGGAGATGGAACTGTCCATCCCGGTGATCATTTGCTCTTTATACTCGAATTATGCGGGTTGTTCAAGTGTGCAGGTATTACAACAGATCAAGTCAAGAAGAAGTTATTCTCATTATCACTGAAAGGAAGAGCCGAGGAATGGTACAAGCTGCTGAAGAATGGCCAATCTCTTGAATGGGAGGAAGTTTTACCCCTCTTTTATTCAAACTTTTATCCTCCTAGTGAGATTCATAAAGATCGGAATCAAATATACAACTTTTGGCCTCGTGATGGAGAGAGTACAGCTCAAGCTTGGGGGAGATTGAAGTTACTAATGCTCAAATGTCCTATTCATGAGCTCCCTGACAATATTATTATCAATAACTTTTATGCAAGTCTTTCTCTTCGTGATAAGGATCTATTGGATGCTTCTTGTGCTGGATCATTTACACGCATGGAAGAAGAAGCTAAATGGGATCTTCTAGACCATATTCAAGACAATGCTGAAGCATGGGATAATGATAAACAAAGAAAGTCAGGTATAAATTATGATTATGAATGCATTAAATCTTTTATGGGAACTAATGACTTTCATAATATTAGTAATGCTTATGGTCTTGATTCTCAAAGTATTGCAAATTATTTTAAGGATTTTTCTTCTTATATTGAAATTCCTAAAAAGAAATGGAATAAGTATCTTGAGCCATATAAATATATTGTTAATCATGTTCCTACAAGAGATACTGAATTTTATACTGCTAATCATATTTTACCTGAACCTTACATTGAGAAAATGCCTTTCCTAGTCAAGATAAAGGAACATTCTATGACAGCTAGTATGGTTAACGAAAGTACAAAGAAATCTATGAAACCCAATAAACAAATAGATGATGAACCTGCAGTAGCAAATATGAAAGACTTTGTCGCTAAAAATGTAGAAGATGGGCACATTATCCTCTGTAAGGATACTTCTAAAATTGTTTCGCATCCTAATGGAACTAGGAAAGCTAGTGTCCACGTGTTTTATGTCAGAATAAGTGATCATTGCTACAATGGTTCATGTGATAATTATATCGTTAAATTTATGCACGATACTGAAAGTTACTATGAGAGAGGGAAAATTGTTCTTATGCATCTCAATAATATTAAGTTTCCTCGCTTTATGCTGAAAGTCTTTATGTTGCACTTGTTTTACCTTCCTATGCTAGTAACCTCTAGTTTCAACAATTTATTTTCTTACAAAATTCCTTTGCATAGGAAGTGGGTTAGACTTTAAAACGTGTATATTTTCTTCTTGATGCTCTCTTTTACTTCAATTCATATTCTTATGTGAGCATCATTGAAATTTATCACGCCTATCTTAATAGCTATAAAGAAAGAGCTTTTTGGGAGACAACCCAATATATTTTCGCTTTCAGTTTATTTTTGTTTATTTGAGTCCTGGAAGTTATTGCTTCTGCAATAACCTCCCCTTATCCTTTTTTGTTTGGTTTTTGTGTCAAGATCAGCCTCTAATGAGAGAGAAGTAAGATTTGGGGAAGTTGCTCTCCCGAAACAGATTTTTGTGTTTCACTATAAAAATTCATGAAAAATCCCAGAACATCTTACTGATCTATAATTTTTTGTGTGCATGGCCCAGGTTATTATTTAACTTTCCTTAGTTTTGCACTTTTTGATTTGAGCAACAGAAGATTTTCGAAAAAAATGATCTTTACCTGCTGGTCTGTTTTGACAGATTTCTACCATTTCTGCATTTGCCTCTTAAATCGATTTCCTTTTTGAATCCCTTTTGGGATTTCGAGAGGAGTTGTTTCAGTAGCTTATGTTTTGATGGATTTAAGTTGAAATTGAACTTAAAGGTTTATTACCTTGCATGCACTAATGTTGCTAATGAGAATTGTGTGAAGTTTTGGGTGAAAGAAATTTCCAAGTTGTAGGAGAACATGATGTAATAAGAAGGTGAATGGTCAAAGACTCAAGCAATATGTTTATGAAGATGAAGATATTGATGTTATTCAAATGGTGACTCTGGAAATTTTTATTATAGACCAAGTTCAGAGACCTGCATAGTCCATTTTCGAATAGCTAATAGTTCTGGTAAGAAAAGGTCCACGCAAAACCTTCCAAGTTATATTTTTGTAGTTTTTCATCTAACATGGGAATTAATGAGTGGAAAGAGGGACGGAAATGGAGCCTAGGTGGCTCACACCACCCCGTGGCACGGGCCCACCTGGCCGTGCCACCAGGGGGTGTGGCCACCCCGGAGCCCATCTCCGACCCGTTTTCTCCTAGTACTTTCCTTTTGTTGTTAAACTTCATAATATATAATCCCCTGGATCCCCCGAGGTCCGTATATTATGTCCTTGTCGTGTTTTCATTTCAATCTATTTCTGTCAGGAACTATCTCTCAAAGTTTAGAAGCACGATGGTCTCCGCCAAAGATAAGGGCAAGGAGCCTGCAGAAGATGATCTCCAAGACTTTGAGCATGAGGAGGAGATTGAGAGTGAAGTCAAAGAGGAGGCAAAGGAAGACCAGCATCCGCACACCAGCACCACCATTGCAAGCATTGGAGTGGTGCCGAATCCTGCCAAGTTCAAAAGGACTGCACGGATGTCCACTAGAGGGAAGGTTCGGCGTCATTGCTTGGCTTCACGGTCACCTCCTCCACGCACCAAGAATCCTTTCCATGCCCTTATTCATGAGCAGCAATTCCAAAATATGCCCAAGGAAAAATTACCCTCCAATTGGGATATGCCTCGTTCTAACCATGCAGGAAAAGAATACTTCAAGGAGGAAGAGTGGGGAAAGAATCACAAGAGTTGGGATTCACAGCCCGACATGATCATGAACCGCATTGAGCACAATTCGGAGTTGATTCGTACTCTCACCTTCGAGATTGAGGATTTGAGGGAATTGATTAAAAAGCTCATCGAGAGAACACCACCACCACCGAAGGAGTAATTCGTCATCAGGTTTTGGCATCCCCTTGGTTTGTTCCAAGCTTGGGGGAGTGCCACAGTATCACATCTTTTACCTTTTATCTTTTTACTTTTTTAAGAAGAGTCATCTCATGACTAGAGAAGTTTGCATTATGGAAGTATCTCCCCTCTCGTTAGTTATATATGTATCCCTTGGTGTGAGTTGCCGTTATGGAATATTAATGAGAAGTTCTATCATTTACTTTTTGAATATCTTATTTTAGTTTGCAATTTCTGTTATATGATTGATCTTGTTGTTAGTGTTGGTATCACTTTGGGATCATTAAGTAAATTTACTTAGTTTTGGCAAACCTGGCTCTGGTCAGTAGCAACACTATTTGAGAATTGAACGAAAACGAGAAAGGTACTTTTAAGAAATATAATTTCATCATCTTTCTTTCTTGATTGGCTCATAAGCTTAGTATTCTCTAGTTAAGATCTTTTGTGCTTCCAAGTAAGATTGCATGTTTGTTTTTATCACTTGTATGTTTGTTTGTTTCATCCAACTCTTATGCTTGCTACCCAGCCTTGCTAGCCAAAAACTTGTACTGAGAGGGAATGCTTCTCTTGCATCCAATCCTTAAAACCAAAACCTATGCCATTTGTGTCCACCATACCTACCTATTAGCATTATTGCTATTCCAAGTAAATTCATGTTTTTATCTACCTTCCGAATTAAACTTGTTATGTGAAAACTAGTGATTAAAGCTCTCACAAACTTGATGGCACACTTTATTTTCTTGCAATTAATAAACTTGAACCATTGTGCCCATCTATGTTGCGTATATGCTTGCGTTTTGTAAGTTGTGAATTAGAAGAACCATGTTACCATGGGGAACGCTTTCAACATTGCACTTTATTTAGTTGATATCATGTTCTTTCGCTTATGGATCCCGGCGGTGTGAAATAAAAGGGGAGCTTGTAAGCTCATGGAGTTTGTATATGTGTTAGAGAAATGCATGGGCGGTTGGCCTAAGCCATGCCTAATCATGGTGGAAACTTGCAGCATAACCATAATGAGCAATCTGTGAAGCATCCTCAATAATAATAAAAAAGAAGAAAAAAACCCCTATGCAAATAGGAAATAAAATGATTGCTGAGATGCTCATTGTCTGTTGCCTTGTCATTTTGATATGGGAAAGCTCCTATATCATGGGGTAAGGGGTAACACGTTGGCGGTTCTCTATGATACACATGTACTTATAATGACAAGAACTTACTCGTGACTAAAGTTGAGTAGCATGAGGTTCGGTACTCGTAAGCAAGGGGCATGAGATTTTCAACTTATAACTTGTCAAGCATTGATACATTGCAAATGTATCTATAATTTTTGATGTTCCATGCTTGGTTTTGTCTACTTTCTTGTGTTTTGTCCACACTTTGGAGTACTTTTCATATGATTTCTTGGCCTAACCTATTAAGAAGAGCCATAGTGCCAGCTGCCTGTTTTCTGCTGTTTTTGGTTCTAGGGAAGTCAGAAAATGAATATTCTCGGATTGGACGGGACAAAAGCCAAAGTCATTATTTTACCGAGGGACACCTCGAGCCAAAATACAAGACGGAGAGGGGCTGGGGCCTGCCCACACCACCTGGCCGCGCGGCCAGGCCTGGCCCGCGCCAGGGGGTGGTCTGGTCGCCCCAGGCACCCCCTCGGCCTCAACTTCCGCCTATATATTGCCTCTGATACAGAAACCCTAAGGGCCCGATCAAAAATCCACGAAAGAGTCTGTAGCCGCAGTCATCTCCATCCCTAGATCGGGAGGGATCTGAAGCTCTTCCCGGCACCCTGCCGGAGAGGGGAATTCACCTTGGAGGCCTTCTTCATCATCATGCAAGCCTCTGGTGTGATGCGTGAGTAGTTCATCTTTGGACTACGGGTCCATGTAGTAGCTAGATGGCTAGTTCTCCTCCTTTGTGCTTTCATGTTTAGATCTTGTGAGCTCCGTTCATGATCAAGATCATCTATTTGTAATTCTGCATGTTGTGTTTGTGGGGATCCGATGGATATTGAGATGCTATTTCAGATTGATTATTGATTCTATCATGTCTTTGTTATTTGTGATCTTGCATGCTTTCCGTTATTAGTAGCTATCTTGGCCGAGTAGATGCTAGCAACTCCAAGATTTAGTATTTATGCTCGATAGTGGGTTCATGCCTCTGGTAATCTAGGGAAGTGACATAAATCTCTAAGGTACTAGATGTGATGTTGCTACTAGGGAGAAAACAACAATCCTTTGTTCATAGAACAATCGTATTGTTTACTTTACACGCAGTTTGTAATGCAATTATTCGTTGTTTGCAACTTTACTGGAGGGGGTTCAAATGATAACCTGAAGGTGGATTATTAGTCATCGATGCAGTTGGATGACGGTCTATGTATAATGTTGTAATGCCCAATCGAATCTCAAAGGAGTCAAGACGATTAGTATATGCTTGTATGCTTTCTCGATGTTTGTCAATTGCCCCGCTGTAATTTGTTCACCCAGCATGTTATATATCTTAAGGAGAGCCACCTCTAGTGAACTATGGACCCCCGTCCTTTCTTTTACTTTCAATCTACAATCAACTGTTTACTGCTTTGTGTTTAATTTCTACAAACTACTACTTTGTTCCACTCGATACGTTTAATCCTTTGTTTTCAGCAAAACTGGTGAGATTGACAACCTCATCGCAAGTTGGGGGCAAAGTTCTGTGGTTGTGTTGTGCAGGTCTCCATGCTGCTACTAGCACCGGTAGTGCGCCCTACCAAGGTTCAGCTAGCAACACCTTTGGGGTGTTTCCTTGCTTGTACTGGTTCGATTAAACCTTAGTTTCATAGTGAGGGAAAACTTGTTGTTGTGCTCATCATACCGTCCTCTTGGAGTTCCCCAACGAGCTCAATATATTTTGGGCCATCAAGCTACTTTTCTGGCGCCATTGCCGGGGAGTCAAGGACATCTTCACAAGGGGAGTCCCTCATAACCAATCTCTTTACTTTGTTATTTTTGTTTTTCTTAGTTTACTTTTGTTTTGTTTGCTTGCTTCTTTATCAAAAACACAAAAAAATAAGTTTTACAAGTTTGCTTTCTTTATCAAAAACACAAAAAATGACTACCCTTGAAAACACTAAGTTGTGTGACTTCACTAGCACCAACAACAATGATTTTATGAGCACACCTATTGCTCCACCTGTTCCTGAAGCTACTTTCTTTGAGATAAAACTTGCTTTATTAAATCTTGTTATGAGAGAACAATTTTCTGGTATTGGTAATGAAGATGTTGCTGCCCATCTAAATAACTTTGTTGAACTTTGTGAGATGCAAAAGCATAAGGATATAGATGGAGATATCATTAAACTTAAATTGTTTCCTTTATCTTTTAAAGGAAAAGCTAAAGAATGGTTGAATTCCTTAACTAGGAATAGTATTGATTCTTAGACTAAATGCAAAGATGCTTTCATTGGAAAATACTATCCTCCTGCTAAGATTATATCTATGAGAAGTGAAATAATGAAGTTTAAACAATCTGATAATAAACATGTTTCTCAAGCTTGGTAAAGAATGAAATCTTTGGTAAGGAATTGTCCCACTCATGGACTGACTGCTTGGATGATCATCCAAACTTTTTATGCAGGATTGAACTATTCTTCAAGAAATCTATTGGATTCTGCTACTGGAGGTACCTTTATGACCATTACTTTGGGTGCTGCAACAAAGCTTCTGGATAATATGATGGTTAACTACTCTGAATGGCATACTGAAAGAGCTCCATAAGGTAAGAAGGTAAATTCTATTGAGGAAACCTCCTCCTTGAGTGATAAGATTGATGTTATTATGTATATGCTTGTCAATGGGAAAGCCCATATTGATCCAAATAATGTTCCCTTTGCTTCTTTCGTTGCTCAAGAAGAGCAAGTTGATGTGAACTTTATAAGAAATAATAATTTTAGCAATAATGCGTACAGGAATAATTTTGGTAACAATAATTATAAGCCTTATCCTCCCAACAATGGTAATGCTGAAGGAAATATGCCCTGAGAGGCAATAATAAAGTTGTTATTATGTATTCCTTGTATATGATAGATGTTTATTTTCCATGCTATAATTGTATTGATTGGAAACGTCAATACATGTGTGTTTAATAAACAAAAAGGGTTCCTAGTTATGCCTCTCTTATAAACTAGCTTGTTGATTAACAAGATGATCAAGGTTTCCTGATCATGGACATTGGATGTTGTTAATAACAAGGTCACAACATTTTATGAAATGATGTGATGAACATTCATCCGAAGTATAGCATTACAATCAAGTCATTATGTTTATATTGCTATAACATCATACGAAGTAATCTTTATCCTTAGACCATGAGATCATGTTAATTGCGAACACCAGAAGAGTATCTTGATAACATCAAACGTCACACCATAACAGGGTGACTATAAAGATGGGTTCAGTGCTACGAAGGTGTTATGTTGAGGCTCATGGATCAAGAGTGGAATTTTTCAATCCCGATGACAGATAGATATACTCTGGGCCCTCTCGGTGATATCACATTAAGATAGCTTACAAGCAAGTGATGTGATCACTAGAATGTTATATCACGGGAACGAGAAAAGAGTGCATGTCGGTAACGAGATAAAACTAGGTATTTGGATACCGATGATCGAATCTCGGACATGTATTATATCATGAGACAAAGGGATTAAGTTACTAGCGTTAAAGGTTCTCACGATCACACAAGTCATCGTTGAATGTTCAGGAGTCAGTATGGATCTCTAGGTCCCGCTTCTGATTATTGATCTGAGAGGAGTCTCAATCATGTCTGCATTATTCGTGAACCATAGGGTGACACACTTAAAGGTTACCGGACACCATTTTGGAGCACATATGTTTTAGACGAAAGAATTGCAAAGCGCAGGAATTGTTTCGATAGAAACCGGAATTGTTTCAGGTGAAATTGCAGAAAGTGGTTCTGCATGTGATGTTGAAATGTTGCAAGGGGTTTTATGTGAATGTTTGTTAATTAAAGTAATTAACAAAATTCTGAATAAATTTAATAAAAGAGTTTTATTAAATGAGAGAGCATTAAACTTAGAGAATATTAATGCATTTAAACTAGAGACTTTAAAAGGGAATGTGAAGAGGAATTTTAATGTGGAGGGGTTACCACCACATGAATGGGGGAGGTGAGGGGTCACCCCCCATGAGGTGCCGGCCATGGGGAGGGGCACCCCCCTCCTCCGATAAAAGGCCCCCTCTTCCTCCTTCTTCCTTACACCTCCTCGTGAAGGATCTCTCTCCCCCTCTAGAATTATTGCCCCATGGTCTCGGATTAGCGAGATACATGTTCCCGGTGGCATTTCATCTGGAAGGAGTTGCTGCTTCCGCTGCATCGCTAGAGCGAGGAGGTGGAGGTTGTCCGGTGGCTTGAACGTGTGTGCGAGGACGGATGCGCTGCTGATTTGCGGCGCTCGGACTTCCACACGATCTTAAGATTGGCAAGTGTACGACTACATCAACCACGAGTTCCTACTCGTTAACAAAACTCGTTGTCTTCGAGGGTAAGTTCTCGATGGATGTATGTCCACCCGTTGCTCTGTACCTAGTAGATAGATCTTGGCGTATAGTTCTTATCGTAGGATTTTTTTTATTTTCTATGGTGCAGACCCAACAAATGCTTATGGAAATTCCTACAATAATAATAGGAGTGCACCCTCTGAACTTGAAGTTATGCTTAAGGACTTTATTATTAAACAAACTACTTTCAATAAAACTATTAAGGAAAAACTCTCTAATGCTGAAAGAAATATAGCATCACTGGTTGAAGCTCAATCTTCTTTGAATAAAATGGCTGCTAAACCTGAAACTATTGATAATCCCTTTGCAGCTACTAATGCCAAACAAATAAGAATTGATGAAAATGTTAGACTATTAGCTGAATTACATGCTAAGTAGGAAAGAGAAGATGAAATTGCTAGAAACATTAGTGTTTCTACTATCACTACCACTAGTGTTGAGGCTAGTAATAGGACTACTACTTTAGATGATAATTATGATTTTGATCTTGATGGTTGCAATATCTCTGAAGTTATTAAGTTCCTACAAAAGCTTGCTAAAAGTCCTAATGCTAGTGCTACGAATATGGCCTTTACAAAACACATTACTGATGCTCTCATAAACATTAAAGAAGAAAAGATGAAACATAAAGCTTCTATTCCTATAAAACAAGAAGATGGTTGGGAACCCATCATTAATATAAAAGTGAATGATTTTGATTTCAAAGCTTTATGTGATCTTGATAGTACTATTTCTATTATGCCTAGAAGGATTTATGATATGCTTGATTTGCCACCACTTGAAGATTGTTATTTGAATGTCCCACTTGATGATAATCCTAAAAAGAAACTCATGGGGAGTATTAATGATGTTCTTATTATGGTTAACAATGCCTATGTCCCCGTTGATTTCTATGTTTTGGATGTTGAATGCAATGCTTCTTGTCCTATTACTTTGGGAAGACCTTTTCTTATAACTGTTGGTGCCATTATTGATAAGAAAGAAGGCACCATTAAATATCAACTCCCACTCAAGAAAGGGATAGAACACTTCCCTAAGAAGAGAGAGAAGATTTCTTTTGCCTCTCCTATGAAAACAAAATTTGCTCTTAATGCTTCTTCATTTGAGAACACTTGATCCTCTTTCTTGCTTCTTATGCCTAACTTAAAGGCGTTAAAAAAAGTACTTATTGGGAGATAACCCAAAAGTTTTAGATGAGTCTTGGAAGTTATTACTTCAGTAATAACCGCTCCTTATCCTTTTTATTTGCTTTTTGTGCCAAGAGTAACCTCTAATGAGAGAGAAGTAATGATTGGGAAAGTTGTTGTCTCGAAACATATTTCTGTGCTTCACCGTAAAAATTCGTGTAAATTATCTGTACGTACTTTTAAGGCGTGAATTTTTGTGCTTCTGCCCCTGGTTGTTATCTAACTTTCGTTCGTTTAACACTTTTTGATTTGAGCAACATAAGATCTTCGAAAAAATTCGTCATTACCTGCTGGTCTGTTTTGACAGATTTCTACCATTTTCTGCATTTCCTTCTTGTTGGTTCCTTTTTGAGTTCTTTTGGGGAATTGAGCTTTTTGAGGGAAGTGCTACAGTAGCTAGTGTTTTAATGGAAGTTTTATTAGTGTTAGAACTGAACCTAAAGACCTATTATCTTGAGTGCACTAATGTTGCTAATAAAGATTGTGTGAAGTTTTGTATGAAGGAAAAATTTCAGGTGTATGGAAGGAATGAGTAATGAGATAAAGAATGGACTAAAGCTCAAGCTTGGGGATGCCACGCGTGTCACCCCAAGAAATATCCAAGAAGTACAAGCGTCATAGCTTGGGGATGCCCAAGGCATCCCCCTCTTCATCAATAAAAATCCCAGGTTTCTTCCAAACGCTTCATTTTTATTGTTTCATGCACAATTGTGTTGTTCTTGGAGCGTCTTCTTTTTCGTTTTCGTTTTGTATTTCGTTTTGTTTGCTTAGTTTTTTGAATAAATTGGTTGGACCCCCTCTTTCATACATTGGTTTGCAAATAATTTGGTTTGGTTTGGAAAAGAGTAGGAAAGTTCATTCTTATGTGGTAAAAAGAGCTCGTTTTTGACTATGGCCTATGCTTTGTCATGCCATGCTTGATATTGTTTTGGATTTATGCTTAGTATTATTTGCTGTAGCATGACTTGTTATAAAAAATTGAGATTGCTTAATGTGCCTTGGATGAATCATGCGTTGTTTTAGCATATTAAAGCATAGTATAGTGGTATTCTCCTTTGATGCTTTATTTGGGTTGACTTGGCACATGCTCACACCATGTTATGACTATCTCAAGTCACCATAGCCTTTATGATCCTTTAGTTTTCAACTTGTAGTATAACTTTATGCTTTGATCAATGATGTTTTGTTGCTCTGGATGATTATGGCCATTATTGCTCTCTTAGTTTGTCGCTCCCAGTCTTTTGCTAGCCTCCACAACCAAGTATGAGTTCCACTCATGCATCCAAATCCCTAAACCAAGTTATTCCAAAGAGTCCACCATACCTACTTTCTAGCATATGCTATTCCAAGTATATTCATGTTTTTGTCTACCTTCCAAATTAAACTTGTTATGAGAAAACTAGTGATTAAAGATCTCATGAACTTGATGGCACACATTACTTTTTTGCATTTAATAAACCTGAACCATTGGGTCCTTCTTTGTTGCATATATGCTTGCGCTTTATAAGTTGAAATTAGAAGAACCATGTATCATGGGGAACGCTTTCAACATTGCACTTGTACTTTGTACCCCGTTGATATCATGTTCTTTTGCATATGGATCCCGGCGGTGTGAAATAAAAGTGGAACTTGTAAGATCATGGAGTTTGTATGTGTGTTAGAGAAATTTCTGGGCCGCTAGCCTAAGCCATTCCTAATCATGGTGGAAACTTGCAGCATCACCATAATGAGCATTCTATGAAGCATCCTCAATAAAAACTTATGCAAAGAGCAAATAAAAATATCGCTGAGATGCTCATTGTCTGCTTGCCTTGTCATTTTGATTATGGGATAGCTCCTGTATCATGTGCAAGGGGTACCCCGTTGGCGGTTCTTTCTGATACACATGTACTTATAATGACAAGAGCTTACTCGTGACTAAAGTTGAGTAGCATGAGGTTCGGTCTTCGTAAGTAAGGGGCATGAGATTTCGGCTTATAACTTGTCAAGCATATCCTCTTAGTTGTGTCACTTTAACCTTAATCACCTTCAAGATTCTTATGATAAGGGCAATGAGAGCTGAAAGCTATTGAGTACCATAATTTTTTGAAGCTCTTTATGAAACTTGAATCCCTACTTCCTTCTATGAATGCCTTTCTTCCAGTTATATATTGAGTCTCCACCTTCTATCTTTATGCACCTACTTTGAGAGCATAGTGGCCATGCTTAGTTCTATGTGCATTGTCCCAAGACTTGTTGATTGATGCATACCTTGATATTGCTTGTTTTAAACTATTTGTATCTAGTCACTCTTATGAACTTTGAAGGTGTCCTATGCATTTATGTTTGCTTCTCTATGAGGGACAAGCTGAATACTACTATGCTATGTTTTCTTTATGTGAAACAAACAAACGTCGTGCAAAGCATTGTTATTCATGAATCTTTTGTTTGTGCCTTTTCATGTTGCAACATAGTTTCTTTATCTTATTGCTAGAACTTTATCTTTCATGTTATGATTTAAGTACTATGATCCCAGCTTTGAATGTTTTACAAATACTTTGATCAAGTTTATGATGGTGCATGTCACCTCAAAAATTATTCTTTCTTTTTATCACTTACCTACTCGAGGACGAGCAGGAGTTAAGCTTGGGGATGTTGATACATTGCAAATGTATCTATAATTTTTGATGTTCCATGCTTGGTTTTATCTACTTTCTCGTGTTTTGTCCACACTTTGGAGTACTTTTCATATGATTTCTTGGCCTAACCTATTAACAAGAGCCACAGTGCCAGCTGCCTGTTTTTTGCTGTTTTTGGTTCCAGGAAAGTCAGAAAATGAATATTCTCGGAATTGGACGGTACAAAAGCCAAAGTCATTATTTTACCGAGGGATACCTGGAGCCAGAATACGAGACGGAGAGGAGCTGGGGCCCGGCCACACCACCTGGCCGTGCCGCCAGGCCTGGCCCGCACCAGGGGGTGGTTTGGCCGCCGCGGGCACCCCCTCGGCCTCTCCTTCCGCCTATATATTGCCTCTAATATGGAAACCCTAAGGGCCTGATCAAAAATCCATGAAAGAGTCTATAGCCGCCGTCATCTCCATCCCTAGATCGGGAGGGATCTGAAGCTCTTCCCGGCACCCTGCCGAAGAGGGAAATTCACCCTGGAGGTCTTCTTCATGATCATGCAAGTCTCCGGTGTGATGCGTGAGTAGTTCATCTTTGGACTACGGGTCCATGTAGTAGCTAGATGGCTGGTTCTCCTCCTTTGTGCTTTCATATTTAGATCTTGTGAGCTCCGTTCATGATCAAGATCATCTATTTGTAATTCTACATGTTGGGTTTGTGGGGATTCGATGGATATTGAGATGCTATTTCAGATTGATTATTGATTCTATCATGTCTTTGTTATTTGTGATCTTGCATGCTTTCCGTTGTTAGTAGCTATCTTGGCCGAGTAGATGCTAGGAACTCCAAGAGTTAGTATTTATGCTCTATAGTGGGTTCATGCCTCTGGTAATCCGGGGAGTGATAGAAATCTCTAAGGTACTAGATGTGTTGTTGCTACTAGGGAGAAAACAACAATCCTTTGTTCATAGAACAATCATATTGTTTACTTTACATGAAATTCGTAATGCAATTATCTGTTGCTTGCAACTTAATACTGGAGGGGGCTCGGATGATAAACTGAAGGTGGATTATTAGTCATAGATGTAGTTGGATGATGGTCTATGTATAATGTTGTAATGCCCAATCGCATCTCAAAGGAGTCAAGATAATTAGTATATGCTTGTATGCTTTCTCGATGTTTGTCAATTGCCCCGGTGTAATTTGTTCACCCAACATGTTATATATCTTAAGGAGAGCCACCTCTAGTGAACTATGGACCCCGGTCCTTTCTTTTACTTTCAATCTACAATCAACTGTTTACTGCTTTGTGTTTACTTTCTGCAAACTACTACTTTCTTCCACTCGATACGTTTAATCCTTTGTTTTCAGCAAACCCGGTGAGATTGACAACCTCATCGCAAGTTGGGGGCAAAGTTCTGTGGTTGTGTTGTGCAGGTCTCCATGCTGCTACTAGCACCGGTAGTGCACCCTACCAAGGCTCAGCTAGCAACACCTTTGGGGTGTTTCATTGCTCCTACTGGTTCGATTAAACCTTGGTTTCATACTGAGGTAAAACTTGTTGCTGTACTCATCATACCTTCCTCTTGGGGTTCCCCAACGAGCTCGATATATTTTGGGCCATCAAGCATATCCTCATATTTGTTAACTTTAACCTTAATCGTCTAAAGATGCTTATGATAGGGGTAATGAGAGCTGAAAGCTAATAAGTACCATAATTTTTGGAAGCTCTTTATGAAACTTGAAATCCCTGCTTCCCTCTGCGCAGGGCCTATCTTTTACATTTTAGTTGAGTCAGTAAACCTATTCCTTTCTATCTCGAGCAAGTATTTGTGTTGTTGTGTTTCAATCATTCATATGATGATTTATTCAATCATGTTTCTTATGTTCCTTGTTTTGCACATTGCTCTTATCTTGGTGATTACTACTTTGAAAGCTATCATTAAAAACCAGTTATTTGTGAACTCTTGCAAATTGTCAACTATTCTTCGACCAAGAGCTAAGTTTTCCATTACCAATTATGATTTACTTTGTGTATCTTTATTGTGTTTCCTTTACTTATTGCAAGTTAAGTTATATAATAGTGAGTTGTCTTCTATTATGATTTATGTATTTATGAATGTGATGCTTCTTGTCCGTATTCTTTTATCGACAGTTCACTCGATAAACCTGAGGTCATGTTTATTGAGCTCAGTTTTCGCTTGGGGACAAGCGAAGTCTAAGCTTGGTGGGAGTTGATACGTCCATTTTGCATCACTATTCTATATCATAATTTACTGTTATTCATTGATATATTTCATATTAAGAGATGTTACTTATGTTATTTTATCTATTTTTGCATAGTTGATGACTTTTGGAGGATGGACCACTAAAGTCAGGATTTTGATTGAAAAGGCACTGTTTGGAGGCAAAATTCACGAAGATCAGAAAATCCAGGAAAATATATGGAAAATCCTATTTTTCTAGAAGATGAAGGAAGCCAGAAGGCGAAGTGGAGATGGGCCACAGGGGGCCCACACCACCCCCTGGCGCGGGCCAGCCCTGGCATCGCCCTTTGGCGTATATAATCCCCTCGAAACCCTAAGACTCGGGGAGCGACCATAGCAAGATTCCACCGCCTCTACGGGGCGGAAAACTGGAGAGAGAGAAAGAGCTCTCCGGCAGGCAGAAATCTGCCGGGGAAATTCCTTCCCGGAGAGGGGAGATCGTCGCCATCAACACCGTCATCAAGATGGACTTCATCAGGATCATCATCATCATCATCTCCATCATCATCTTCATCAGCACCATCATCACCACTCCGTATCGCTGTAACAATTGGGTTGAATCTTGCATAGTTTTTAGGGGAAACTTTCCTAGTGTTGATTACTTGTTGTAGTTGATGCTATTGAGTGGAACCATTGAATTTTCGTTCATGTTCAGATTGTTACTTATCATTATTTCATCTCTGATCTTGATCCATATGATGCCTCGTGAGTAGTTTGTTTAGTTCTTGAGGACATGGGAGAAGTCATGTTGTTAGTAGTGGAATTGTGTTGAGAAAGATTCAATAGTTTGATATTTAAGTTATGGTGTTATTCTTCTAGTGGTGTCATGTGAACATCGACTACATGATACTTCACCTTTATGGGCCTAGGGGAATGCATTGTGTATTTGGCTACTAATTGTAGGGGTTTCCGGAGTGACAGAAACCTGAACCCCCGTTAAGAAACCTTTGCACAAGGGAGTGTAGGATCTCAGAGTTTAAGACTGTGGTTAGGTTTCTATCTTAATTACTTTCTTGTAGTTGCGGATGCTTGCAAGGGGTATAATCACAAGTATGTATTAGTCCTAGGAAGGTTAGTACATTAGCACAGGTTCACCCACACAACACTTATCCAACTAAAGAAGATTAATCAACTATATGAAGCGAAAGCGCTTGACCATCTTCCCATGTGTCCTCGAGAATGTTTGGTCATCTTAAGTAATACAACCGGCTTGTACTTTGCTAAAGAAAGGATTGGGCCACTTGCTACAATTATTATTATTGTCTTTTATTTACTCGTACTTTATTTATCTGCATTATCAAAAAACCCTAAAAATCCATTTGTTAAGTATTTATAGAGAATTCCTGAGCCAAGCCACTTGTCAACACCTTCTGCTCCTCGTTGGGTTCGACACTCTTACTTATCGAAAATACTGCGATATACTCCCTATACTTGTGGGTCATCAGTTCCAAATGAGAGAAAACTGGGAACCGGAGCAAGTAGTTGTTCCGATGCCAAATTTGCTTTTTGGCTTTTGAAACTAGTTCCTACACTATGGAGGGTAGTTCCATATTTGCTTCATGTGTTGTTTTAGTAGATGGTGGGACCCACGTTATAAATATTTGGACCCACTACATTGTGGAGGTCCTGCTATATTTTATACCAAAGCCAAATTTACCTTTACGTCCGATTTGGCAATGGCAACATTGTGGGAATAATGCCCGCACTCGGTAAATGTGCATCTGGGCATGATATGGTAAACAATGTTTACAATTTTAGATTATTTAACAAAGTACACGATGAATTTCATAAAGCTAGCTACTAGCCTTCCATTTCTACACAAAAGCGGACTATGTTTTATGGGAAATTCTCCAATTACATGAACTTTTGACATTTCTAGCTAATTTCAACCACTTAAAGTACTTGTTGTCGATTTATCAAAATTAGATCAAAATTTAACTATGACTGCATGATAGGTTTCTAGCTGTCTAATTTTATGTAAAAAATCTCTTTAAGGTACTAGAGTAGTTAATATATAAAAAACAACTAGAGGTTTGAAACCATCAAGTTCTTTCGAAGAATTACACAACAGCTCACAAGGTTGAACTAGTTATGATTTTTTCAAGAAAAATAAAGAAAAATCAAAATAATGTATAACTTGTGCATCACGTTCTCTTGAGTGTACTAGTTGTGATAAGTATGTGTTTTGATTACTTTCGAAAAGCTTGCTTCGCAATATGGTCTACCATGTTGTGAAGATGCTTAGATTCCAAATCAAATGACTAGGGTCATGGCTATATCTACATTTTAGTAGACGAATTAGTGTGCCCATATTTATTAGATGAGCGCATGTTAGTATGGGAGAATGTGTTTATAATCGTAGTTTCCAACTTTCATGAAGAAAAAATAGTTTTCAATTTTGTAAGTGATAGACAATGTTTATTTGTTAAGTTAGTAAACAAAGAATAAGGCCCAGAATGGTAATACCCCATTATTTGCACATAGCAGACCATGTTTATGGGCTATTTTCAAGTAATAACATGAATTTTCAATCTATCTCGTAGCTATTTTCTCCAATCGGAACTACTTCATGTCGATCTACCAAAATTATATATATCAAATTTGCATGACGAGTGCGTTATGGGTTCCAGAATCGTTTAAGGTACCCAAGATTTGAATATCCAGACACCACCATCAGGTTTGAAAAATTCAACTTCTTGCAATGTCTATGCACACGAAATTCATCACTATTTGTCCTTACAATCACTATAATTATGTCCACGCTGCTGAACTTGAAGGAAAATCATCTTAGATCCCTACTATTCCCTCTCTTCTCTACCTGTCCCCTCTTAGAAAGCTTCACAACACTCTTAGAAAGTCTGGCGGTTCTACGACATATGAAGCCTAGTGGTAGAGACAAAGCAGACCCCCATCATATGAGCCATGTTTTTCTACGAGATAAAATGTAGCATGATCCAAAAATTTATCTCCCAGTCCTCATATTTGATTTTTATTCTCGAATAAGATCACATAGAACATCACACGAACATTTAGTTTTTAGCTGTGGAGCTGCATCAAATCTTACCGTAATAAAATGTACGCATAACATTGAATATTCAACGTTGGATCAAGAATCGCATATCCCAACAATGACAACCGTTGGATCTTCTTTTCCAGTCAAGGATCTAGAAGATTCTATTGATAGTGTTTAGCAGAATGACTATGCGCAAACCTGAAAACAAACTTCTCGATCATTCTAGAACCACCTCCATCATTTCTCTAGACAATGGTCCCAAAATTTTCAAGTAGTAGGTAGCTAATAAACGTTTACATGATATAATGTACAAGAACCAAATATATACCGTTACTTTTTATAGATGTGGCTCTTTCATATTTTTTCGAGCTTTACCTATTACAGAGCATAATTTTATATAGTGATGATATGTCATACTTTATTATTATGTGAGTCTCACGTGCAAGGCACGTGCAACTTACTAATAAAAGGATGATGCACAAATACAAAGAGGCCGCTAATATTATCCAACTAAACTAGGAATTTGTAGATAATAAAGCCTCAAAATATACAAAAAGGACCCTAGTACATAAAGGAAAGGCGCAGTTAGGCAGAGCTTCATTGATTATCAGCGGTGGTATATAAAAGAAGGGCACGACTTGAGGCCAGATCAGAGACTCCTCATTTCCCCCACCCAAATCGCAATGCTTGGGACGGTCACTCTGAAGATGGAAGCCACCGTTGTCAACTGTTCCTCCTTCTCCCAGCCGCTCAAGCCCTGACGGGTCTACAAGGTCTCTACATTTCTCCCTCACAATCCATTGATTTTTCTTTTGTCGGAAATTGAACCTGGTGTGGCCTTAGCGGCCAAGGCAGCTAAGACCGCACAAGCTTCGGGGACTAATGTTGGGGGGATACCCCCGGGTAGGGTCACGCCGGGGTATAAAGGCCAAGTTAGCCGAGGTTCGGCAAGGTCAAAGCGGATGCTGGCCGGGTCACCTCAAGGCAGGACGAATCACGGGGGAATCCAGACCTGGGGGCATTCGCCTAACTAGGTCTCATCCGACTTAAGCAGTGAGTCGGAAGTGCATGTTTTACTTATATGCAGGAACAGGTGTGGCCGGATGAACCATCATCCGGGTCACAGCAAGCTTCTAGGAGAAGGAAGGAATCTCGCTGGTCAAAAGGAGCCCCGGTACGCACTGCCTGAGCGAAGCAAGCAAGGACAGGACCACCGGGGCGTGGCCGACAAGCGTGACGACGCCCGTGTCGGTTGACGAGGGTGCCGCAGAGGCTCACGTAGCTAAAGCATGTGTGACGCGGGGGAAAAAGCACCCCGGTCGGCTTACCACTTTGGGAGGAGGCATATTCTTAGGAATATGCCTCCACGTATGCCCTAGGCAGAAACCGAGCCTCCCCTATAAAAGGGGGGCTAGGGCTTCTGTAGAGGGGGTTGGTCTTTCTACTATTCTGTTTGGGCTAGGGTTTTAGGTGCGATCTGTGGGTGAGAGTAAGAGAGCTCCTTCTTCCTCCTCTCGCCAATACAGCTCTAGGAGCACTTGTAATCTTGGAAGGAAATCAATACAAACTTCTGTGTGGAGAATCACTCCTCTATCCCTCCTTGGATTCCCCTAGCGTATATTAGTCCCCACCTTTAGCCTATCCATGGCATCTGCCGTGACACCACCACGACAGTTGGCGCCCACCGTGGGGCTAGCGGCGCTAGCAGGGGTCAAAATCTGGACGGGAAACATCATCGGCACCGGCGAACGCATCGTCTTCGGGCTCGTTCAGCGCTTTGGAGCGTGGGACTTCGTCAGCGACAACGCTGGCTGCTTCAGCACGCGCCCTCTACCGCGCAATGGCCTCTTCGTCAAGCTCGGCACGCACAAGGTCTACGTCGTTGTGGACGTGTCGTGTGTTCATCCGCGTCACGTCGTCGACGCGGGGGAGCCACCCCTCACCGTGGTTCTCAGGACGTGTATCGCTCGCTCCCCGGACCATGTGGAGGTGATGATGACTGCGCTAGGTGCGGGCGCGAGCAAGGATCCGGCGCCAGATCCGGAGGTAATGCCAAAAGCACCGAGGAAAGGTAGAGGTCCTCCACTAGAGAGGCCAGAGAACGTGTTGAGGGAAGCAATGGATAGCTTGGCAAACCCTGTAATAGCAGCGGTAGATCTGGCTCGAGCGCAGGCCGAGCTGGAAGAAACTAGGCAAAAAATCCTAGAGGGCGCAAGGAAAATAGCCGCGGCTCAGCAGTCATTGAATATGACGCTGCGTGAGTACGCGAAAGCGAACAAAGTGGACGCAGTAAAAGTGAAGTGGAGAAATCTCATGAGCGAGATGAACCGAGAGGGTGATACTAGAATTGAGGTATCGGAAAACTGTTTGTCTGTGGGGCTACCGAGGTATAGTACCCCGGCAAAGAACCTCAGAGCAGTGGATGCAGCAGCATCCGAGTTGGAGGGTCTAACGGGTGAAGCCCGGCAAAGACAGCAAGATAGGGTTAACGAGCTGGTTTGGATTGCGAACAGGCAAAACGAGGAACTACTCAGAGCTAACCCGGAGAGAGCTGGAGCCTCCAAGATCGTCCATTCGGCGGTGGGTAACCCGGAGAAATCCGCTGGAGCCGCATCATCCCCTCATGGCGGCCCCAGGAGAGAGGAGGTAGTAACCTCGGCCTGACGGAACAAACAGATCGTATTGTATGACCCGACGCGGACAGGGAAAGGAAAAGAAGCACAGAAAAATGATGATCGACGGAGTGTGATCCGAGGCAAAGCTGGCCGAGGTAACCGCGACCAAGGCAATGCCGGTCAAGGGAACATTGTCAACGGCAATGCCGGATAGCGAAACTCGGCTGGAGCAGGACAACCGCAGCAACGAAATATACCAAGGCAAGAGCAAAGTGCCGGCCGAGGTATGCAACAGAAATCCACTCTAGAGAACAAGACAGGTATAATGATGGAGACTCAGAAATGGCAAACGCGGGATACCCGAGGCAAGACTATCATGTGATAGGATCAAGATTGGGAAGCAGAGATTTGATGCCGGATGATGCCAGGTTAAAACTGGATCGACTGTATAGGTCGGAACAAATTGAATGCCAAGGTCCACCGGGCCCAGCATGTTTTGGACCCCGGATCATGAAGGAACCACCGGTACCGAACTTTCAGCTACCCAGAGGCACGAAGACGTATGACGGTAGTACGAAGCCGGAGGATTGGCTGATAAATTATGCTACGGCTGTGAAAATTGCCACGAAGTTATCATGGTGCTATGTTAGTTCTATAAAAGAGCATCCAGCCAAGTAACAAGTTACTCCCCCGGAGGCTCGGGGACTAATGGTTATTATCTACAATTTGCAAAGGAGAAATGACATACCTCCATCATTCGTCCAGCGAGGTTAATTGCCTTTGCGGCGGTATTCATCTGAGCGGAAAACTCGGCAGGGCTGTACTTTTCCGGGAGATCAGAATCCAGAACTACCTCTGCCTTATTCTAGTTCATGACAAATTCCATCAGGCTCGGGGGGTACCGTTCTTTGGTGGGCATATGGGGCGTCACCAAGCCCTTTGCATGTGCTTCCTTCCTCTCCACCAAGGCAAGGGCGGGGCTGGTATGCAGGACCAACTGCTGTGCATCGGTTGGCTCGGCAGGGGCGTCCTTTGCCGCTGGTGTTTTCTTAGGAAACATCGATATGAGGGTACGTTGCCCAGGCTCGATGGCACTGGGCTTGGCAGCGTCTTGAGTCTTCTTGCCCTTGGCTTGCTAGGAAGAAGAAGCCATAGCAGCGGTTTTCAGAGATTGAGAAGATTCGGAAGATGCAGAGGAACTGGGCGCTGGTACTCTCATTGCTGGACTTGGTGCCAGCGCTGATGTTTTCGCAACCGGAGTTGGTGCTGATGCCAGAGTTGGAGATGGTGCTGGTTTGGCTGCTGGTACTGGAACTGATGCTAGAGTCGAGGTAGCCTTAGTGGCTGTTGGTTGTGGCAATGCCGTGGTGGTGGATGCCGTTGCTCCGGCTGGGCCGGTCCCTCCCGTTCCAAGGTGACCTGGAGCGGCCACAGAGCCCTTCGGAATAGGGCTCAGCGGACCTGACTCGTCGTCGCGACGGGGTGAAGGGCTAGGCCGGAGAGGTGAAGAGATGCTGGATCCACTTTGAGGGACCTCCACCGGAGCCCTGCAAAATCAAGCAATGTCAGAAGAAAAATTACGACGAAGTGAGGAAGCACAGGTTACAGAAGAAAGAATGACTTACGCATCCGAAGTTTCGGCTTCCTTGGGTTTCCGAGCCCTTCGTGCTGGGGCCTTGCCTGCTGGCTTGGAGGCGGTCTTGTCCCCGGACTCCTTTCGCCTTTTAACGGGCTGTGAAGGTCCAGAGGAAGAGCTTGAGGAAGCCCCGCGCTTCTTCTTCGACGCCACCGGAACTGGCTCGCCCGTAGCGAGGGGAGGGTCCTCGTGGATGTGACCACCGGGGTGAGCTGATGGCGGAAAAGCAAAAGAAAGGGGGACAGCCTCAAAAGGTTCAATTATCTCGATATCCGAGTCATCTTCATCATCGGGCCAATCTCTAATAGAAGAGAATTTACCCGTGGGTCGTTTCGTGGCGTCGGTCATGGGGAGAAACATCTCTTGGTCCGGCTCCTCCTCATCCGGAGTCACCCGGTCCGGTGCCCACTTAAGGGTCGGATCGGTGTCGTCCTCGAGGGTCTGCTGAAGGAATAGCTGAGGAAAAGAATGAACAAAAGAGTCAAAAATGCAACAATAACTGACGTGTAGTTAGTCCGGGGTAAGTTTGCAACATAAAACTTACCATGGGAGGAAGCCGGTCACGGCAGAAATGCTCAATCCCCCAAGTCCACTCAGAGGAGAAGTCCTTGTGAGTGGTGAAGAGAGCCTTAACCCGGCGATAAATCTCCGTGTTGCTCAGTTCGAAGGATGAAGTTTGGTTGGGATCGCGGCCGAAGCTCATATGGCACACCTTGTGGGTGCGCTTCTGGAGAGGGGAGATCCGGTTGCACACGAAAGTGATCATTGCATCCTCGTTGCGCAGCCCAAGCTCCTTCAGCTCCGCGAACCTTTTGCTCACTTGGTTGGCTAGGGCCGTAGGTTTCCTGGGAACGGCGTCCCACAGATCCGAGTTCGGTGGACCCGGTGTATAGGGAAGCAACCGGATCAAATCTTCAGTGCCTGTGTTCTAGACGTAAAAGAACGTCCGGGCCCACCCTTTGCAGGATTCTAGCCCGGTGACCCAGGGGAAAACAGAAAACCTCCGGGGAGAGATGGAGGCTGCTCCGAAATGAGTGAGCCGCTTGTCCTCCGGATCAGTGTGAATGTCGGGGATAACGTTGCGACGAAGGCCAAAAAACCGGATCCACTGCTCCTTCGTGGGCCACAGTCCGGCGTAGCCTTCGATCGTAGAAGCAAAGGCAGAGAGAGAAGTAATGGCATTGGCTGGAAGATGGTGCGGCTGGAGATGGTAGGTACTGAGCCAATCCTGGAGGAAATCGCTCACCAGCAGTCTGAAGCCCCGTTGAAAGTGAGACAGGAACACGACGAACTCCCCAGGATTGGGTGAAGGAGCTAGCTCGGCGGAGGCGAGGTGAGCGGCGACGCCGGTGGGGATGCGTCTGGTCCGGTAGAGCCAGTCCAGATCGTCCTGGCAGACCCAAGAGCTAGCCCACACACCGCGGTCCACCGCAGCGGCGTCCTCCTCCATCTCTTGTTCAGCAATGGCAAGTTCTTCTTCCGTCATCTGCTCCTCGAGGCCCTCGCTGGCGCTAGAGGCGGCGAGGGACAGTGGCCTGGATTGACGAGGACCCGTAGCGAGGGATTTGCGTCGTAGCAATGGTGACGCTAAGGTGCAGCGGAGAACCGCGGCGGCGACGCTGCTTTTTGGTAGTACTGGCGGCAGCGCAGTCGCAAGGAAGACGAAGAGGAATAGCAACGGGCAAAGGGGTGAGGAAGGGGAAAAAATCCTAAGGGGCGCACCCCTCCGCTATTTAACCACTCCCATCGAGGATGAGTGGGATCGCGTCCTGTGGACTGGCCACACGCAGTGGCCGTGTATCGTCTGTCCGGACCAATCAGCGAGGAGCCACATGGAGGGCCACAGAGCGGAGAGGATCCTATGACATGATGGTGAGATGCGAAAAACAAGGAGGCAGGCATGACGTGACCCGCGCGCAGTGATATATGACAATTACTGCGGCGGTTACTGTGCAGGCCCTTAAAATAAGAAGACAAAATGATTACCCTTCACATGGGATGGCTTACGAGAGAAGGAAACGAGACCCGGATGGAATTATGGTAACCCGGCCAGTGAGTAAAAACTTGGCGTGTGCGAAGGGAAAGTAAAACCATGAGATCCGAGTTAAAGTGGTAACCCAGCTGGCAAGTGAAAACTTGGAATGCGCGAAGAGAATGTAAATCCATAAAATCCGAGGTAAAAGAGCTAACTCGGAAATAGCGACCAAAGCAGGAAATTGAACCTGGTGTGGCCTTAGCGGCCAAGGCAGCTAAGACCGCACAAGCTTCGGGGACTAATGTTGGGGGGATACCCCCAGGTAGGGTCACGCCGGGGTATAAAGGCCAAGTTAGCCGAGGTTCGGCAAGGTCAAAGCGGATGTTGGCCGGGTCACCTCAAGGCAGGCCGAATCACGGGGTAATCCAGACCTGGGGGCATTCGCCTAACTAGGTCTCATCCGACTTAAGCAGTGAGTCGGAAGTGCATGTTTTACTTATATGCAGGAACAGGTGTGGCCGGATGAACCATCATCCGGGTTACAGTAAGCTTCTAGGAGAAGGAAGGAATCTCGCTGGTCAAACGGAGCCCCGGTACGCACTTCCTGAGCGAAGCAAGCAAGGACAGGACCACCGGGGCGTGGCCGACAAGCGTGACAACGCCCGTGTCAGCTGACGAGGGCGCCGCAGAGGCTCACGTAGCTAAAGCATGTGTGACGCGGGGGAAAAAGCACCCCGGTCAGCTTACCACTTTGGGAGGAGGCATATTCTTAGGAATATGCCTCCACGTATGCCCTAGGCAGAAACCGAGCCTCCCCTATAAAAGGGGGGCTAGGGCTTCTATAGAGGGGGTTGGTCTTTCTACTATTCTGTTTGGGCTAGGGTTTTAGGTGCGATCTCTGGGTGAGAGTAAGAGAGATCCTTCTTCCTCCTCTCGCCAATACAGCTCTAGGAGCACTTGTAATCTTGGAAGGAAATCAATACAAACTTCTGTGTGGAGAATCTCTCCTCTATCCCTCCCTGGATTCCCCTAGCGTGTATTAGTCCCCACCTTTAGCCTATCCATGGCATCTGCCGTGACACCACCACGACAGTTGGCGCCCACCGTGGGGCTAGCGGCGCTAGCAGGGGTCAAAATCCGGACGGGAAACATCATCGGCACCGGCGAACGCATCGTCTCCGGGCTCGTTCAGCGCTTTGGAGCGTGGGACTTCGTCAGCGACAACGCTGGCTGCTTCGGCACGCACCCTCTACCGCGCAATGGCCTCTTCATCAAGCTCGGCACGCACAAGGTCTACGTCGTTGTGGACGTGTCGTGTGTTCATCCGCGTCACGTCGTCGACGCGGGGGAGCCACGCCTCACCGTGGTTCTCAGGACGCGTATCGCTCGCTCCCCGGACCATGTGGAGGTGATGATGACTGCGCTAGGTGCGGGCGCGAGCAAGGATCCGGCGCCAGATCCGGAGGTAACGCCAAAAGCACCGAGGAAAGGTAGAGGTCCTCCACTAGAGAGGCCATAGAATGTGTTGAGGGAAGCAATGGATAGCTTGGCAAACCCTGTAATAGCAGCGGTAGATCCGGCTCGAGCGCAGGCCGAGCTGGAAGAAACTAGGCAGAAAATCCTAGAGGGCGCAAGGAAAATAGCCGCGGCTCAGCAGTCATTGAATATAACGCTGCGTGAGTACGCGAAAGCGAACAAAGTGGACGCAGTAAAAGTGAAGGGGAGAAATCTCATGAGTGAGATGAACCGAGAGGGTGATACTGGAATTGAGGTATCGGAAAACTGTTTGTCTGTGGGGCTACCGAGGTATAGTACCACGGCAAAGAACCTCAGAGCAGCGGATGCAGCAGCATCTGAGTTGGAGGGTCTAACGGGTGAAGCCCGGCAAAGACATCAAGATAGGGTTAACGAGCTGGTTCAGATTGCGAACAGGCAAAACGAGGAACTACTCAGAGCTAACCCGGAGAGAGCTGGAGCCTCCAAGATCGTCCATTCGGCGGTGGGTAACCCGGAGAAATCCGCTGGAGCCGCATCATCCCCTCATGGCGGCCCCAGGAGAGAGGAGGTAGTAACCTCGGCCCGATGGAACAAACAGATCGTACTGTATGACCCGACGCGGGCAGGGAAAGGAAAAGAAGCACAGAAAAATGATGATCAACGGAGTGTGAGCCGAGGCAAAGCTGGCCGAGGTAACCGCGGCCAAGGCAATGCCGGTCAAGGGAACGTTGTCAACGACAATGCTGGATAGCAAAACTCGGCTGGAGCAGGACAACCGCAGCAACGTAATATACCAAGGCAAGAGCAAAGTGCCGGCCGAGGTATGCAACAGAAAGCCGCTCCACGAGAACAAGACAGGTATAATGATGGAGACTCGGAAATGGCAAACGCGAGATACCCGAGGCAAGACTATCATGTGATAGGATCAAGATTGGGAAGCAGAGATTTGATGCCGGATGATGCCAGGTTAAAACTGGATCGACTGTATAGGTCGGAACAAATTGAATGCCAAGGTCCACCAGGCCCAGCATGTTTTGGACCCCGGATCATGAAGGAGCCACCGGTACCAAACTTTTAGCTACCCAGAGGCACGAAGACGTATGACGGCAGTACGAAGCCGGAGGATTGGCTGATAAATTGTGCTACGGCTGTGAAAATTGCCACTGGTAACCTGAGATGGGCTGTACGATATGTACCCCAGATGTTGGAAGGCCCGGCAAGGGTATGGCTGAACAATTTGCCACCAGGAAGCATCAACTGCTGGATAGATTTCGAGGAAATGTTCATTAGCAATTTTTCTAGTACGTATCAGAGGCCAAATAGGCCACAAACCCTAGCTATGTGCAAGGAAAGGCCAAATGAGACGGATCGGGAGTTTTTAACCCGGTGGTGCACTGTGAGAAATTCGTGTGAGGGCGTGATTGAATCGCAGGCCATAGCATGGTTTGCACAAGGGTGCAGGTATGGAAGCGAGTTGTGGATGAAGTTGCAAAGGAAAATGCCAGTTACATTGTCAGAGATGATCCGGATTGCGGATTCGTATGCTTTGGGTGATCCGACTCAACCTAGGCTCGTATCAAACGAGTCAAACGGTGAGTACTATCAAAGAGATGGGGCCGGATCATCCCGAAGGAATGACTAAAGAGGAAAAAGGAGAGATGATAGACCGGATCATCGATATGGTTCGCACCAAGTTGCAGCTGTGAATCAAGATCAGCCCGGAGCAGGGGGCAGTCAACGCCAAAAAACTGGAGGGCAGTGGACCCCAAGAAACGATGGCAAGAAGACTTGGACACCAGAGCAAAAGAAGAAGTGGCAAGAAAGAAAGACCGTCCGAGGTACACTTATGAGTCGATGTTGGACCAGCCGTGTAAGTTTCACACGCCAAATCCGAATAACCTAGCGGGGCATACCACGAGGCAATGTGAGTGGATGCGCAAGATTGAACAGGGCGGTTCGGGGAATGCTCAGGCACCCTGGAATGATCAGCCTCGGCAAGAGTTACCCCGGCAGTAATTGCTCTCCGGAGCGAACACGCAACAGCTGATGTTGCCTCCCCCTCCGCCGAGGTATGATAACAATGAGAGAAGGGACGCGGTGCACCAAGTGGAAAATCAGCATCCGCCGGATCAGAGGTACCCCGGAAATGAGGGGAGAAACGAGTACAGGGAGCACCATCAAAGCTACTGCGTGTTCACCACTGAGGAAACAGATAGAAAAAGCTTGCAGCGTAGGCATATGGAGGTGAATGCGGTGATCCCTGCGGTGACGAGGTTCATGCCTTGGTCCGATCAAGAAATCACCTGGAGCATCAGGGATCATCCCAAGCTCATGCCAAGCCCTGGTTCGTATGCGTTGGTGCTAGATCCGACATTCATTGGACCTAGCATTAACGTAAGATTCTCAAAGGTGTTGATCGACAATGGCAGCAGCATTAACATCATGTATGCGGACACAATGCGCAAGTTGGGTATCTCGGAGAACATGCTGCAGGCCACGAGGACAACTTTTCATGGCATTGTGCCCGACATTTCTTGTGAGCCCATAGGCAAAGTCCGGGTCGACGTCTTGTTCGGCATGAGGGATAACTGCCGAACCAAAAATTTGGAGTTCGAGGTGGTGAACTTGGAAAGTGTCTACCATTCATTACTCGGAAGGCCAGCCCTGAACAAGTTCATGGCAAGCTATCATGTTAGCTACTTGAAGATGAAGTTGCCTGGACCAAACGGGGTGATAACCATTGCAGGGGATTTCCGACGTTCGATGGAGTGTGCGTCGGCTGGATCAAACTTAGCCGAGTCGTTGGTGATTGCACAGGAAAAAAGGAAAATTCAAGCGGTGGCTGCATTGGCTCAGTCCGCGCAGCAGTATATGCCGGCGCTGACTAACCCGCATGGAAGTGTCTCCTTCCAGGCCACAAAAGATACCAAGAAGGTTCCTATTGATGACATGTTCCCAGAGCGCACCGTAACGATTGGTGCCGGGTTAAATGATAAATAGGAAAGTGAGCTTGTCAGCTTCCTCCGTGAGAATCGGGACATTTTTGCTTGGTCCACATAGGACTTGCAAGGTGTTCCGAGGGAGTTGGCCGAGCACTCTTTAAACGTGAGACCCGGAGCTAAGCCGGTGAAGCAACCTCTCCACCGCTTTGCCGAAGATAGGAGGAAAGTCATTGGGGATGAGATAGCTCGGTTGCTAGCTACAGGATTTATCATGGAGGTTCTCTACCCGGAATGGCTATCCAATCCGGTGCTGGTGGAAAAGAAGAAGGATGACCCGAACGTGGCAGTAGTTTGGCGCATGTGTATCGATTACACGAACCTGAACAAGGCATGTCCAAAAGATCCATTTCCGCTGCCAAGAATAGACCAGGTCATAGACTCAACTGCTGGATGTGAACTGCTGTCGTTCATTGATGCATATTCAGGTTTTCACCAGATACCTCTGAATCCGGATGATCAAATAAAGACTGCATTTATTACCCCGTATGGTGCTTATTGCTATCGCACCATGCCGTTTGGTTTACGTAATGCAGGGGCAACGTACCAAAGATGTATGCAAAAAAGTTTGCACGACCAAATAGGTCAAAATGTACAGGTGTACGTGGATGATGTGGTTATCAAGACCAAGGAAAGCAAAACGCTCCTTGAAGATATCAGGCAGACGTTTGCGAACCTAAGGAGGTTCCGGATGAAACTTAACCCGGAAAAATGCACATTCGGTGTCCCGGCTAGAAAACTGCTTGGTTTTCTAGTTTCCAGCCGAGGTATCAAGGTTAATCCAACTAAGATCCGAGCCATCGAGCGAATGGAACTGCCGAACTGTCTTAAGGATGTCCAGAAGTTCACAGGTTGCCTGGCCTCGTTAAGTCGGTTTGTATGCCGGTTGGGAGAGAAGGCATTGCCTCTTTACCAACTCATGAAAAAGTCGGATAAGTTCATTTGGACGCCATAGGCCGACGAAGCCTTTACCCACCTGAAGAAAATGTTAGCCACAACACCAGTACTAGCCTCACCACTATCGAAGGAGCCAATGTTGCTCTACATAGCCGCAACCAACCGAGTTGTAAGTGCAGTGATAGTGGTGGAGCGCGACGAGGAAGGTAAGTCGGTGCAAAGGCCGGTGTATTACTTGAGCGAGGTGCTGTCAGCCTCAAAGCAGAACTATCCACATTACCAAAAGGTGGCATATGGCGTGTACATGGCCGCCAAGAAACTGAAGCACTACTTTGAGGAGCACCCTATCCGAGTCATATGTGAGGCCCCCATATCCGAGATAATGAGTAACAAGGATGCGAGTGGCAGAATTGCAAAATGGGCAATTGAGCTAGCTCCTTACGCACCACAGTATGACAGAAGAGAGGCCATCAAATCTCAAGCTGTGGCGGATTTCTTCGTGGATTAGGCTGAGGTACAATACGAACCGCCACTTCCGGATCCGAACTATTGGCGAATGCACTTTGATGGATCAAAGACCAAAACCGGGCTAGGTGCCAGAGTTGTACTCGCTTCGCCGAAGAAGGACCAGTTGAGATATGTGCCGCAGATCCATTTCACCGCATCAAATAATGTCGCTGAGTATGAAGCACTTGTGCATGGGCTTAAGGTAGCAAAAGAAATTGGAATACGTCGGATCATATGCTTTGGCGACTCAGATTTGGTGGTGCGGCAAGTATCGAGAGTATGGGACGCCCTTGATCCAAACATGGCACTGTACAGATTTCATGTGCAGAAGATATCTGGTTACTTTGAGGGATGCGAATTTCACCATGTACCCTGGGTGGAAAATGAGGCTGCCGACATGCTGTCGAAGCTCGGGTCAACCCGACAAGCAATTCCACCAGGTGTGGCATTAGAGCACCTCAGGAAACCATCCATCAGGCCATCCCCAGAATCCGAGTCAATCTACGTCCCGGAGGACATAGAATCAGGAGCTGTGCCCATGGACGTGGACACGGGAAGTGGAGCGTTGAACCCAGGGACTGCCTCAGCAAATCTAGGGACTACTTCGGTAAACCCGGGGACTGCTTCGCAAGACCCGGGGACTGCTCAGCGTGGTCCGGTTGAAGTTATGCCAGTGGATCAGATGGAGATTGATGAGGATGTGTTCCCTATGCGAGCAATACCAGCTTGGGCATTGCCTATATTTCAATTCCTGAGGGACGGAACGTTACCCACTGAGGAAGTGCTGTCCAGGAAAACACAGAGGAGGGCAAAGGCCTACACAATCATCAATTCCGAACTATACAAGAGAAGTGTGACAAATGTACTCCAGCGATGTGTTGACCCGGAAGAAGGACTTGAAATCATACGAGATATACATCAGGGGGAATGCGGGCATCATGCCTCATCCCGAGCCTTGGTAGCAAAAGCTTTCCGGCACGGATTCTACTGGCCGAATGCGTTAGAGCAAGCGGAAGATCTGGTGAGAAAATGTAATGGTTGTCAGAGGTATGCCACCAAGACACATATGCCAATGTCGGAACTCAAGACCATACCAATCACTTGGCCATTTGCCGTATGGTGCTTGGATATGGTTGGCCCGTTCAAACCAGCAAGGGGAAACATGACTCACATTCTGGTCATGGTGGACAAGTTTACGAAATGGATTGAGGTAAAACCTATAAGAAAATGTGATGGAGCTACGGCCGTAACCTTTCTCAAAGATATAATCTTGAGGTATGGTTATCCCCACAGTATCATAACTGATAATGGCACAAACTTTGCAGAAGGAGCATTTGCGCGTTTCTGCCGAGATAAGAAGATCCGGCTGGACATAGCCTCGGTAGCCCACCCCGCATCGAACGGACAAGTGGAAAGATCCAACAGATTAGTATTATACGGGATAAAACCCCGGCTCATTGAGCCACTGCAAAGATCAGCGGGGTGCTGGATAGAAGAACTACCAGCGATACTGTGGAGTTTAAGAACAACTCCGAATCGATCGATAGGCTATACGCCGTTCTTTCTGGTATATGGGGCAGAAGCTGTATTACCAGCAGACATAGAGCATGATTCGCCTAGGGTCACCCAATACACAGAAGCCGAAGTTCGTATTGCTATAAGCTTTCAAATCCATAGTAACCTATTCCTTCGACCATGAGGAATGTTAATCACCATCACCGGATGGATACTTTGATAACATCAAACGCCGCTTCGTAACTGGGTGGTTATAAAGGTGTCATTGGGTATTCTGAAAGTATGTGTTGAAGCGCATGAACCAAGTTTGGGATTTGTCCATCCATATGACGGATAGATATGCTCTGGGCCCTCTCGGTGGAATGTCATCTAGTTAGCTTGCAAGCATGTGACTAGGTCACAAGGGATGACATATCACGGAACGAGTAAAGAGTACTTATCAGTAACGAGGTAGAACTAGGTATGGAGATACCGACGATCAAATCTCGGATAAGTATAGTATCGCGAGACAAAGGGAATTAGTTTCGTATGTAAGTGGTTCAATCGATCGCGAAGTCATCGTTGAGTATGTGGGAGCCATTATGGATCTCCAGGTCCCGCTGATGGTTATTGATAGGAGATGTGTCTCTGTCATGTCTGCATATTCACGAACCGTAGGGTGACACACTTAAGGTTCGAAGTTGTTTTAAGTAGATATGGAATGTGCGTTGGAGACCGAATGTTGTTCGGAGTCTCGGAATGGATCCGGGACATCACGAGGAGATCCGGAGAATAAGATTCATATATTGGGGATCATTTTCTAAGTTAGGAAATGTTCCGGAGTGTTTGTATGGAGATTAGAAGGTTTCGGAATGTTCTGGAAGGTTCTAGAGGATTTCTTGGAGTTTGCTTGAAAACCAAGAAAGGATCAAAGGAGTCCTGGTGGGGCAAGACACGGATTCGTGGGGGAGGAGGACTCCTCCCCCCTTCCCACCGCCGGCCATAGGAGGGGAGTCCTACAAGGACTCCCCCTCCCCAGGCGCGCCCTCCCCCCCTTAAATAGAAGGGCAGGGGTGCCCCCTCCAGGCTCTTCTCTACTACTCCCAATCTCTGTCACCTCTCTCCTCCACCTTTCTTCTGCACAGGCATAGGCGAAGCCCTGCAGAATTCTCTACTCCACCACCACCACCACGTCGTCGTGCTGCTGGGATTCCGTGGAGAAGATCTACTACCTCCGCTGCTCGCTGGAACGGGGAGAGGAAGGTCTGCTTTGACTCCGCACATGTGACCGACTGCGGAAGCGCTGCCGAAACGCGGCGTCGGAAGGATCGTCCACTTGACCGACTGCGGAAGCGCTGCTGGAACACGACGCCGGAAGGATCGTCCACACGATCTTGAGATCGGCAAGTGATTGACTACATCAACCACGAGATCTAATCTCGTTAACGCTTTCGGATCTACAAGGGTTAGTTCCTTTCTATCTCGTTGCTCATGTCTAATAGATTAGATCTTGGCTTTTATCTAGATTAGATCTGGGTTTTGTTCGTTCTTGCGGTAGAATTTTTTTGTTTTCCATGCTACGAACCCATCAGTGGTATCAGAGCCGTATCTATGCGTAGATCTGTTGCACGAGTAGAACACAATGTTTTTGTGGGCGTTGATGCTTTTGTTGTCGGTGTCTTAGCGTGTACTTTGCATCTTGCGGCATGGTGGGATGAAGCGGCTCGGGCTAACATTACATGTCATCGCACATGAGACTTGCTCCACGCTTGTCGTGCAACTTGCTTTGCACAAGTGGCTTTGCGGGTGTCTGTCTCTCCCACCATAGTTAAGATTCAATTTACAATGAGCATCTGACAACACTTGTATCAACGTTGTGGTTCTTGTTCGTAGGTAAGATTGGTCTTATGCGAAAGCCCCAAACCACGTAAAACATGCAAAGAAAATTAGAGGCGTCTAACTTGTTTTTGCAGGGGTTTTTGTGATGTGATATGGCCATCATGTGATTATGATTATATTTGATGTATGCAATGATCCTTGTTGTAATATGGCAACAGGCAGGAGCCTAATGGTTGTCTTTTAATTCTGTTAAGACCTGCGTGTCTATTCATCTTGTAATAGCTTTATTCCAAGTAGTTGTAATAGTTACTAGTGATGATGGACAACCATGAAGCGGCGCCACTGACCTTGACGCAATGCTGGTGATGATGGAGATCATGTTCGTGCTTTGGAGATGGAGATCAAAGGCGCAAGAAGAAAGGGCCATATCATATCCCACTTATTATGAATTGCCTGTGATGTTAATCCTTTATGCATCTTGTATTGCTTAGATCGCGACGGTAGCATTATAAGATGATCCCTCTCACTAAATATCAAGTAATAAAGTGTTCATCCTTAGTTGGCACCGTTGCTAAGACTCGTCGTTTCGAAGCATCTCGTGATGATCGGGTGTGATAGACTCTACGTGTGCATACAACGGGTGCAAGCCAGATTTGCACATGCGGAAACTAAGGTTAACCTTGATGAGCCTAGCATGTACAGACATGGTCTCGGAACACGGAATACCGAAAGGTAAAGCATGAGTCATATGGATGATATGATGAACATGTTGATTGTTCGCCTTTAAAGCTACATCATCTCACGTGATGATCGGACTTGGTGTAGTGGATTTGCTTCATGTAATCACTAAAACAACTCGAGGGATGTTGTTTTGAGTGGGAGTTCACTTGTAATTTGGATTAGTCGAACTCAATTTATCATAAACACAATCAAAGTGAATTTGCATAGTTTGTTGTAGTCATTGGCATCCGTTCACCACCTTACGCTTAGTTATAGTTGAGATAGTAGAACTATAGAAATTCTGGATATTAACTTTACGAACTGGTATCGTATTGTTTTGAATGTCAATTTAAAGTTTATAAGTCATATTGCAAACTTTCAGCAAACTCTATTTACTCCATGAAGTTTAATAAATAGTATTAAATCAAGAGTAACAATTCCAGTGTTAGTATCTAATGTATCATGTTTGCCTCCATGATTCTTGATACTCAAAAGATTGTTTTTAATATCAAGTTTATCTAAGAGCTGAAAGCAATGTTTTAGAAACCATCATATGTGAAAGGTATTGCGATATCTAAAACAATATGTTGGTTACAACATGATAGAGTATACATCCTCATATTTGATGAGAATTTGTGAAGGTTGGAGACGCTAGTCGTCCTAGTCCTCCAAAGGTTTTGAAAAAGAAACATTATACTCGCAATTCACCTTTATAAGCTATAGCAGCTTGATCATGAAAGTTGTCATGATAAGGATGAATAGAAGATGTAAGTAAAATGTTTACTACGCTAAAAGATTACTAAAGAATGGATTTTTGAAAGAACACCAAACATTTGATGATGGTGATACACCTCAAAGTGCAAGTCCAAAGGTATTAGTAGTTGACTATATACGCTTTGTACCATGTGTCATGTTGATGACACCGCTATTGATGTTGATAGATTATTTTAAAAGAAAAGAAATTGCTGAAAGAGAATCTATAAAATATTTGGCAGAAAGAAAAGATTGGAGATGTCCAACTTAGGCATATAGAAGATATACATGTTATGGTTGTATTCCTTGCTTGTTAAACAATGTGGTTCTCCGGTATTGGATACCGAATTGGTTGGTATGCTATGTCATACAGGACAACGTAATTCATGAACTACAATGGCCTAAGTAACTAGCAAGAGAATAAGTGATGATGTTCATCAAAAACATATAAAATGTTATTGTGTTTTTCGTTGACATCAAACCTAGCCTTCAAGATTTATTATTTTGTTCCGGTATTACGAGAACAATGGTTGTTCAAATAATTACCGTATTCCATAAAGGATGGATGAAATTTTACAAGTCTGGTGGGAGAAATCACATCCATAAACACTATTGCTAAAGTGTCGCAAGACAAATGATTGAAAGATCACTTGCGAAGTGACATCACCGTTTAAATTATATTGAAAGGGATACATGAAGAAACTCCATGTTGATGGATTTTTGGAGTCTTTGATTTTGATCAAATGACGCTTGTGATACTTTCCTGGAGATAATTAAAACTCCGTTCGTAGGCCAAAAGAGGAACAGACGACTAACTGATTGGAATTTGTACATACTGATGTATATAGTCCATTATGTGTAGTCGTGGGCGATGGATTTCAACTTCATATGCTTTCTCCGAAGATTTGAGTGAGTATATGTATGTACTTACTCAATAAGGAAGAAGTATGAAACATTTGAAAAATGTTCAAAGACTTTCAAGATGAAGTGGAAAATCATTGTAACAAGAAAATAAAAGAGTTTATGATTGGATCATAAAGAAAGATGTTTGAGTTACAAGTTTAGCAAAACACCTAAGATTTGAGGAATCGTTCTATGGATTTGCATTTCCCGATAAACCATAGGAGTATGGCATATTCGAGAGATGAAATCAAACCATGTTTGAGATGGTAAGATCAAGGGTGTCATTTATAAAACTGCCATTAGGTTTTTAAAAATTAAAGCTTTTGTGACTACCGCTTTTACACTAAAAAAAGAGCTCCATCGTGATCCGTTGAAATGACACCATATAAGTCATGGTTTGGGATAAAACCCAAATTGTCTTTTCTTAAATTTTGGTATGTTATGCATAAGTAAAATGTTTACAACCAAAGTCGGACAAGCACGTCTTTGTAGGTTATCCCAAAGAATTTGTTGGGAATTTCTCCATAACACTTAGGACAAAAGAGTTTGTTACTTGGAACGTCAAGTTTCTTGAGAAGGAATTTTTCGTGAAAAGTTAAGTGGGATGACAATAGAACTTTGATAAGGTTGTTGAACCTTAGCTATATGTGCTAAGTAGCGCAGCGCCGGAAAGTGTCCCGGTGACGGCCACAATGCTCATGGCTCTCGTGATTACAAAAGGTGTGATCTCGGAGATTAGAGTTCCTATAGAACCGTGTGGGTCGGTAAGAATCAAATAGTAAGATTTGATAAGCAAGTCATTATTGTTTTGACAATGATGAACCGACTACATGCAAAGAAGCGATGATGGGCCCTGACTCCATAAAATGACCAGAAGTCATGGAATTCGTAATAGTATCCATACACGAGAAATCAAGTTTCTGAACTTCGAAGACCCTCCGAAAAGGCGTGAAGCCCATCGGTCGTGTTTGGATCTATAAAGAAATAGACATGGATGTTTCAAATCTATGAAATAGTCGACATGTCGGAAAGAGTTTACGACAATGTTCAAGGAATTGACTATGATAAGATTTGATCTTTCATAGCGATCTTTAGTCTGGACGGATTAATGTAGCAACCACTACATATATTTTGGTATATGGTAGTTGAACAAACAAAACAAGTTCTTCTAATAGAATGGTTACCTAGGACGTGTAAATGACACGATCCAAAGGGTTTTGTTAATTCAAAGGATGCTAAAAGAGTATGCAAAACTTCAATAGTTGAAGTAAGCATAGCGGAGTTGGAATCTTCACCATGATGAAACTGTTAAAAGAGTTTAAATTCGTCAGAGATGATGAAGATGCTTGCATTTGCAAGAAATTAAGTGGGAGCACTGAGACATATTTCTAATACATTATGTAGAGGACATATTGTTGATTGGAAATGATGTATCTTGTATTGACACAGGTTAAGAATTTCATTTCGATGAAAGACTTAGGCATAACCCAAGAATTAGGCATCAATGTCTATATGGATAGATTGAGGCGCTAATATGGTTTTGCCAAATGTACATAGATAAGATGTTGAATGAAGTTCAATATGGAAATAACAAGAAAGGTTCTTGACGCACGGAAAGGACTGAATCAAGATTCGAGTGTGTTGACACGAGATTCAAGGGTTTTGACACTTGGTGAAATCACAAGAATATTTTGATCAATCATTCTTTGAGATGTACACATCCATATATGTCCTATGCTCTAAATGTTATGAGCATATACCAGAATGATTCATAAGATGATTATTGGACAATAGTAAAGATATTCTTATGAGCTTTGGAAGAACTAAGAATATACCATGTATAAGTGACAAATAGTTAAAGGTAGTTCATTGTAAAGTGTTACATTGATACTAGTTTTGTCACAAGATACAAATTAAGTTTATCTCAATTTAAACTATGGGTGGCACAATGTAATGGAAAGGATGTTCCATGATGGATTTGGATGAGTTCCAAAGTTGAGACATTGTGACGGATACTACAACAAAAGGCTAAGTATATAACTGCTATAGTAGCAGCAAAGGAGGGCATTTGTGTTAAGTAGTTTGTTATCAAACTAGGTATGGTTCAAAGTGGGCTAATACTATGAAGATATATTGTGTGACAATAATATCAACATATTTTGAGCCGAAGGAACTAAAGGTCTCACGAAAGGACCAAATTTATACAATGCCATCTCATTGGAGAATGAGTAATGCATAGAGACGCAAGGACATGCAAATACACACGGACCTAGAAGTGTCAGATCCAAAGATTATGTTTACCACTAGCAATTGTGTCTATACAACACCAGAAAGCCATAGGTGTTGAATGCTCAAGTTTTTAACTAGATTATTGACTCTAGTGCAAGTGGGAGACTATTGGAGATATGCCCAAGAGGCAATAATAAAAGTGGTTATCATTATATCTTTATGTTTATGATAAATGTTTACATCCCATGCTATAATTGTATTAACCGGAAACATTAATACTTGTGTGTTTTGTAAACATAAAAGAGTCCCTAGTAAGCCTCTTGTTAAACTAGCTTGTTGATTAATTGGTGATCATGGTTTCCTGATCATGGACATTAGGATGTGATTAATAACAAGGTTATGTCATTGGGAGAATGATGTGATGGACACACACACCCATAATAAGCGTAGCATAAGATCAAGTCATTTAAGTTCGTATTGCTGTAAGCTTTCAAATACATAGTAACCTATTCCTTCGACCATGAGGTTATGTTAATCACCATCACCGGATGGATACTTTGATAACATCAAACGCCGCTTCGTAACTGGGTGGTTATAAAGGTGTCATTGGGTATTCTGAAAGTATGTGTTGAAGCGCATGAACCAAGATTGGGATTTGTCCATCCATATGACGGATAGATATGCTCTGGGCCCTCTCGGTGGAATGTCATCTAGTTAGCTTGCAAGCATGTGACTAGGTCACAAGGGATGACATATCACGGAACGAGTAAAGAGTACTTATAAGTAATGAGGTAGAACTAGGTATGGAGATACCGACGATCAAATCTCGGATAAGTATAGTATCGCGAGACAAAGGGAATTAGTTTCGTATGTAAGTGGTTCAATCGATCGCGAAGTCATCGTTGAGTATGTGGGAGCCATTATGGATCTCCAGGTCCCGCCGATGGTTATTGATAGGAGATGTGTCTTTGTCATGTCTGCATATTCACAAACCGTAGGGTGACACACTTAAGGTTCGAAGTTGTTTTAAGTAGATATGGAATGTGCGTTGGAGACCGAATGTTGTTCGGAGTCTCGGAATGGATCCGGGACATCACGAGGAGATCCGGAATTGTCCGGAGAATAAGATTCATATATTGGGGATCATTTTCTAAGTTAGGAAATATTCCGGAGTGTTTGTATGGAGATTCTAGAAGGTTTCAGAATGTTCTGGAAGGTTCTAGAGGATTTCTTGGAGTTTGCTTGAAAACCAAGAAAGGATCAAAGGAGTCCTGGTGGGGCAAGACACGGATTCGTGGGGGAGGAGGACTCCTCCCCCCTTCCCACCGCCGGCCATAGGAGGGGAGTCCTACAAGGACTCCCCCTTCCCAGGCGCGCCCTCCCCCCCTTAAATAGAAGGGCAGGGGTGCCCCCTCCAGGCTCTTCTCTACTACTCCCAATCTCTGCCACCTCTCTCCTCCACCTTTCTTCTGCACAGGCATAGAAGAAGCCCTGCAGAATTCTCTACTCCACCACCACCACCATGCCGTCGTGCTCCTAGGATTCCATGGAGAAGATCTACTACCTCCGCTGCTCGCTGGAACGGGGAGAGGAAGGTCTGCTTCGACTCCGCACGTGTGACCGACTACGGAAGCGCTGCCGAAACGCGGCACAGGAAGGATCGTCCACTTGACCGACTGCGGAAGCGCTGCTGGAACGCTACGCCGGAAGGATCGTCCACACGATCTTGAGATCGGCAAGTGATCGACTGCATCAACCACGAGATCTAATCTCGTTAACGCTTTCGGATCTACGAGGGTTAGTTCCTTTCTATCTCGTTGCTCATGTCTAATAGATTAGATCTTGGCTTTTATCTAGATTAGATCTGGGTTTTGTTCGTTCTTGCGGTAGAAATTTTTTGTTTTCCATGCTACGAACCCATCATAAGTTATCCCCCCCCATGGGAAGGGCCGTTCATCGTGAGAAAAGCATTACACAATGATTCTTACTATCTTATAGATGCAAAGCCACATGAAAAGAACAAGGCGGACAGGTCCGGAGAGGAATCTAAGCGACCATGGAATATAGCTCTACTTCGTCCTTTCTACACTTAGCTAAAGAAGCGTATGTATCCGAGTCTTCTCATATGTCGGTATGAACGTCGGCAATGAGCTTATCAATGAAACGTTGGTACCTCGAGCAGTGACTCGGGGACTGCCTTAATATTGTTTGTTGTTTTTCGCGCGTCAGCTGGAATAAGTTATTCTACTTAACTCGGATTAGTAATGTGCGAGCACCAAGAACCCAACTCTTCGACTTGCTGCTGTCCAACAAGAATTGGCTTCATGGAAAGCAAGAGAACAAGTTTGGAATTGCGTAGCACATGAAAAACTACTAAGGAAAAGAATTTATTCGAGCCGACGTTTGTTTTTCGGACTAACCCAGTATTCATTTTCAAGTTATTACGCTGTTCTATTTTTGAGCTAAGCCTAAAAGTTTCCCAGTATTGTTAAGACAATTTTTCAAGCTCGGATTCGTAAGTTGTAAAACCGAACCAAGGTAGACATGAACCGAGCCAAGAGATTGAACGAACAAGAGAAGAAACTCGGGGACTACGCCCAAGTTAATTCGGCATAAGCACTTAGTAGCAAAATATCACATATGTTTGGAATACAATTCCACCCGGGATACCGGGGATCTCATAGGTTTTCAAGTGTTTTTTACTTAGAAGCAGCGGGAGGAAGTTCGGCATCATCTTCGCCCTCTTCGATATCCGAGGCAGTGTCCTCTTCGTCCTCACCCGAATCATCTTCAACGTTCTCAACTTCTTCTTCGCCAGCGACTTCCAGGAAGCTCGGACCCTCAGTCCATTCGTGAATGGGGGCATATTCGATGAGACTGTGGGTGCAAGCCTGGCGCCGAGCCACCCACTCTGGGTCATTGGTCCACCTGGATCTTGTGCGCACGCGTGTAAGGAGGCTGAGATCTATCTTCTCATACCACGTCAGAATATGGTGAAGGATAGTATCAGGTGCAGCACGTCCAGCGGATTCTCTCCAGAGGTCGAGCTGGGTCTCAATTTCCAAAAGCTTTTCAGCGAGATGTGTCACTCTCTCCGGAGCGTCTTCAGTGGGCCAGAAAGTGTTGAAGACTCGGACTGAAACATCAAGGAGATCTTTGCCGTAGTTCTTAATGATTTCCACGCGAGATGACAGGCTGACCAATAGGTCCTCCATGTCAAAGGGAATGCTCTCACCGTCAGGAGCGACGGGAGTACCCCTTTCTTGGCGGAAATTGGCAACAACAATAGCAGTACCCTCTGGAAAGTGGCCTGGGAAACAAGGCAAAGGACGAAATTGAGAAAACAAGAGGTATGAAGTAACCCGGGGAAGTAAGGCGGATAAGGGAAAAGAAATTACGTGAGATGTGGCTGTGAATCCGGGTCAGTTCCTTGGTACAAGCATCACGCCTCTTCCGCAGCTGCTCAAGCTCAGCGTTAGCCGACTCAAGTTTGACGTCGGCCTCCTGAAGAAGCTCACGATCCTTAGCAATTTGGAGGTTGAGGCGCTCACGCTCTTCGGTGTAGTCCTGGCCAGCCTTTTTTAGCTCGGTTTGATGTTGCGCCTTCATCTTCGCCATTTCAACCTTCAGCCTGGCAATCTCATCGTCCTTGGTCCGGAGAAGGGCAAGCTCATCATCTTTTTTCTTCAGCTCGGCTTGGTGTTGTCCTGCTTGTTCGAGAAAATGCAGCATCATGTCAGGCACGTGCACACTTTCTTCAAGCAATGCTGAAATCGTGTGTTGGCTCGGCAGAGCCGAGGTATGAATGTTTGCCGAACCAAAGGAGAAAGGAGACAGAAAGCATGGTAAAGGCAGACAAAAAGGATGTACCGTTGATCTGCTCCAAGTTCTTCCGCATTATCTTGTTCTCAACCTCCACCCCAGCTGCGGAAACCGAACAATCAAATTAATTCGGCAAACAAAGTTGAAGAAAAATGAGGAAAGGATAAGGAAGAAATTTACCCCTTTTCTCGTACTCCGCGATGAGTGCAGCCTATTTTGCGCGAAGATTCTTGTGCGTATCCAGCAAGCGTTGGAATTCAGCACTCTGACGGTTGGTGGTCACCTAAAAAAAATATACAGAAACTTAAGTCAGCCTAGTGCATATTCGAAGTGTACTAAAATCCGGGCCAAGTGGAACTTAACCCGGCTCTAGGTGTGTGCATATTCGAAGTGTACTAAAATCCGGGCCAAGTGGAACTTAACCCGGCTCTAAGTGTGTGCATATTTGAAGTGTACTAAAATCCGGGCCAAGTGGAACTTAACCCGGCTCTAGGTGTGTGCATATTCGAAGTGTACTAAAATCCGGGCCAAGTGGAACTTAACCCGGCTCTAGGTGTGTGCATATTCGAAGTGTACTAAAATCCGGGCCAAGTGGAACTTAACCCGGCTCTAGGTGTGTGCATATTTGAAGTGTACTAAAATCCGGGCCAAGTGGAACTTAACCCGGCTCTAGGTGTGTGCATATTCGAAGTTATCATGGACCTACGTTAGTTCTATAAAAGAGCATCCGGCCAAGTAACAAGTTACTCCCCCGGAGGCTCGGGGACTAATGGTTATTATCTACAATTTGCAAAGGAGAAACGACGTACCTCCATCATTCGTCCAGCGAGGTTAATTGCCTTTGCGGCGGTATTCATCTGAGCGGAAAACTCGGCAGGGCTGAACTTTTCCGGGAGATCAGAATCCAGAACTACCTCTGCCTTATTCCAGTTCATGACAAATTCCATCAGGCTCGGGGGGTACCGTTCTCCGGTGGGCATATGGGGCGTCACCAAGCCCTTTGCATGTGCTTCCTTCCTCTCCACCAAGGTAAGGGCGGGGCTGGTATGCAGGACCAACTGCTGGGCATCGGTTGGCTTGGCAGGGGCGTCCTTTGCCGCTGGTGTTTTCTTAGGAAGCATCGATATGAGGGTACGTTGCCCAGGCTCGACGGCACTGGGCTTGGCAGCGTCTTGAGCCTTCTTGCCCTTGGCTTGCTAGGAAGAAGAAGCTGTAGCAGCAGTTTTCAAAGATTTAGAAGATTCAGAAGATGCAGAGGAACTGGGCGCTGGTACTCTCATTGCTGGACTTGGTGCCGGCGCTGATGTTTTCGCAGAAGGAGTTGGTGCTGATGTGAGTTGGAGATGGTGCTGGTTTGGCTGCTGGTACTGGAACTGATGCTGGAGTCGAGGTAGCCTTAGTGGCTGCTGGTTGTGGCATTGCCGTGGTGGTGGATGCCGTTGCTCCGGCTGGGCCGGTCCCCCGCATTCCAAGGTGACCCGGAGCAGCCACAGAGCCCTCCGGAATAGGGCTCAGCGGACGTGACTCGTCGTCGCGATGGGGTGAAGGGCTAGGCCGGAGAGGTGAAGAGATGCTGGATCCACTTTGAGGGACCTCCACCGGAGCCCTGCAAAATCAAGGAATGTCAGAAGAAAAATTACGACAAAGTGAGGAAGCACAGGTTACAGAAGAAAGAATGACTTACACATCCGAGGTTTTGGCTTCCTTGGGTTTCCGAGCCCTTCGTGCTAGGGCCTTGCCTGCTGGCTTGGAGGCGGTCTTGTCCCCGGACTTCTTTCGCCTTTTAAGAGGATGGGAAGGTCCGGAGGAAGAGCTTGAGGAAGCCCCGCGCTTCTTCTTCGACGCCACCGGAACTGGCTCGCCCGTAGCGAGGGGAGGGTCCTCGTGGATGTGACCACCGGGGTGAGCTGATGGCGGAAAAGCAAAAGAAAGGGGGACAGCCTCAAAAGGTTCAATTATCTCGATATCCGAGTCATCTTCATCATCGGGCCAATCTCTAATAGAAGAGAATTTACCCGTGGGTCATTTCATGGCGTCGGTCATGGGGAGAAACATCTCTTGGTCCGGCTCCTCCTCATCCAGAGTCACCCGGTCCGGTGCCCACTTAAGGGTCGGATCGGTGCCGTCCTCGAGGGTCTGCTGAAGGAATAGCTAAGGAAAAGAATGAACAAAAGAGTCAAAAATGCAACAATAACTGACGTGTAGTTAGTCCGGGGTAAGTTTGCAACATAAAACTTACCATGGGAGGAAGCCGATCACGGCAGAAATGCTCAATCCCCCAAGTCCACTCAGAGGAGACGTCCTTGTGAGTGGTGAAGAGAGCCTTAACCCGGCGATAAATCTCCGTGTTGCTCAGTTCGAAGGATGAAGTCCGGTTGGGATCGCGGCCGAAGCTCATATGGCACACCTTGTGGGTGCGCTTCTGGAGAGGGGAGATCCGGTTGCGCACGAAAGTGATCATTGCATCCTCGTTGCGCAGCCCAAGCTCCTTCAGCTCCGCGAACCTTTTGCTCATTTGGTTGGCCAGGGCCGTAGGTTTCCTAGGAACGGCGTCCCACAGATCCGGGTTCGGTGGACCCGGTGTATAGGGAAGCAACCGGATCAAATCTTCGGTGCCTGTGTTCCGGACGTAAAAGAACGTCCGGGCCCACCCTTTGTAGGATTCTAGCCCGGTGACCCGGGGGAAAACAGAAAACCTCCGGGGAGAGATGGAGGTTGCTCCAAACTGAGTGAGCCGCTTGTCCTCCGGATCAGTGTGAATGTCGGGGATAACGTTGCGACGAAGGCCGAAAAACCGGATCCACAGCTCCTTCGTGGGCCACAGTCCAGCGTAGCCTTCGATCGTAGAAGCAAAGGTAGAGAGAGAAGTAATGGCATTGGCTGGAAGATGGTGCGGCTGGAGATGGTAGGTATTGAGCCAATCCTAGAGGAAATCGCTCACTGGCAGTCCGAAGCCCCGTTGAAAGTGAGACAGGAACACGACGAACTCCCCAGGATTGGGTGAAGGAGCTAGCTCGGCGGAGGCGAGGCGAGCGGCGACACCGGCGGGGATGCCAGCCCACACACCGCGGTCCACCGCAGCGGCGTCCTCCTCCATCTCTTGTTCAGCAATGGCAAGTTCTTCTTCCGTCATCTGCTCCTCAAGGCCCTCACTGGCGCTAGAGGTGGCGGGGGACAGTGGCATGGATTGACGAGGACCCGTAGCGAGGGATTTGCGTCGCAGCAACGGTGACGCTAAGGTGCAGCGGAGAACCGCGGTGGCAACGTTGCTTTTTGGCAGTACTGGCGGCAGCGCAGTCGCGAGGAAGACAAAGAGGAATAGCAACAGGCAAAGGGGTGCGGAAGGGGAAAAATCCTAAGGGGCGCACCCCTCCGCTATTTAACCACTCCCACCGAGGATGAGTGGGATCGCGTCCTGTGGACCGGCCACACGCAGTGGCCGTGTATCGTCTGTCCGGACCAATCAGTGGGGAGCCACACGGAGGGCCACAGAGCAGAGAGGATCCTATGACATGATGGTGAGATGCGAAAAACAAGGAGGCAGGCATGACGTGACCCGCGCGCAGTGATAACTGACAATTACTGCGGCGGTTACTGTGCAGGCCCTTAAAATAAGAAGACAAAATGATTACCCTTCACATGGGATGGCTTACGAGAGAAGGAAACGAGACCCGGATGGAATTATGGTAACCCGGCCAGCGAGTAAAAACTTGGCGTGTGCGAAGGGAAAGTAAAACCATGAGATCCGAGTTAAAGTGGTAACCCAGCCGGCAAGTGAAAACTTGGAATGCGCGAAGAGAATGTAAATCCATAAAATCCGAGGTAAAAGAGCTAACTCGAAAATAACGACCAAAGCAGGAAATTGAACCTGGTGTGGCCTTAGCAGCCAAGGCAGCTAAGCCCGCACCAGCTTCGGGGACTAACGTTGGGGGGATACCCCCGGGTAGGGTCACGCCGGGGTATAAAGGCCAAGTTAGCCGAGGTTCGGCAAGGTCAAAGCGGATGCTGGCCGGGTCACCTCAAGGCAGGCCGAATCACGGGGTAATCCGGACCTGGGGGCATTCACCTAACTAGGTCTCATTTGACTTAAGCAGTGAGTCGAAAGTTACTTATATGCAGGAACAGGTGTGGCCGGATGAACCATCATCCGGGTCACAACAAGCTTCTAGGAGAAGGAAGGAATCTCGCTGGTTAAAAGGAGCCCCGGTACGCACTGCCTGAGCGAAGCAAGCAAGGACAGGACCACCGGGGCGTGGCCGACAAGCGTGACGACGCCCGTGTCGGCTGACGAGGGCGCCGCAGAGGCTCACGTAGCTAAAGCATGTGTGACGCGGGGGGAAAAGCACCCCGGTCAGCTTACCACTTTGGGAGGAGGCATATTCTTAGGAATATGCCTCCACGTATTCCCTAGGCAGAAACCGAGCCTCCCCTATAAAAGGGGGGCTAGGGCTTCTGTAGAGGGGGTTGGTCTTTCTACTATTCTGTTTGGGCTAGGGTTTTAGGTGCGATCTGTGGGTGAGAGTAAGAGAGCTCCTTTTTCCTCCTCTCGCCAATACAGCTCTAGGAGCACTTGTAATCTTGGAAGGAAATCAATATAAACTTCTGTGTGGAGAATCACTCCTCTGTCCCTCCCTGGATTCCCCTAGCGTGTATTAGTCCCCACCTTTAGCCTATCCATGGCATCTGCCGTGACACCACCATGACATTTTATATAAAAAATGATATGTCATACTTATATTATCTGATTCTCACGTGCAAGGCATTTGCAACTCACTAGTTCTTACTTATCTTATCTTATCTTACCACTATATACTATATAGTATACGAATAACTTTGAATATTGACCGTTGGATCAAGACTCGCGAATCCCAACATTTTCAGGCGTTGGATATTCTTTTCTATTCTAGCATCTAGAAGATTCTATTTATAGTCTTCATCATAATGAATGCTATGTACAAAACTCAAAACACACTTCTCCATCATTCTAAAATCTTCTCCCTCGTTTCTCTAGACCATGTTACCAAAAATTTCAAGTTTTAGATAGCTAATAATTGTTGACTTCTACATGATATACAAAGTACAAGAACCAAATATATACCCATACTTTATAGATGTTGGTAAAATTTATATTTTTTCTGCTTTACCTATTATAATTTATATAGTGATGATATGTCAGACGTCTATTATCTAAGTATCACATGCAGGGTATGTGCAATTTACTAGTTGCATACAGTATACGAATAACTTCGAATATTGAGAGTTGGATCAAGACTCTCGAATCCCAACATTGCTAGTAGTTGGATCTTCTTTTCTATTTTAGCATCTAAAAAATACTACTCCCTCCGTCCATAAATAACTTATTTGGATTTGTCTAGATTCGAATGTATCTATACGCTAAAATGCGTCTAAATACATTCGAATCTCGACAAAACCAACTCACTTATTTCTGGACGAAGGGAGTACTTTTGATAGTCTCTAGCACAATGTATGCATATTACTACTCTAAGTTACTTACCACCCAGACCAACCTTAGAGCATCTCTAGCATAGAAAAAATAGCGCGCTTCACGTTATTTAGCGTGATATAGCGTATTTAGAGAGTCCGCGATATTTTTTAAAGATTTTGCTCGCTATGGCACTATCTTTAAATATCTTGCTATATCACGCTAAAACATCATAGCGTTAGCGCTATTTCAAGTATAGGACGTAATTTTTTTGTTGGCGGTTGTGAAATAAGATAAGATATGATAAATGTGTCGAGTAAGTAAACATAAAATGAAAATTTTATTGTTAAACTTAAGTGATCACGTCAAGCCGCCACCTCCTCCTGCAGCACCCGGCGCTGTACCTAGATTTAGCTCTATCGGTTATCCTCCAACTTGGATAGCGCCGGAATCGATTATGCATGTATAAGTATTACTCTAGGAAATTCATTAGATGCTGAAATCCTTTATATTTATGATATACCTATTATATTTTTTATTTTTTCAAAAAGATGTTTTGTAATATAGTGCGTTATTAGCATGCTATAACTTTCATATCATCTAGAGAAAATCCACACTAAATTAAATAGCACGCTAGTATTTTTTGCCTTGATCTCTAGTGGTTTGTCTAAATTTTGTAGTCTCTTAGAGCATCTCTAGTGGCTTGTCTAAATTTGGTAGTCTACATCTTCACATAGATAATGGTGTAAAAATATTACTTTTACATGACTTTAGTTTTCTAGTGGATAGTCTAAATTTGATAGTCTATATGTCCATCTACACACAAATAGTCATTATACATAGCAAATCAGTATAAAAATGCTCTGATTTGGCGTGGGAGCGAGCTCGCGAGCGACAAACTTTGCTTTAGATATGGTGGCTCGGTTGTCCAAATATGGACAACGAGTAGCCTGTTTGGAGGATGTCTAAATTTTAGACCACCGGATACACAAGCCACTAGAGGTATTTTTTGGTCCATGGTGGTCTATATTTGGCCTAGACTACCGGGTACACTAGCCCCTAGAGATACTCTTAGGCTGGTCATAGTGGGAAACATACTAGTTCATGTTACTACCTTCATGTGTGTACGTAATTGAGCCAAAGGTAGAGACCCTATTTTTGCAGAAATGGCTCCGGAAATACTCCGTACCTAGAAAGGCTAGGACATTACAGTAAACTATTTTTTCTAGTCATTGGACTATAGCTACTCCTAGGATAGGATAGGATATTATTATTCTATATATTTTGAACTGTATATCCAAATTCAAAATCCCAGAGCGGCAAATTCTCCTGCCTCACCTCCACTGAAATATTTTGAGTGGTCACACTTCCCAAGTTGTAGCCATACGAAATTCCTTTTCTACCCCTGACAATGGCCTATCTACTAATGTCGGGGCATGGGTATGGTTCGTAATCCCCCTCCCCCAGGGGGCGGGGTTCCCCACAGCTCTGAAGCTAGGTAGTCCACCTTCCACCGACGCCATTTCCCCCATAACACTTCGAAAAACCCTAACCCCTTTCTCACTTCTAGCTCCTGCACCACCGCACCAGAGCATCTCGCAGCGCTTCGCCAGCCTACATGCCACCCAACCCCCTCTCACCTCCAGCACCTGCACCACCGCACCGTAATCATCTTCGCCACACTTTGCCCGCCTACACACCACCCAACCCCCTATCTAACCTCCAGCTCCTGCACCACCACACCGGAACATCACTGCCGCACTTCGCCCGCCCACACGCCACCCCAAACCCCCTATCCCACCTCCGGCTCTTGTACCACCACACTTCACCGGCCTATAGGCCATACCTCGATACCATATACTCCTAACCAGTCTACAGGATCAACCGGCATCCACCTTACCGAACCTAGTTCGTTGACACCCTCTTCCATACAACCGTGTTAGTTTTGCCAAGTCCCTCATCCACAACACCTGACTTGCTTCACCTACGCTGGTGTGTGGTGCATTAGATCTGCTTCACAGACTCAATAGTCCACTACACCAGATCTGCATCATCGACGCTCTTGTGCAGCGCCTCGAATCCATAATCGGTCGTAACAAATCTCCTTCACCGATGATGTCGTGCACTACACCGGATCTCCTTCACCGGCCATCTTGTCAAGTAAGCCAGACCCATCAACAACCTCCACAGATCTGCTTCACAGATGTCGTCGAGATCTATCTACTTCAGCCCAACTCACCACTACCGGGCACCCTCGGCGTCCTTGACGTGACCTAGAAAGATGTCGTGTATTCGTAAACTACACCGTGATCTAGGTAAACCAGATATGCTTGTTCGTTCGTTTCAATATATTAGGTATAAGCCTGCAACAGTGAACTGCATTTCTGTATTGGTGGTAAATTCCTACCTCAATACTGGATTAATTGATATCCCACTCTCCCTTGATAAATTCAGCGTAGTCTATGTTAAATCCATGCGTTAAACTACTCCTTCTGTTTCGAGGTATAAGGCGTCCTAGTTATGCGTGTTTTTTCTTTAACCAACAATTACTCTTAATATACATAAACAATTTAGGTAGTACAAAACTGACATCATTAGGGTTCATTGGTATTTTGTTGTTCATGGCAAATGTTAATTCACTAAACATCTGAAGCTGCCTACATGTTCTACAAGTTCACAAGTTATGTCATCATAATGTGCATTTGCTTTGTCTGTTGCTACAATACTGACTGCATGTAATTTTGGAGTTTATTGGTAGTTTAAAGCCACTAAACATGTAGGTTAACATTCCCTGCTCTAGAAGTTTAGTATTTATGCTATTTTTATTTCAATCTGGTTGTTCTAAGCAACCACAGTAACTGCCTTCTCTTATGTAATTCATCGCAAATTTTATGTCATTGAACTTGTTGGTTTTGTATTCCCTCTGCAAGTCATGCCATTATTATTTGTTTCAATTAAGCTCCAACATTAGTTGCCGCCTATTGTGTACTACTCCCTCCATTTCAAAATATAAGATGCTTTAGCTTTGTGAAAGGAGTGTATCTAGACACCATTTAGTGTGTAGGTTTACTCCAAACCAACATGAACCTACACACTAAAAGTGGTCTAGATACACTTCTTTCACAAAGATAAAACATCTTACATTTTGAAACGGAGGGAGTACATTCTGTAAAAAAAGGCCTATACTTCTTTAAAGTCAAACAATGATGACTTTTACCAAGCTCATAGAAAAATATATTAAGGGTTAATTTGTGGCATTTACGTCTATGAAAATATATGCCCTGATGTATCGAATGGCGTTGGTTTGGCATGGTTGATGTTCCTGGTATGTTCTACAAACTTGGTCCAATTTGCGTAGATTGACTTGTGTAAAATTTATACGCCTTATTTACTTTGGATTGGATGTAGTATTACAAGGCATGTTTTAAGGCACTTAACCTGGTTATCTACATGCCCTGCTCTATAAATTCAAGTTCCTCAATTATAATTTCTGCAGCAGCAGTATCTACCTTCTATTATGTAGTTCATGGCATTTAAGTCACTTCACAGATGGGTTAGCATTCCCTGCTCTATAAGTTCACGAGATATACCATTGTAATGTCTATCTTGTTCGTGCAAATGTTAGACAGTAACTGCATGCTTTGTAGATGGTGACAAATTTTATGGCACTTCTCATATTTGTTTGCAATCCTATTTCACAAGTTAAATCATTGTAATTTCTCTCTTATTTGTGCTAAGGAGTGACTGTAACTGCATTCTATTTTGTCACCATGGCAATCTTTATGTCATTTAAATGTTTGTTTATATTCCGTCATTCCCTGCTCTACGTGTTCACAAGTGATTATACTATAATGTATATCTAGTTCTTTGTAAACAGCAACAACCACTATCTGATATTATTTCCTCTCATAGGGAACATGGAGAATCATAGAGTGAATCGCCCCCTACAATCTTGTAAGTACCTATTGCTTTGTATTGCTAAATGCAAACTTTTTTTATGTGAATGAGTGGCATGAACCTATATGCAGAGGAGCAACAGTAAAGTATATGGATCGTCTATCCAAGTACTGGATGTGGTGGATGTCTTCAAAGAACAAACTGACAATAGGATGTCCTCCAATGGGACTACACAAAGATAAATAGTAGGTCTCTTGTTTTTACTGAGATGTGCTTAGTGTCAGATGCTTGTTTGTACGAGATACCACATGATTCAGCTAATGATTAGAACAAGGTTGACCTTAAACAAGACTGGACAAAAACCAAACGTAAATCCCTCGACTTATAATTCAATGTGCTCACTTGATTTTGGTGATGATCTATTCTTTCTATATTTGACTTGTGTTCATCTATCTATCTATCTATCTATATGTTAACTAGACCATGATTAGGTGGTGGCGATTTAAGTATATCCACTTTTATGCTATATCTTTCTGCTATGTAACAAAGACCAATTGTAAATCTCTTGATTTATAATTCATTTTTCTCACAAAATCATCATGATGATCTATTCTTTGCTATATTTGACTCATCATCATATCTATATATCTATCTATCTACATATGCGTCAACTAGACTATGATTATGTGGTGGTAATTTAAGTATATCCACTTTTATGCTAATTTATAGTCTATTATTGTATTTTCTGCTATATTTAAGAGTTTGTATGCACTCTGGAGGTAGTCACATTGTCTAGTGTCGGCACCACATGAGTTGGCCAATGATTAGAACAAGATGACCTTTAACGGTACTACACAAAGACCAAACATGAATCCCTTGATTTATAATTCAATTTGCTCACTCAATCATGGTGGAGATCTATTTTTGCTATATTTGACTGATGATCTTCTATATATATACGTTAACTAGACCATGATTAGGTGGTGGTGATTGAAGTATATCCACTTTTGTGCTAATCTATATTCTATTATAATATTAGAGATCCACCATGATTGAGCTTATATGCACTCTGGAGGCAGTAACATAGTCTAGTGTTATATGTATGAGTCTAGTATAAATTACTTGGTCTTGGTGGGGAGTAACTTGGACTAGTAAAAATGCATACAATACTAGTCCAAGTTACTCTACCAACACTAAAGGTGTCTAGATACATTTGTTTCACAAAAGCCATAACATCTTATATTTTGAAACGGAGGGAGTTCTGTCTAGACTACTCATAGTGAGATTGCCATAGCTATTATCATCTAATATGATCCCCAGTTACTATATATATGTACTATAACCATGTTAATATGATCTGGAAGTCTATCTTGCACTTGGTGTTTGATTGCTTAATTCATTACCTCAATAGCTACTCTACATGATGCACATATATAGTCTATTGATAATTTGATTATTTAGTTTGCTCATGATTAAATAAATGTAATGATTTTCTTAACTTAAATTGTCAGAGCACCGCCCTGACAAGGCAGAAGCTTCGGGTTTGAGCCCCATCAGTCCCAAACTAGGGATGGCAATTTCTATGAGAAATACAATGTTTGATTAATAATAAACAAGATATTCTCATATATACATGATCAGATGATCTTGCGAGTTTAATATTAGCCACTAGATGGTTTAATTGGTTATGGTTCCCGTGAATTTTTAGTTGACTTATGATTGCATCAATGCTATATTCTGGCGTGGTTCCAAGACATACATTGTTTAAATACTTCATTGACCTTGCAAGGTGCACAATGTATCATTTGCTTGTTTGTCTACTGGATTTTCTTGCCTGGTTATATGTACAATGATACTGTCAGCAGTTGGAAATACAATAGCTGTAGACATTACAAAGAAGGTTTGTGCTACTTTCTGGATGCCTCCAACTATTGTTTTGGCAGCAAATGACCCATCTCTTTGTTTCTCTTCTTTTTTTATTTACTGGCCCGATGTTCAAAATATTTGAATGATCTGGGTACTGAAAAGGAATGGTTGATATCTTGTTAGTCTGAAATGATTATGGTAGTCTATTTAAGACACTTGATCTATTGCTTGTTTTTCCAAGATACTATCATAGTTTCCTGATGATTAAAGCAATGCCACCTATGGTTGGAGGTCACTTTTTTGGCTAGTTCATACTATAGACCATTTTTGAATGCTATTTTTATATTTTAGGTTAATGCTTTGTTGTCCCAACCAGTTCTAAGCAGCTCAAGGAATCTCACACACCTCTTTTTGTTATATTTTCTATATTTCCATTATGCAGTGATATGTTAGTTTATGAGGGAAAGAGTCGAGTTGCTTGATTCCCTACATTCATTGCCACACTAGTTTAGTTAGTATGTATGAGACACACATGTTGATGGCTTGATTTGTTATATTAGGACAATGCCAATTTTGAAATTCTTTGACAACAAACATGGTGTTTTTTCGCCTGCTTGGTTGCTCTAACTTAATATGTCTTAGTTTCAGTATGCAAATAACCTGTAGTGTTTGTTCCAGAGTGGCTATGATACCAGCACATGTACGCATCAGTCCAGGACATCGACAATTCCTGTTATTCCAGAAAGAGATGTGTGAGGCACATCATTGATTGTTCCTGGCCAATGATGAATTAGAATTATTTTACATATAAGATGACCACCAGTTAGCTGGTACGCTGTGCTAACTTGTTTTCTTTGTTTCAGGATGCACATGAAGCTATGGGGGCAGAAGAGAGGAATCCTACGTTAAGTATTGAGGTCATTTCACAAAGCAGCGGTGACAGTGATTATTGCTTGCATCGGCCCACGGTTTTAGTTTTTTCCAACAGAAAGAGGTGTTACAGGTGCACTCCAAACAATTGATTTAATTGAACAAGAAACAGAGCAAATAGATGGAACAATCATGATTACATGTGAACAGATACAAGAACTGAAAGATCGACAAGATTTAACGGACCGTCTACTTGATAATCTCTTCTGCAGCTATCATGGTATGCCAGTTGTTACTTGTACGGGGATGTAAGCTCCGTAGCAGAAACCCTGTTCCAACCCATGTCTGGCGATGTCTCTATAATGCCTCATCTTGTTTTTGTTGAAATTCTGGTCTGTAATAAATTTCAAAAAATATTTGTTGATGTAATAGGGTGATCGTAGCGCGGCCATTAACGGGCCAAAATATTAACGGACTGTTTAAAACCAGAATTGCGCCATAGTTATAGAATATGCAAATATGCTGGCCAGCAAATGGGCCCAATAAACAGTAAAAGGCCATAAGTGGCAGGTCAGAATATTGGTGGGCCTCATCAGTGTCCAAGGCCCTAAAAACGTATAGGGCCAAACAACAACAGGCCAGAACAGTAAAAGGCCCGAACAGTAATGGGCCCGAAGATTAATATACCTGAACAGTAAAAGACCTGAAACAGTAAAAGGCCTGAACAGTAAAAATCCTATACAGTAGAGGGCCCGCAGAGCAAAACAGACAGGAGAGCAAAAAGTCTTGAACAGTAAATGGCCGGAATAGTAGAAGGTCATAAGAGCAGAAGGCCTAAACAGTGAATGACCAGAATAGTAGAAAGCCAGAACAGTGAAATGCTAGAACAATAAAGGATCTTAACACTAGTAGCCCAGAAATGTAAAAGGCCATAATAGTAAATGGGTAGAACAGGAGCGGACCCCACGGGCTGTAGGAACAGCAACGGGCCGCCTTCAAGCCTTAATAGTGCCTGACCTACTGGCGCAGGCCCCTAATGGGTCGCATATCATTCTACCAAAGTGGGCCTTCTTTAGGCCGAAGTAGTAACGGGCCTGAAATCGTATGGGCCCTGGATGGATTCATTAATGGGCCACGTCAAACAGTACATAGCGAAAGAGTAAAGGGCTGTAATCTTATTGGGCTCTCCTCGTGGGCTGACCCACTTAACTATTAGCAGACATTGTCTAGGCGAGGCTTCTGCCATGGTTTCTGTGACTGTTAATGGCGGTAACCAGCCGTTAACAGCGGGTGCCACGTGGCATTCTGCATGACATCAACAGTCAATGCGGCTAGCGAACAGATCTACGATGGAACAAGTTTTCGTGGCTGAAGGGTGCGATCCGCCACGGTCAGAAAAAAACCTGGTAGATTCTTTTGTGACGGGATTTTACCACGAAGGGCATCCGTCGTATAATACTTTTGAGCCACAAAAAACGGGCCTTCAACCACGAAAATCGTCCGTTGTAAAAGCAAAATTTTCTTGTAGTGATTACCCACCTGTTAAAATCTTGCAAAACATAAATAATATCCTATCATTTAGGCAAAATGACAATGAACCTGTAGCAAAAGCTTGGGAAAGAATTAAAAACATGCTTAGAACTTCCCATTACATGGAGTAAATGAATGGACAATTTTACACTCTTTTACAATGGGTTAAACTATATATCAAGAAGCATGATAGACTCTCTTGTAGGGGGTGCTTTTACGAGTAAAATTGTCCCTACAGATAAAGCCATCCTATAAAACATGCTACACAACCATAGTCAATGGCATATTGAAAGAGCACCAAACCCATCTAGGAAAGTGAACTCTATTGAAGAAGTAGATCTTTTATCCAATAAAATAGATGCCATATTTGCCTAATATCGAAGCAAAACACTGATAATGTTCCCCTACAAGAACTAGTTGGAAACACTAATGAAAATGTAGATGTCAACTACATAAGAAATTTTGGTAAAAATGGATATAGGAAGAACTTCAATAACTCTTATGGTAGGCCACCTTATGCTCCAAACAACTATGGCAACCGTCCTTTCATTCCATATCCTAATTCTAATGAAAACAAATGGAAACCTGCCACTATCCCACAAACCGGTGAGAACTCTGAAAAAACAAGAGCCAAATAAAAACCTTATTGAACAAGTAACTAGCCATGCTATAACGATAGAAGAATTACACAAGTAACTTTCATCCATAAGTTATAATATTAAAGGCTTGCAACACCAAGTGGCTGGCTTAGACAAAGCTTTATCTAAACTAGCTGATAATCAAGCAACATTGTTAAGTATGTCTACAGGAAAGTCACAAGGACCACCTACTATTGGTATGAACTCTATCAGTATAACTACAAGTATACCCTCTACTTTTAAAGAAACATACAATGAATTAATGAACTATAATGATCTTTTTGAACAACTATTATTACAATATGGAATCCCTATGAAGGAACTTATCAAAGATAAGAAAGAGCCACCAATGATCACAAATGGCAAACAAGTAGAGGAAGTTAAAATGCTAAGTGAAACAAAAGAACCTCTACTTGACCTTGATAAATGCAGCTTGTATGAACTTATCAATGTCCTACAAAGTTTTCTAATGACCCATCCATTAATGTTCATCAAGCAGGTTTTGGCTCCTATATAGCAAACTATGTCATCAAAGAAAAGATAGAAAGATACAATAATGAAGCCATGATACCACCAAAGCTTGTGGATGCTTGGCTCTGCAAGATATTAATCACTATTGGCAAAGAAAACCTAATACAGAGCGAATACAACAATATCATCCTATCTGCCTTATTGACGTTAGTTTTAAGATATTTACAAAAGTTGCCAAGATTAGATAGCATTCGGTAGCCTACCATGTTGTTCGATATTCTCAAACAGCGTTCATGCAAGGAAGAAACATCTTGGATGGTGTAGTAATTCTACATGAAATAGTGCATGAACTTCACTCTAAAATATGAATGGAGTTATGTTCAAAATTGACTTTGAGAAGGCTTACGATAAAGTTAAGTGGTATTTCCTTCAGCAGACACTTCGTATGAAAGGTGAAAGGGCACGTATGCCCCCACGTGTGGTTTTGGTAATTAATGACAATCTCAATGGACTAATATGTGAACTGAGTTTCACTTGTAGGTTTTGTCCATTGACATCGCTTGGGACATGTGTTGGTTTCGAGGTTAAGAAATGAAGAAGAAGCAATGTCCAAGGGCTTTGTGCCTATTGGAATCATATAGAATAATAAGAAGATCAAGAGTGTCTTGCAGAAGAAGAAGATGGAGTTCCTCATGGCTATCTTCAAGACATCATAAAAAATGAAGTGTGAGCTCAAGACGCGCCATCTCTAGAAGATCTCATTCTTGAAGCTTGCCATCCTCGATGATCATAGAGTGATGAAGACAAGTTCAAAAAGGTGGTTTCCCCATGGAGTATGGGGAGCAAGTCGCAAGTCTTCATCAAGCAAAGCGCGAGCAAGAGCGATCAAGAAAGGTGTTCCATCTTGAAGGAGACAAGATCGTCTACATCAAGATCAAGTGGAATTCTCAAGGCAAAGGTATGATCTTGATAGGTTTTCTATTTTACCAGTATCTTGTAGTGTTGGGAGACCGGGTTTAGGATATATAGTCGTACTACCAAGAGGGGCTCTCGAGTGGGTGACTCGATTGCATCTTTCAGAGAGAGCTCAAATCTTTACATTATTGCATCATCTTTCTTGGTTGCTATTTGGATCACGTCCATGTGAGGATCTAGAGCTTGTGGTTATCTTCATAACAAGCTCTAGTTCATCAAAAACGGATTTCTATTGAATATATTTTTGCATTTTTGATCTTCTAGGGTTTCCGGCTCCACACCTTGGGAGATACCTCACATATATATATTCATGGTATTTTCTCCCTTGGTGATACCCAATATTTCTATTCTACATGTCTTTATCTTTCCAAAAAAATTGGTTTCATCTCATTTGGAGTTCAGATGTGAAAGTTCTTATAGTTTTGGTTCTGAAGTTTTCTTGGCCGGTAGTTCCGGCGCATCGCCAGTAGTACCGCTAGGGAATTTTTGTCGCCGGTAGTACCGGGGGATGTACCGGGGCCACTTCCGCTCATCCTAGTTTCGGTTCAGTAGCCTCTCTGTTTGGTGAGTTCTATTTGGCGAAACTATGCCGCTCGGGCACTTTGCCGCCGGTAGTACCAGAGGAAATTCCAACCAGGATCTTTTTCTCCCTTTTGCGTCACTGTGTTTTGAGTCTTCTGACCGTTGACTGGGTATCAACGGTAGTACCAACCACCCACCGGTAGTACCGGCCAGGGTCATAAAATCCCAAACTGTCGGATCTAGTAGCCCTTTAAAAGGCGCTCCTCTTCCCCTTCGTGGGTAATTACTATTATCTTATATCTTATTCCATGTTTATGATAAATGTTTATTTTGCATGCAATAATTGTATTGATCGGAAACGTCAATACATGTGTGTTTAATAAACAAAAAGGGTTCCTAGTTATGCCTCTCTTATAGACTAGCTTGTTTATTAACAAGATGATCAAGGTTTCCTGATCATGGACATTGGATGTTGTTAATAACAAGGTCACATCATTTGTGAAATGATGTGATGAACATTCATCCGAAGTATATCACTACGATCAAGTCATTATGTTTATATTGCTATAACATCATACGAAGTAATCTTAGTCCTTAGACCATGATATCATGTTAATTGCTAACATCGGAAGAGTATCTTGATAACATCAAACGTCACACCGTAACAGGGTGACTATAAAGGTGGGTTCAGTACTATGAAGGTGTTATGTTGAGGCTCATGGATCTAGAGTGGAATTTGTCAATCTCGATGACAGATAGATTTACTCTGGGCCCTCTCGGTGATATCACATTAAGATAGCTTGCAAGCAAGTGATGTGATCACTAGAATGTTATATCACGGGAACGAGAAAAGAGTGCATGTCGGTAATGAGATCAAACTAGGTATTTGGATACCGATGATCGAATATCGGACATGTAATATATCGCGAGACAAAGGGATTTAATTACTAGCGTTAAAGGTTCTCACGATCACAAAAGTCATCGTTGAATGTGTAGGAGTCAGTATGGATATCCAGGTCCCGCTTCTGATTATTGATCTGAGAGGAGTCTCAATCATGTCTGCATTATTCGCGAACCATAGAGTGACACACTTAAGAGTTACCGGACACCATTTTGGAGCACATATGTTTCAGACGAAAGAATTCCAAAGCGCAAGAATTGTTTCGATAGAAACCGGAATTGTTTCGGTTGAAATTGCAGAAAGTGGTTCTGCATGTGATATTGAAATATTGAAAGGGATTATATGTGAATGTTTGTTAATTAAATTAATTAACAAAATTCTGAATAAATTTAATAAAAGAGTTTTATTAAATGAGAGAGCATTAAACTTAGAGAATATTAATGCATTTAAAGTGGAGACTTTAAAAGGGAATGTGAAGAGGCATTTTAATGTGGAGGGGTTACCACCACATGAATGGAGGAGGTGAAGGGGCACCCCCCTTGAGGCGCCGGCCATGGGGAGGGGCACCCCCCTCCTCCTATAAAAGGCCACCCTCTTCCTCCTTTTTCCTCACACCTCCTTGTGAAGGATCTCTCCCCCCTCTAGAATTATTCCCCCATGGTCTCGAATTAGCGAGATACATGTTCCCGGTGGCATTTCGTCTGGAAGGAGTTGCTGCTTCCGCTGGATCGCTGGAGCGAGGAGGTGGAGGTTATCCGGTGGCTTGAACGTGTGTGAGAGTACGGATGCACTGTTGAGTTGCGGCGCTCGGACTTCCACACGATCTTGAGATCGGCAAGTGTACGACTACATCAACCACGAGTTCCTACTCGTTAACAAAACTCGTTGTCTTCGAGGGTAAGTTCTCGATGGATGTATGTCCACCCGTTGCTCTGTACCTAGTAGATAGATCTTGGCGTATAGTTCTCATTGTAGGAAATTTTTTGTTTTCTATGATGTGGACCCAACAGTGATATCAGAGCCTGATCTATGCGTAGGTGCTTTGCACGGGTAGTACACATATGTTTATATGTGGGCGATGATGATCATGTTATTGCATCTTCTATGTATTTTGGATATTGGTGGCATAGTGGGATGAAGCGGCCCGAACCAACATTACATGTCATCGTACATGAGACCGGTTCCACAACTGACATGCAACTTGTTTTGCATAAGTGGTTGGCGGATGTCTGTCTCTCCTACTATAGTCAATATCTGATTTTCAACGAGTTGCTAATAACTTGTTTATCCTCGTTGTGGTTCATGTTCGTAGGTAAGACCGGTTCTATCTCCGAAAGCCCTAAGCCACGTAAAACTTGCAATTGATAAATTAGAGGCGTCTAGTTTAGATCGTTGTTGGGCTAGTGTCTTGATATGGTATTGGTGTAAGTAGATGTATGATAGATACTCTTAAAACACACTCAACGTGTAAGTTCCATATACCTTGGCCTTACACACAAAGGAATGATAGAGATCATACCACGATGCAAATGATAGAGATCAAATGCATTGACCATATCATCTCACTTTACACATTAGATGTTAGCATCTTATACTGCTAGTTTGGTGCTTCCTGTAGCATTGTAAGATGATCCCTCATTTAGATATCCAGATAAAAATGTGTTCTTGCTTAAGTATGCACCGTTTTGTGGATCGTGTTTTGAGACATCACATGATGATCGGGTGTACTCGACTCTACGCTTTCATACCAACAGGTGTAAGACAATTTTACACATGCGAGTACTAAGGTTCTTACTTGGCGAGCCTAGCATGTACAGACGTGGCCTCAGAACACGGACCGAAAGGTTAAGCATGAGTCATATAGTTGATATGATGCCCATATAGATGCTCGCCTTTGAAGCTACATCAACTCACGTGATGATCGGACTTGGTGTAGTGGATTTGGATCATGTAATCACCAAAAGGGCATGAGGGATGTCATTTTTGAGTGGGAGTTCATTTCTAATTTGGATTAGTCGAACTAAATTTGTCATAAACTAAATCGAAGTGAATTTGCATAATTTGTTGTAGTCATTGGCGTCTGTTCACTACCTTATACTTAGTTTTAATTGAGATAATAGAACTATAGAATTCTAGATATTTACTTTACAAACTGGTATCGTATTGTTTTGAATGTCAATTTAAAGTTTAGAAGTCCTATTGCAAACTTTTAGCAAACTCTATTTATTCCATGAAGTTTAATAAGTAGTATTAAATCAAGAGTAAGAATTCCAATGTTAGTATCTAAAGTATCATGTTTGCCTCCATGATTTTTGATATTCAAAATTTGTTTCAATATCAAGATTATCAAGGAGCTAAAAAATTGTTTCAAAAACCATCATGTGTGGAAGATATTGTGATATCTGAAACAATGTTTTTGGTTGTATTATGATAGAGTATAATTTATCAAAATACATGTTCTCATATTGTATGAGAATTTGTGAAGGATGGACATGCTAGGCATTCGAATCTCCCAAAAGGTTTCGGGAACTAAAATTATACTCGTCATTCTTCCTTATAAGCTATAGTAGCTTGATCATGAAAGTTGTCATGATAAGGATGAATAGAAGATGTAAGTAAAATGTTTACTACACTAAAAGATTACTAAAGAATGGATTTTTGAAAGAATGCCAAACATTTGATGATGGTGATCCAGTTCAAAGTGCAAGTCCAAAGGTATTAGTATTTGACTATACACACTTTGTACTATGTGTCATGTGAATGACACTAGTATTGATGTTGATAGATTCGTTTAAAAGAAAAGGAATTGTCGAAAGAGAATCTATAAAATATTTGGCAGAAAAAGAAAAGATTGGAGATGTCCAACTTAGGTATATAGAAGATATACATGTTATGGCTGTATTCCTTGCTTGTTAAACAATGTGGTTCTGAGGTATTGGATACCGAATTGGTTGGTATGAAGTGTCATATAGGACAACGCAATTCATGAACTACAATGGCCTAAGTAACTAGGAAGAGAATAGGTAATGATGTTCATCGAAAACAAATAAAGTGTTATTGTGTTTTTCGTTGTCGTCAAACCTAGCCTTCAAGATTTATTTTAATAATTGTTATTTTGTTCTGGTATTATGAGAACAATGGTTGTTCAAATAATTACCGTATTCCATAAAGGATGGATGAACTTTTACAAGTCTGGTGGGAGAAATCACATCCATAAACACTATTGCTAAAATCTCGCAAGACAAATGATTGAAAGATCACTTATGAAGTGACATCGCTGTTTTAAATTATATTGGAAATAAAACATGAAGAAACTCCATGTTGATGGATTTTTGAAGTCTTTGATTTTGATGAATTGACGCTTGTGAGACTTTCCTCGAGATAATTGAAACTCCGTCCATAGGCCAAAGAGGAATGGATGACTAACTTATTGGATATTATGCATGTTGATGTATATAGTCCATTATGTGTAGCCATATGCGATGGATCCTTTTGCTTCATATTTGAGTTACAGGTTTAGCAAAACGCCTAAGATTTGAGGAATGGTTCCATGATTTGTGTTTTCCCGATAAACCATAGGAGTATGGCATATTCGAGAGATGAAATCAAACCATGTTTGACATGGTAAGATCAAAGGTGTCCTTTATAAAACTGCCATTATGTTTTAAGGATTGAAGCTTTAGAGACTACTGAAGGAGTTATGCCCTAGAGGCAAATAATAAAGTGTATTATTTGATATATCTCCTGTATGTTCATAATACGTTTCATACTTTGCTATAACTGTGTTAATACGAAACGTTAATACACGTGTGGTATGTGAAATGGATCGTATGGGCACCTAGAGGGGGGTAAATAGGTGATACTCCAAATTTTAATACTTTTCCAATTTTAGGCTTAGCACAAAGAGTAAATTCTCTAGATAAACTATTAGGTGGAATTTCCCTATATGCAAACATATCTACTAGCGAGTAAAGAATGGGGGGAAGAGGAACGCGTAAACCGTAGTGAAGCACGCGAAGACATAGGATTTGTTTGACCGCAGTTCCTTCCTTATAAAGGGAAGTACGTCTGCGTTGGAGGGGTGGGCGGTACTAAGACCACCATGCCACAATAGGCCTCACCCTGTTCTCGGATGGATCCCGCCACCAAAGGCCTGATCCACCTTTCCACTATAGGTACCCTTCGAGGCGGGCACCGACACCTTTACACAACTAGCGGGGCAACAACTCCACAAACAACTTGGAGGCTCCCGAAATGACAACAAGCTGCCACAGGAACAAAGTTATCAAATACAATGAACAAGATCTAGCTATTGACAAGAATACTAGATCAGAGATTTCTCCAAGTGAATGGAGAGGAGTTGAAGCGCTTGATTCGTGATGACGATGATGAACTTCTCCTCCTTCAATTCCCCCAAAGATCAAGACCTTCGGGTGGTTGAAGTGGGAGATCGAGAATGAGAGCTCTTGCACAATGTCTGGACAATTTCGAATGAATCAAGCATTCTGAACATTGGGGAAGAAGGGGTATTTATACCCCCCTTCAGAAACCAGCCGTTGGACACTTTGCGGGCCGGATTATCCGGCCCAAGTGAGGGCCGGATTATCCGGCCTAGGGAAAAACTCTGCCCCAGACTCGGAATATCCGGCAGATAAACCGCCCCCCTATCAGAGCGTCGTGCCGAGCTTGCCCTTGATCAACTTCTGGGGGCCAGATTATTCGGTCCTATGTGAAGGCCGGATTATCCGGCCTGGGGAGGAAAAACTGCCCCTGTTCGGATTTTTCGGGAGAAAATCCGACCGGATACCGAGCGACGCGCCTTGGCTCCCTTTGCTCAAAAACTGGGGGCCGGATTATCCGGCCCATGCGACGGCCGGATTATCCGGCCTGGGGAGGAAAAACCGCCCCAGTTTGGATTTTCCGGGAGAAAATCCGACCGGATACTGAGCGACGCGCCTTGGCTCCCTTTGCAATGAGGTAGGCCAGATTATCCGGCCCTTGGTAGGGTGGATAATCCGGCCCCCCTCAAAACTTCCTACACACTTAGCGCACATGAATAATCTCCACAGTATTGTTACCTAACACACAAAACATAGGAAAACATGAAATGTTCTTTCAGTCTCCCCCTTTTTGGTGTTAGATGACAATACTAGGATTTGCAGGAGAAAGTCACAAGACAAACAGTAATAACCATCAAACAGACTCCCCCTCAATGTGTGCATAATAGAATTTTGCATTGGAATACAAATGCACACAAATAGGTGAATCTATTCCATAGACATATGAGCAACATAAACATACCACCGAGGTAGAGGGAAGGCATCCTTGAAATACGCCAGAATTATTACCGGATAACCAATATAAGCGCCTTATGTGATAAAAGCCTCCAGCAATAGGATATGAATAGATAGATCCATAAGCATAATCCATGAGATGAAATCCATAGACATAATCCAGACAACCACATAGAGTCTCAAACAACCACAAACCACAAATTTAAAGTTCGACGCTAAATGGGCATAAGCAAGAAAACAACGAATAGAAAAATGCAAGTGCTTATGCCCGACCCATGCAAATCCACGAACATCCTAATAGAACTACTTCTCCCCCTTTGGCATCGAGACACCAAAAAGGGAGAAGAGCGATGCTAGCGCCCCACGGGATCACTCGTAGTCCTCATCCTCGTCCTCGTCCTCATCTTCATTCTCATCCTCATCCTCATCTTCAAGTTCCTCGGTGTCACCTTCCTCATCCTCATCATCAGCAGCAGGCGCAGAGGGGAACAAGTGACGCTCCAGCTCACCATAGTTCAACCCGGAGGAAGAGTTCCACCGAGCATACGGTGTGAGAGGTGTAGGAGCCGGAGGATCACCCGAAGCACCGGACACATGGTGAAGAATGAGCTGCTGGGAGTGATCCAACTCACGGCTCTGCTTGTATGCCTCGTACTGACCCTTGCGCGTGTCCACTCCCATGCACAGTATGTTACGCTGGAACCAGTTTAGCTGCTTGATCTCACGGGCAACGGGAGGCACAGGGGGCCTGCAAGGATCCCTCATGAGGTCCTCAGGAGCAGAGGAAGGGTGAGAGGTCTTCCGAACCTTGGTGTAGATCTTCTTGGCCTTATGCATAGAGTCAATGTGGAACTCCTCAGCAGAAAGCAGGTGCCTGATGAGCATCATAATGTAGGGTGCATAGGGAATGGACAGACGGTTGAACATAGCATCAGTCAATTCATGGTAAATGAAGTCCATGACATCCAGCCTATACTGCACCGTCTCGTCCTCACAAGAGGCAACCTCATGAGAAAATTGAAGTAGCTGAACAAGGTGACCACGGATGATGTCATTGTTACCCCCACTCGGAGTGATGGAGTCGCGGAAGAGACCCACTAAGGCAGCATAGATGGGAGCAAGTCCAGCCAGAGTGCCCACAATGCCATTGTCCACAGTGCAAGGAGAGAGAGCTGCATCTTTGTTGGGCTTCAGCTGGGTGATGATGCGGTGGCCACTGGCTCTATCCCTGCTGTGGAAAGAGTATCCAAGAACCTCAGCAAACACGTGAAAATCAGCAGTCATAGGCCTGTCATGAGTCATCCACTTCATAGTGCGACGCTCATCCCCACAAATAACCAAAGTGGAGAAGAACTGCTTCACCACCTCAGAGTCAAAGGAGCACTGGAGAGACATGAGATGGTGCAGCCCCATCCTCTCAGCCACAAACATTGCATCCACAAGATGAGCCTTCTCCAAAGCATCACCAAGTACCAGTGGGTGCATAGGCCTAATGTTCAGCCTGGCATACACGTCTTCATAGATACCTTTCTGTTCTGCACACCAAAAACAAGTATCCCCCAGCTCATCATCACGAGGCAGCTTAGCAAACAAGTCCTGTAGTTGATCTTGGGTTCCTTGCCCTTCCTCTTGGACACCCCCTTCCTAGTCCTCTTTGCTTGTTCAGCCATGCGCTTCTCTTCGTGCTTTCTTCTCCTCAACTCAACTTCATCCACTAAGTTACCTTGTCCGTCGTCCCGAAAGTATTTGGTGCGAGGGCGGCACGTGTAGGTCTTGGGAACACTCGAACCACCTGTGAGGAGAATAAGGGTGATAGCAAGGGGATAAGCATACACACAAGTCCAGTAGAGAGCATGGAAAAAATAGTCAAAATTTCATAGGACAAATCTAGTCAATGCATACTCCATAGTGAAACTGAACCAGAATTGAATCTTTCAGGCCGGATTATCCGGCCTGGCCAGGGGCGGATAATACGGCCCTGGCAGAAAATTTCGATTTCACCTAGATTGAATGCAAAAAAGTAGATCGGGCCTAGAAACTACAAGACTATGATTTCTATGCGAAAACACATCCTTCTAGACAATGTTCCACCCAACAAGTTACACATCTAGCCAAAGATGGGGAGAGAGGGAGTTACCCTCAATCATTGGAGGAAGAACGCGGAGGAGAAGGTACCCGGAGGCACGGAGAAGAAGATCCAGGGAAGCCCGGAAAATTCGGTGGCCGGAGAGGCTCCGGGGAGGGTGGGGGACAGCAGGCGGCGCCTGAGGAATAGGAGAGGGTTGGGGGAGAAGTGTTGCTCGTTATGAGCCCTTCCCCCGATCCATGCCCTTTAAGACGAAATCCGCCAGGGCTGGATTATCCGGCCTACACTTGGGCCGGATTATCCGGCCTCAAATATGGAATTCTATTACACACAGAACCAGGCCCGCGCGTCCCCAAACAACACCACCACAAGGTGTACAAGGGACTTGTGTGCTAGAATAGATGGCTTAGGGGTAGGGAAAGGATTAGGATTAAGAGAGCCAAACTGAGATGGTACTAGACACTCAAAATTGCAAGATCCAAATCAAATAAAAGCCAAGATTGAGTGTGATTCCCATAAGAAAATGAGATAGCAAAGAACAGCCAAAAAGATCCAATTCTCCTCAAGGGAGAGGGCGGTGGCCGAAGCCACCTTGTTGGAGTGTATGGTGTGACACCGCGAAGATATATCTTGGGTTCATGACCAATACTCAACAATAAGCTCACATATCACAAAATGATATTAAGAGAAATGATTTATCTTGCTTTTGGCATTATGGGGGGAGGGTTAGCCCAATGATTTAGGACCACACTCCCCCTATATCCATGCCCACACCTAGACCAAAGAAGGATTGAGATGTACGAGTGAGTGCATGGGTAATCAAGACAAACTCCTGGAATCAATGATATTTAGCTCATTCCTCAAGTAGCAGAATCTTGCTTCATCAAGTGGCTTTGTAAAGATATCCGCAAGTTCGTTCTTCGTGCTCACAAAGGATAGATCAATATCGCCGCGAGCAACATGGTCTCGAATAAAATGATTCCGAATCTCAATATGCTCCGTCCTTGTGTGCTGAACAGGATTGTATGCAATTTTGATTGCACTTTCATTATCACATAAAAGAGGCACTTTGTCACAATTCACACCGTATTGCTTTAAAGTTTGCCTCATCCACAATAATTGAGTGCAAGCGCTGGCAGCAGCAACATATTTAGCTTCGGTGGTGGAGAGAGATATACAATTCTGCTTTTTAGATGACCAACATACAAGAGACCTTCCCAATAATTGACAAGCTCCAGAAGTGGATTTCCGATCATCCTTATCACCAGCCCAGTCTGAGTCAGAATAACCACATAAAGAGAAATTGGAGCCCTTGGGATACCAGAGAACAAAGTTAGGGGAATGAATCAAATATCGAAAGATTCTCTTGACCGCCACTAAGTGGCTTTCTTTAGGAGCTGCTTGATACCTTGCACACACTCCCACACCCAACACGATATCGGGTCTAGATGCGCAGAGGTAAAGAGAGAGCCGATCATGGACCAGTATACCTTTTGGTCCACATCTTTACCATGTGGGTTAAGTTCAAGATGACATTTTGTTTGCATCGGAGTGGCGACACCATTTACATCCGTCATCTTGAATCTCTTGAGCATGTCTTGGATGTACTTTGCTTGATTAATAAAAGTTCCTTCTCTAAGTTGCTTGATCTCGAATCCAAGAAAGAACTGTAATTCCCCAATCATAGACATCTCAAACCTGTCAGTCATAAGCTTTGAAAATTCATCATTAAAAGCTTTATTAGTAGAACCAAAGATGACATCGTCTACATATAGTTGGCATACAAAGAGCTCCCCCTTAACCTTCTTAGTAAAAAGAGTGGGATCGATTTGCCCATCTTCGAAGCCATGATCTAACAAAAGCTCTTTAAGGTGCTCATACCACGCACGTGGGGCTTGTTTAAGGCCATAGAGTGCCTTATCGAGTTTGTAGACATGGTTTGGAAAGTTAGGATCCTCAAAACCCGGGGGTTGCTTTACATATACCAACTCATGTAGAGGACCATTAAGGAAGGCACTCTTGACGTCCATTTGCTGCAACTTAAAATTGTTATGGGCAGCATAAGCAAGAAGGATACTGATGGACTCAAGGCGAGCCACTGGAGCATAGGTCTCACCGAAGTCAATGCCCTCAACTTGAGAGTAACCTTGCGCCACAAGTCTTGCCTTGTTCCTCACAACAATGCCATTCTCATCTTGCTTGTTTTTAAATATCTACTTGGTGCCGATAACATTGCGGCACTCTTTGGGTTTCTCCACGAGTTTCTAGACTTTGTTGCGCTCGAAATTATCCAACTCCTCATGCATAGCAACAACCCAATCTGGATCTTCAAGAGCTTCAAAGACCTTCTTAGGTTCCACCATAGAGATAGGAGCTTGATGCTCACCAAAACTGGCCAATTCTCTTCTTGTAGAGACCCTTCATCGAAGATCACCAACAACCTTGTCGAGGGTGTGACCCCTTAACTCAAGGTTTCGATCAGCTCGAGCCTTGCGATGAAGTTCAATAAGTTTGTTGTCTCTTGGAGGAGTAGATTCATCACTTGAATCTTCATTGGAAGGATTTACTCGACCTTGATCAGGAACTGGAATATCAGTAGCAGGTGGTGGTGAAGCGTGCCCTTGAGGTGAGTCAGTAGCCGTAACAGGAGGTTTCTGAACCGGTGAGTCAGGGCCGGATAATCGAGACGATGGAGAGGCCGGATAATCCGGCCTGGGAGTACTTGTATCAGCTTCATCAGGATGCCTAGGGCTTGCTTGAACTGGCAAGGGGCCGGATAATCCGGGGCTTGCCAGAAAATCTGGCCTGGAGCTTGCATTGATATCTTCACCACCAGGAGCAATATGGTCAGCTGGAGCGGGGTGGCCGGATAATCTGGTGTCCACCGGATAATCCGGCCTGGAGTTTTCTCGAACAGCTTGACCTTCAGCAGTTGATGGAGATGGTGCAGAATTTGCTCCCGTGGTGGGAACTTGTTGGGCATGTGTAGATGAGGGCTCTTCATGGGAAGAGCATTGTCCTTCCCGATCCGCCACAAGGGGTTCCTCAATGGGGCGGAAAAATCCCACGCCCATTCTTCTTATGGCATCTTGGGGTACTTCAACATCTGCATCACAAACACCAACTTGCTCTGCACGGGAACCGTCATTTTCCTCAAACACCACACTACAAGATTCTACAACAGTTCCGGAGAGCTTATTGTAGACTCTATAAGTGTGGGATTCGGCACCATAACCAACAAAAATACCTTCTAGAGCCTTAGATTCAAACTTAGATAAACGAACTCCCTTGATAAGAAAGAAACACTTACACTCGAATACCCGAAAGTATGAGATGTTTGGCTTGTTACCGGTAAGTATTTCATACGGAGTCTTGTCCAAGATCTTGCGGAGGTATAATCGGTTGAATGAATGACAAGCAGTAGAGATTGCTTCAGCCCAGAAGTTATATGGAGATTTAAATTCGGCTAACATTGATCTTGCCATATCCATTAGAGTTCGATTCTTCCTCTCGGTTACACCATTTTGTTGAGGGGTGTACACAGCGGAATATTGATGTATTATCCCCTCTTCACTTAGGAACTCATTTAAGGTGTAGTTCCTGAACTCAGAGCCGTTATCACTTCCTATAGCCAGAATGGGGATGTTGTGTTGACGTTGAACCTCGTTGGCGAAGTTGATGACTGTTTGTTGAGTTTCACTCTTCAACTTGAAGAAATAAACCCAAGTGTATCTTGAGTAATGATCAACAATCACTAGACAATACTTCTTCCCACCGAGGCTTGCATGAGATGGAGGTCCGAAGAGGTCCACATGAAGGAGCTCCAAAATCCTTTTTGATGAGATAATAGTTTTCCTTCGATGAGGTGAGTCATGCATTTTACCTTCAACACACGCCCTGCAAACACGATCTTTGGCAAAGGAGACATTTTATTTTAGTCCAAGGATGTGGCCACCCTTGTGGAGACTTTGCAAAGTTCTCATATTGACGTGGGATACTCGGCGATGCCATAGCCAACCCGCGTCAGCCTTTCCGAAAAGACACATCGGGCCTGTAGTGCTTTTCCCCGAAAAGTCCACCACGTACAGGTCATTTTCGACATATCCCACGAAAGCGACTTTTAGAGACTTGCTCCACAAGAGTACCACCAAATCGGCATCAATATAAACTGCAAAGTCCAACTTACCAAGGGCGCGAACTGAAAGTAAATTGTACCCGAGGGTCTCAACAAGCATGACGTCCACGAGAGAGATATCGTGAGCCACCACAACTTTGTCGAGACCCAAAACCTCAGATTTTAACTTGTCACCATAGGAGACGGTTATGTGATCAAGGTTTGGCCGCATCTCCGTGATGATCTCCTTGCTTCCGGTCATATGACTCGTGCAGCCGCTATCAAGTACCCATTTAGAACCACCGGAAGCATAGCCCTGCAAGAAAATTACTTCTTGGTTTTAGGTACCCATTTTTCAATGGGTCCTCTCATGTTAGTAACAAGGGTCTTGGGAACCCAAATAGACCAAGGAATGTAACAATCATAAGGGCCTACATAACTAGCATAAACATCACCATAATAATCGCAATATAGTTCAAAGTTAGGATTGTTGACCCCTACAAAACCATCATAATTAGTCTTGTCATTGGTAATGTTGCTAGTCTTTGGTTGAGCAGTCTTGCTCTTCTTCTTCTTGTTGTTTTTCTTGTTCTTTGTCTTGGGGATGTAACCAAGACCTTGTTTACTATTGTTTGTCCTTTGCTTTCTCAGTATCTCATCAATAACTCTTTTACCTTTGTGTTGAGAACTTCTTGCAAGGTCTTCTTTTCCAGAGGATGAAGTGGAGGTACTTGGCACATCATACCATTTCAATTGAGTTTGGAGCTGGTCATGAGACTCATTTAAAGTAGAATGATCACTCTTCAATGCCTTGTGAGCACTTTCAATATTATCAAACTTATCCAAAAGTCTAGCATGAACAGTCCCAAAGCCAATCTTTTCTTTCTTTAGTTTCTTTACCTTGGCAAGAGCATGGTAATGTTCTTTGATGAGCTGAGCCACAGCTTCTTCCTGTGACTCCTCAATGGATTCGAGTCTCTCTTCCAAAGATACTCGAGCTTCCTCTTCCTCTTCCAAGGCATTCTTCAAAGAAGCTATCTCCAAGGCATCTTCTCTTTCAATTCTGCCCTTTTCTTCAAGAAGATCTTCGGCTTGAGCAAGTTGACTCATAAGAGCATCAAAATGGAGTTTGTGCTCACCTTGCAGGTTAGTGAAAAAAGTATCCAAAGCAATAACTTCTTCTTTCATTTTAAGACTGGCCTGATCATCCATATCCAAAATTATGTTAGTCTTAGGAAATGAAGAGCTAGAAGTTGATACCTCGGACCCTCTTGCCATTAGGCATGTGGCGTTGTTGTTGATGACGTTCTCGTTTGGCGAGTCGAAGAGAGATGAAGGAGTCAATGTGGTGGCTATAGCAGCCACCTCGCGGGAACTATCATCATCCTCTTCATCTTCCCTTGCAGAGGAATATTCTTCTTGTGCAACTAAGACGATCTTGGGTTTCTTCTTGAAGGGGCCATTCTTCTTAATAAATGGCTTCTTCTTGGGTGCTTTAGATTTCTCTTTAAGAATGAGCCTGCCACCATTGTATTCTCTATTTTGATACGGACACTCGGCTACAAAGTGCATTCTATCTCCACAGTTGTAGCAAGTTCTCAGTCTTGGGACACTTTCTCTTCTTCCATTTGACCCGTTCTTGCGCTTAAGTTTTGACTTCGCTTTGACAGGGTCCTTCCAAAAGTTCCTTGCATAAAACGCCATGTACTCACCATGAGCATGTTTGACTTCATCGGGGAAGTCCATGGAGGCCCCCTCAAAATCTCTTTCATCTTCCTCTTGCTCTACAACATTGGCTTTGAGAGCCACATTGACACCCTTTTGCATTCCAATGGCCCGAGCACGGGCATCTTCAGCATTCTTTGCTGCCACTTTGAATGACGCCATTTTTTGCATGACTTCATTGTATGTCATTTGATGGTAATTATGTCTACCTTGCAGGCTTTTCAAGTCCGTTGGCTCGAAAGGCATTAAGGCACTCACATATTTCCTTTTTATCCATGCATCATAAATGTCCTCATGGTTTTCACCATCCAACATGTAGAATCCCTCAGCTTCATTACTAAGGGCATCATACCTGTTCCTTCTCATGCTTTCATTCCCAATAAAGAGATCTGTAAGAGCATCCCAAGCTTCTTTAGCTGTGTTGAGATGTTCAATGTGTGGCATGTCCTTGGGACCCACACCTAGCTGTATCATGTGGAGAGCGGTGGCATTCAACTGGCTGTCCACAACTTCTCTTATTGTTAGGTTGGTTTGATCTCCAATATGAAGACCCTCTTCAATAATCCTCCAAAGTTCAATAGAGGAGCTGCAAACATGAGATTTCATTAAGAATTGCCATTGATTGAAAGAGGACGCAGTGAGCTTGGGTGGATCACCCCTATTGTTTATATGAGGATGAGGGATAGGTGGGTTGGGGGAATACACGTGGCGAACCTCACTATATTCCTCCTTACCACTTCCCTTCTTGGAGGTGGAACCATTAAGTTTTTCACCTTCCACATCATCATCCTTGGATCCGGTGTTACCCTTTTCTTTAGATGATGGTGTGGCAGCCTCAGAGGAGGATGGAGATGGGGCTATGGATGATGTGAGGCGAGCAATCATTTGATTCATCTCCTCCATCTTGGCCTCAAAGGATTTCAGAAAGGTTGTTTCCAACGTCTTGAGATCATCCATTGTGACCTTATCCACAGCCTCATTCCCATCACCCTTGGTACCCATACTACTCTTAGGCGGCTAAGCCCGAATTAAGAGCCGGGGCTCTAATACCAATTGAAATGGATCGTATGGGCACCTAGAGGGAGGGTGAATAGGTGCTACTCCAAATTTTAATACCTTTCCAATTTTAGGCTTAGCACAAAGAGTAAATTCTCTAGATAAACTATTAGGTGGAATTTCCCTATATGCAAACCTATCTACTAGCGAGTAAAGAGCGAGTGGAAGAGGAACGAGTAAACCGTAGTGAAGCACGCGGAGACACAGGATTTGTTTGACCGCAGTTCCTTCCTTGTTAAGGGAAGTACGTCTGTGTTGGAGGGGTGGGCGGTACTAAGACCACCACGCCACAATAGGCCTCACCCTATTCTCCGATGGATCCCACCACCAAAGGCCCGATCCACCTTTCCAATATAGGTACCCTTCGAGGCGGGCACCGGCGCCTTTACACAAATAGCGGGGGCAACAACTCCACAAACAACTTGGAGGCTCCCAAAATGACAACAAGCTGCCACAAGAACAAAGTTATCAAATACAATGAACAAGATCTAGGTATTGACAAGAATACTAGATCAGAGATTTCTCCAAGTGAATGGAGAGGAGTTTAAGCGCTTGATTCGTGATGACGATGATGAACTTCTCCTCCTTCAATTCCCCCAAAGATCAAGACCTTCGGGTGGTTGAAGTGGGAGATCGCGAATGAGAGCTCTTGCACAATGTCTGGACAATTTCGAATGAATCAAGCGTTCTGAACGTTGGGGATGAAGGGGTATTTATACCCCCCTTCAGAAACCAGCCGTTGGACACTTTGCGGGCCGGATTATCCGGCCCAAGTGAGGGACGGATTATCTGGCCTGGGGAAAAACTCCGCCCCATACTCGAAATATCGAGCAGATAAACCGCCCCCCCTATCACAGCGTCGCACTGAGCTTGCCCTTGATCAACTTCTAGGGGCCGAATTATTCGGTCCTATGTGAAGGCCGGATTATCCGGCCTGGGGAGGAAAAACCGCCCCTGTTCGGATTTTTCGGGAGAAAATCCGAACGGATACCGAGCGACGCGCCTTGGCTCCCTTTGCTCAAAATCTGGGGGTCGGATTATCCGGCCCATGCGACGGCCAGATTATCCGGCCTGGGGAGAAAAAATCGGCCCAGTTCGGATTTTCCGGGAGAAAATCTGACCGGATACCGAGCGACGCGCCTTGGCTCCCTTGCAATGAGGTAGTCTAGATTATCCGGCCCTTGGTGGGGCGGATAATCCGACCCCCCTCAAAACTTCCTGCACACTTAGCGCACATGAATAATCTCCACAGTATTGTTATCTAACACGCAAAACATAGGAAAACATGAAATGTTCTTTCAGTATGTAAACAAACCTTGTCTCTAGTTACCTCTAGTGAACTAGATCATTGGTCATGAGGATGGTCTGTGTTTCAAGATCATGGGCATTTATGCCAACTGACAATGAGGTCATGTTATTAGTTGAATAACATGATGGACAAACATCCGACCATTATATCTTAATGAGATCTAGTTACAAAGTTCACCATTGATGATAAAACACAGAGAACCTCGCAACCTGATCCTTTGACTATGAGGTAATGCAAATCACCATTCTGGAAGAATCTTAGATGGTTATCAAGAATCATCTCGTAACAGGGTGATCAAAAAGGTGCCACTCAGGTTTTCCGAAGGAATGCATAGAGGAGTACATATCAAGACCAGGATTTGTCTAGTCCATGTAACGGACAGATACATGTGGCCATCTTGGTGACGTTGCATTAATGAAGCTTGCAAGCATGTGACTAGGTCACGGAATGCAATGACATGAGAACGAGAAAACAAGTTCATCGGTAACAAGATCAAACTAAGGTATGGAGATACCGAAGATCAAGTCTTGGATGAATTAGGTATCGTATGACAAAGGGAATGGGGAACGACTATCTCACGGTTCGAGCGATTGTATTCATGAAACACACGGGGGTCACATGGCCATCCAGGTCCCTCTGTTGATCATTGATATGAGAGTTTTCTCTGTCATGTCCGGAGTGTTTCCGAACTGAAGGATGTCACGCTTAAGGGTAGGGACGCTTAGGGTAGATGAGGTATAGTATGAGAAATAAAGAGAGAGAGAAACCGGAATAGTTTCGGTAACATCCGATGGAGATCGGAAGGGGTCCGGAAGGTGTTCCGGAGTGAAGGAATAATATAATATGTGTATTTGAATTTTAATTGGAGAATTAATATTAAATATATATTTTATTTTATTTTTTGAAGGCACTATATTGCTAATGGGCCTCACCCGAAGGGAGGCCCAAGTGGGTAAGGCGCCTGGGGAGTGGGGGCCAGCCGGCCTAGGGCTGATGGGCCGCCCAGTGGGGCCCACCTAGGGCCGGCGACTGCCCCAAGGTGGCTGGCGGGTGTGGGGTTAGTCCCACACCGCCTAGCCTCTGGGTGGTGCGCCCCCTTCTCCCACTATATAAAGGGTTCCCCCTTCCCCTTGGAGAATACCCATTCCTCTCATTCTCTCTCTCATCTGCTGAGGACTTCCCCGTAATATTGGGGAGGACCTCGTAGTTGAGTTCTCCACCTTCACACTACCGTCGTGTGATCGGCGATCCGGCATCTACTTCTTCCGCTGCTCGGCTAGATTGGAGCCCGGTTAACGTCCCCTACACCGGACGTGTGACGAACTTTGGAGGCACCACTCTTGGGGTGCTGCTCGTCTTCATCAATATATGCCTTCCTGTGTAAGGCGTGCCTCTCTCTGCAAAGGTATGAATAATGTATTCCTTCTCTGTTACTTATGTCTACATAGTATAGATCCTGGTATTAGTGTTCAAGTAGATAGAATTTTTTTGTTTTCTCCTACGGAACCCAACAACTACCGCATTTACATTGAAAAGAGCACCATCGTGATCCGTTAAAATGACATCATATAAGTTATGGTTTGGGATAAAACCCGAATTGTCTTTTCTTAAATTTTGGTATGCTAAGCATAAGTAAAATGTTTACAACCAAAGTCGGATAAGCACGTCTTTGTAGGTTATCCCAAAGAATTTGTTGGGAATTTCTCCATAACACCGAGGACAAAAGAGTTTGTTACTTGGAACGTCAAGTTTCTTGAGAAGGAATTTTTCGTGAAAAGTTAAGTGGGAGGACAATAGAACTTTGATAAGGTTGTTAAACCTTAGCTATATGTGCTAAGTAGCGCAGCGCCGGAAAGTGTCGCGCTGGCGGCCACAATGCTCATGGCTCCCGTGATTACAAAGGGTGTGATCTCGGAGATTAGAGTTCCTATTGAACCGTGTGGGTCGGTAAGAATCAAATAGTGTGATTTGATAAGCAAGTCGTTATTGTTTTGACAATGATGAACCGACTACATGCAAAGAAGCGATGATGGGCCCTGACTCCATAAAATGACTAGAAGTCATAGAATCCGTGATAGTATTCATACACGAGAAATCAAGTTTCTGAACTTGGAAGACCCTCCGGAAAGGCATGAAGCATATCGGTCGTGGTTGGATCTATAAAGAAATAAGACATGGATGTTTAACATCTATGAAATAGTCTACATGTCGGAAAGAAGTTTACAACAATGTTCAAGGAGTTGACTATGACAAGATTTGATCTTTCATAGCGATATTTAGTCTTGACGGATTAATGTAACAACCACTACATATAATTTGATGTATGGTAGTTGAACAAACAAAACAATGTTCTTCTAATAGAATGGTAACCTAGGACGTGTACAAGACACCGTCCGAAGGGTTTTGTTAATTCAAAGGGTGCTAAAATCGCATGCAAACTTCAATAGTTGAAGTAAGCATAGCGGAGTTGGAATCTTCACCATGATGAAACTGTTAAAAGAGTTTAAATTCATCGGAGATGATGAAGATGCTTGCATTTGCAAGAAATTAAGTGGGAGCGCTGAGACATATTTCTAATACATTATGTAGAGGACATATTGTTTATTGGAAATGATGTATCTTGTATTGACACAAGTTAAGAATTTCATTAAAATAAGATTTCGATGAAAGACTTGGGCAAACCCAGAATATTTGGCGTCAATATCTATATGGATAGATTAAGGCGCTAATATGGTTGTGCCAGACATACATATATGAGATATTGAAAGGGTTCAATATGGAAACAACAAGAAAGGTTCTTGCTGCATGGAAAGGATTGTATCAAGATTCAAGTGTTTCAACACTTGGTGAGTAAAATCACATGAAGATTTTGATCGATTATACCGTGATATGTATATATCCAGATATGTCCTATGCTCTAAATGTTATGAGCACATACCAGAATGATTCATAAGATGATCATTGGACAATAGTAAAGATATTCTTACGAGCTTTGGAAGAACTAAGAATATATCATGTATAAGTGACAAATAGTTAAAGGTAGTTCATTGTAAAGTGTCACATTGATACTAGTTTTGTCATAAGATACAAATTAAATTTATCTAAATTTAGACTATAGGTGGCACAATGTAATGGAAAGGATGTTCCATGATGGATTTGGATGAGTTCCAAAGTTGAGACATTGTGATGGATACTACAACAAAAGGCTAAGTATATAACTGTTATAGTAGCAGCAAAGGAGGGCATTTGTGTTAAGTAGTTTGTTATCAAACTAGGTGTGGTTCAAAGTGGGCTAATACTATGAAGATATATTGTGTGACAATAATATCAACATATTTTAACCCGAACGAACTAAAGGTCTCACCAAAGGACCAAATTTATACAATGCCATCTCATTTGAGAATGAGTGATGCTTATAGACGCAAAGACATGCAAATACACACGGACCTGAAATTGTCAGATCCGGAGATTATGTTAACCACTAGCAATCACGTATATGCAACACCAGAAAGCCATAGGTGTTCAATATTCAAACTAGATTATTGACTCTAGTGCAAGTGGGAGACTGAAGGGAATATGCCCGAGAGGCAATAAAAAAGTGGTTATTATCTTATTCCATGTTTATGATAAATGTTTATTTTGCATGCTATAATTGTATTGATTGGAAACGCCAATACATGTGTGTTTAATAAACAAAAAGGGTTCCTAGTTATGCCTCTCTTATAGACTAGCTTGTTGATTAACAAGATGATCAAGGTTTCCTGATCATGGACATTGGATGTTGTTAATAACAAGGTCACATCATTTGTGAAATGATGTGATGAACATTCATCCGAAGTATAGCACTACGATCAAGTCATTATGTTTATATTGCTATAACATCATACGAAGTAATCTTAGTCCTTAGACCATGAGATCATGTTAATTGCTAACACCGGAAGAGTATCTTGACAAACGTCACACCGTAACAGGGTGACTATAAATGTGGGTTCAGTACTATGAAGGTGTTATGTTGAGGCTCATGGATCAAGAGTGGAATTTGTCAATCCCGATGACAGATAGATATACTCTGGGCCCTCTCGGTGATATCACATTAAGATAGCTTGCAAGCAAGTGATGTGATCACTAGAATGTTATATCACGGGAACGAGAAAAGAGTGCATGTTGGCAACGAGATCAAACTAGGTATGGAGATACTGATGATCGAATCTCAGACATGTAATATATCGTGATACAAAGGGATTTAGTTACTAGCGTTAAAGGTTCTCACGATCACAGAAGTCATCGTTGAATGTGTAGGAGTTAGTATGGATCTCCAGGTCCCGCTTCTGATTATTGATCTGAGAGGAGTCTCAATCATGTCTGCATTATTCGCGAACCGTAGGGTGACACACTTAAGAGTTACCAAACACCATTTTGGAGCACATATGTTTCAGACGAAAGAATTGCAAAGCGCAGGAATTGTTTCGATAGAAACCGGAATTGTTTCAGGTGAAATTGCAGAAAGTGGTTCTGCATGTGATATTGAAATATTGAAAGGGGTTATATGTGAATGTTTGTTAATTAAAGTAATTAACAAAATTCTGAATAAAGTTAATAAAAGAGTTTTATTGAATGAGAGAGCATTAAACTTAGAGAATTTTAATGCATTTAAAGTGGGGACTTTAAAAGGGAATGTGAAGAGGCATTTTAATGTGGAGGGGTTACCACCACATGAATGGAGGAGGTGAAGGGGCACCCCCCTTGAGGCGCCGGCCATGGGGAGGGGCACCCCCCTCCTCCTATAAAAGGCCACCCTCTTCCTCCTTCTTCCTCACACCTCCTTGTGAAGGATCTCTCTCCCCCTCTAGAATTATTCCCCTATGGTCTCGGATTAGCGAGATACATGTTCCCGGTGGCAGTTCGTCTGGAAGGAGTTGCTGCTTCCGCTGGATCGCTGGAGCGAGGAGGTGGAGGTTATCCGGTGGCTTGAACGTGTGTGAGAGTACGGATGCGCTGCTGAGTTGCAGCGCTCGAACTTCCACACGATCTTGAGATCGGCAATTGTACAACTACATCAACCACGAGTTCCTACTCGTTAACAAAACTCGTTGTCTTCGAGGGTAAGTTCTCGATGGATGTATATCCACCCGTTGCTCTGTACCTAGTAGATAGATCTTGGCGTATAGTTCTCATCGTAGGAAATTTTTTGTTTTCTATGTTGTGGACCCAACACTTGTACTCTCCCCTTCCCCCTCCTATGATTCTTGCATATTTTTGAGGGATTTTAGAGAGGAGATCTAGATCTACAACCCCACCAAACCAAATACCTTATTTGTGAAGGAATCCTTGGGATCTAGATATTCAAGAGTTTTGTGTTCTCTTCTTGTGTTCTTCCTCCCTTATTACCCCAATAGATTTTGTAACTTTGGTGGAATTAGAGAGTGAAGGACTTGCGTCTTGCATTTGGTGCATAGGTTTGAGTCCTCCTCGGAGATTTGGTGAGTTCAAGCTCTTGGTATTGTTTCTCTTGGGTTCTTGGAACCCTAGATGGTTGTCTGGAGTAGTAGTGAGTCCTTGGGGCCTCCAATTGAGTTGTGGAGATTCCTCAAGCTTGTGGCCTACTGTGGCATTGTTCTTGAGGCCTCCAATTGAGTTATGGAGATTCCCCAAGCTTGTGGCCTTTGTGGTGTTTCTTGGGAGCCCTACAATTAAGTTACGGAGATTGCCCCAAGGCTTGTACGGGTTCGGTGACTGCCCTTAAGTGTCCCATAGTGGATCGTGAGTAGGCCTTTGTGGAGAGCTCACGGGAGAATAGGGTGAGCCTTTTATGGCGTCGGTGAGTTGCATGCCTTCGCATCTTGGGGTGAGGCCTTATGTGGTGTTGGGTGAGCATCGAGCCACCACACCTCAAGGTGAGCCATTTGTGGCATTGGGTGAGCATTGCGCCATCGCACCTCTCCAATGGAGACGTAGCTTCTTTGGAAGTGAGGGATAAAAAGCATCATCTCCGCATCCATCAGTTATCTCTCAACTGAGCCCTTTACTTATGCAATTTACATTGTGATAGCCATCGTGCTTGAAGTATTATATCTTGTTATCACCTTGTTGTTTGTTTTGCTTAGAATAAGTTGCTATTAGCATGCAAATAAAGTTCCATAGGTTTTTTAATTTTCTCTTCAAACACTTCATGTCCTAACTCAAGATAAATACTATAAAGCTCTCTAATTTTGTTGTTGTTTTCCATTAAGCCTAACTAGTGAAAACAAGAAACAAAAAGACAAAATTGCAGAATCTAAAGGAAATAACTTCGAGCACTCACACCGGAGGATGTGAGTACCTTTTACCTTACCTCCTCGGCAACGGCGCTAGAAAATAGCTTGATGTATATGCACTTCTATTCTTGTAGACAGTTGTTGGGCCTCCAAGTGCAGAGGTTTGTAGAACAGCAGCAAGTTTTCCCTTAAGTGGATCACCCAAGGTTTATCGAACTCAGGGAGGAAGTGGTCATAGGTATCCCCTCTCAAGGAACCCTGCAATCAAGATACTGATGGGTTTGTAGCATGGAAAACAAAAAATTTCTACCACAAGAACGAACAAAACCCAGATCTAATCTAGATAAAAGCCAAGATCTAATCTATTAGACATGTGCAACGAGATAGATAGGAACTAACCCTCGTAGATCCGAAAGCGTTAACGAGATTAGATCTCGTGGTTGATGTAGTCGATCACTTGCTGATCTCAAGATCGTGTGGACGATCCTTCTGGCGTCGCGTTCCGGCAGCGCTTCCGCAGTCGGTCAAGTGTACGATCCTTCCGGCGCCGCGTTTCGGCAGCGCTTCCGCAGTCGGTCACATGTGCGGAGTCGAAGCAGAGCTTCCTCTCCTCGTTCCAACGAGCAGCGGAGGTAGTAGATCTTCTCCACGGAATCCCAGCAGCACGACGGCGTGGTGGTGGTGGTGGAGTAGACAATTCTGCAGGGCTTCGCCTATGCCTGTGCAGAAGAAAGGAGGAGGAGAGAGGCGGCAGAGATTGGGAGTTATGGAGCAGGGGTGGAGGGGGCGCCCCTGGCCCTCTATTTAAAGGGGGTGAGGCGCCATGGGAGGGGGAGTCCTTGTAGGACTCCCCTCCCTCTAGGGCCGGCGGATTGGGGAGGGGGGGGAGGAGTCCTCCTCCCCCACGACTCCAAGTCTTGACCCACCAGGACTCCTTGATCCCTTCCTTGGTTTTCAAGCAAACTCCAAGAAACCTTCCAGAACCTTCCGGAACATTCCGAAACCTTCTAGAACCCTCATACAAACACTCCGGAACATTTCCTAACTCAGAAAATGATCCCCAATATATGAATCTTATTCTCCGGACCATTCCGGATCTCCTCGTGATGTCCCGAATCCAATCCGAGACTCCGAACATCATTCGGTCTCCAACGCACATTCCATATCTACTTAAAACAACTTCGAACCTTAAGTGTGTCACCCTACGGTTCGTGAATATGTAGACATGATAGAGACACATCTCCTATCAATAACCATCAGCGGGACCTGGAGATCCATAATGGCTCCCACATACTCAACGATGACTTTGTGATCGATTGAACCAATTACATACGAAAACCAATTACCTTCGTCACGCGATACTATACTTATCCGAGGTTTGATCATCGGTATCTCCGTACCTAGTTCTACCTCGTTACTGATAAGTACTCTTTACTCGTTCCGTGTCATGTCATCCCTTGTGACCTAGTCACATGCTTGCAAGCTAACTAGATGACATTCCATCGAGAGGGCCCAGAGCATATCTATCCGTCATATGGATGGACAAATCCCAATCTTGGTCCATGCGCTTCAACACATACCTTCAGAATACCCAATGACACCTTTATGACCACCCAGTTACGAAGCGGTGTTTGATGTCATCAAAGTACCCATCCGGTGATGGTGATTAACACAACCTCATGGTCGAAGGATTAGGTCACTATGCATTTAAAAGTTTACAGCAATACGAACTTAATGACTTGATCTTATGCTACGCTTACTATGGGTGTATGTCCATCACATCATTCTCCTAATGATATAACCTTGTTATTAATCACATCCTTATGTCCATGATCAGGAAACCATGATCATCAATCAATCAACAAGCTAGTTCAACAAGAGGTTTACTAGGGACTCTTACATGTTTACAAAACACACATGTATTAGTGTTTCCTAATAATACAATTATAGCATGGGATGTAAACATTCATCATAAACACAAAGATATAATAATAACCACTTTTATTATTGCCTCTTGGGCATATCTCCAACAGTCTCCCACTTGCACTAGAGTCAATAATGTAGATTACATGGTAATATACCTAACACCCATGGCGTTCTGGTGTTGGTCATGCTTTGCCCTAGGGAGAGGTTTAGTCAACGGATCTGCCACATTCAGATCAGTGTGTACTTTGCAAATCTTTATGTCGCCATCTTGGACATACTCGCGAATAGCATGGAAACGTAGCTTGATGTGCTTTAGCTTGCTATGTGACCTTGGCTCTTGTGCATTAGCTATGGCACCTGTGTTGTCACAGTAGATGGCCATCGGGTCCAATGCACTGGGAACCACGCCAAGTTCAGTAATGAATTCCTTCATCCAAACGGCTTCTTGTGCAGCCTCTGAAGCAGCTATGTGTTCCGATTCAGTTGAAGATTTCGCCACAACGCTTTGCTTCACACTCCTCCAGCTCACTGCAGCACCATTCAAAATAAATACGTATCCTGACCGTGACTTGGAGTCATCCAGATCGGTGTTCCAACTAGCATCTGTGTAACCGTTTACAACAAGCTATTCATCACCTCCATAAGAAAGAACCATATCCTTAGTCCTATTTAGGTACTTTAGGATATTCTTGACCGCTGTCCAGTGCTCCATTCCAGGATCACTTTGATATCTGGTAGTCAAACTAACAGCATGTGCTATATCTGGTCTTGTACACAGCATGGCATACATGATAGAACCTATGGCCGAGGCATAGGGAATATTATTCATTTTCTCTCTATCTTCTGCCATAGCTGGACTTTGAGTTTTACTCAAGGTCTTACCTGACAACATGGGCACGAACCCTTTCTTGCTATCTTCCATTCTAAACTTCTTTAGAACTTTGTCCAAGTATGTACTTTGTGAAAGCGCTATTAGGCGTCTTGATCTATCTCTATAAATCTTGATGCCTAGAATGTATGCCGCTTCGCCAAGATCCTTCATTGAAAAACTATTATTCAAATAGGTTTTGACGCTATTAAGAAGTTTATATCATTCCCAATCAACAATATGTCATCTACATATAGTACTAGGAATGCTACAGAGCTCCCACTCACTTTCTTGTAAATACAAGCTTCTCCATAAGTTTGTATAAACCCAAAGTTTTTGATTACTTTATCAAAACGTTGATTCCAACTCCGAGATGCTTGCTTCAGTCCATAAATGGAGCGCTGAAGCTTGCATACCTTGTCAGCATCTTTAGGATCGACAAAACCCTTGGGTTGTACCATATACAACTCTTCCTCAATGTCACCATTAAGGAACGCCGTTTTGACATCCATCTGCCAAATCTCATAATCGAAATATGCAACAATTGCTAACAAAATCCTCACAGACTTTAGCTTCGCTACTGGTGAGAAAGTCTCATCATAGTCAACTCCTTGAATTTGTCGGAACCCTTTCGCGACAAGTCGAGCTTTGTAGACGGTAACATTACCATCAGCATCTATTTTTCTCTTGAAAATCCATTTGTTCTCGACAGCCTTACGGCCATCCGGTAAGTCCACCAAAGTCCACACTTGGTTTTCGTACATGGATCCCATTTCAGATTTCATGGCTTCTAGCCATTTGTCGGAATCTGGGCTCACCATAGCTTCTTCATACGTTGCAGGGTCATCATCGTTGTCCACCAACATGACATTCAAGGCAGAGTCATACCCATCAGGAGTGGTACGAACCCTTGTTGACCTGCGAGGTTCAGCAGTAACTTCATTTGAAGTTTCATGATCATTATCATTAGCTTCCTCTCCAATTGGTGCAGGCGGCACAAAAACATCTTCCGGTGTTGCGCTACTCTCAAATCCGAGAGAAGGTTCAATAACCTCATCGAGTTCTACTTTCCTTCCAGTCACCTCCTTCGAGAGAAACTCCTTCTCAAGAAAGGATCCATTCTTTGCAACGAAAACTTTGCCTTCGGATCTATGATAGAAGGTATACCCAATTGTTTCTTTAGGGTATCATATGAAGACGCATTTCTCCGCTTTGGGTTCAAGCTTATCAGGTTGTAACTTCTTTACATATGCCTCGCAACTCCAAACTTTAAGGAACGACAACTTAGGTTTCTTACCAAACCACAATTCGTACGGTGTCGTTTCAACGGATTTAGATGGTGCCCTATTTAAAGTGAATGCGGCTGTCTCTAATGCATAGCCCCAAAATGATAACGGTAAATCTGTAAGAGACATCATAGACCGAACCATATCTAAGAGAGTTCGATTACGATGTTCGGACACACCATTACGCTGTGGTGTTCCCGGCGGTGTCAACTGTGAAAGTATTCCACATTTCTTTAAATGCATGCCAAACTCATAACTCAGATATTCACCTCCGCGGTCAGAACGCAGAAACTTAATCTTCTTGTTACGATGATTTCCCACTTCACTTTGAAATTCCTTAAACTTCTCGAAAGTTTCGGACTTATGTTTCATAAAGTAGACATACCCATATCTACTCAAGTCATCCGTGAAAGTGAGAACATAACGATATCCACCACGCGATGCTACACTCATTGGACCGCACACATCGGTATGTATTATTTCCAATAAGTCTGTAGCTCGCTCCATTGTACCAGAGAATGGAGTCTTAGTCATTTTTCCCATTAGACATGCTTCGCATCTTTCAAGTGATTCAAAATCAAGTGATTCAAGAAGTCCATCTGAATGGAGTTTCTTCATACGCTTCACTCCAATGTGACCAAGACGACAGTGCCACATGTATGTAGAATTATCATTCAATTTTATTCGTTTAGCATCTATGTTGTGAACATGTGTATCACTACTATCGAGATTTAGTAAGAATAAACCATTCATCTCAGGTGCATTACCATAAAAGATATTACTCATATAAATCGAACAACCTTTATTCTCGGACTTAAAAGAGTAACCTTCTCGCAATAAACAGGATCCAGATATAATGTTCATGCTTAACGCAGGCACCAAATAACAATTATTTAAATTTAAAACTAATCCCGAAGGTAGATGTAGAGGGAGCGTGCCGACAGCGATCACATCAACCTTGGAGCCATTTCCAACGCGCATCGTCACCTCGTCTCTTGCCAGTCTTCGTTTATTCCGCAGCTCGTGTTTTGAGTTACAAATGTGAGCAACCGAACCAGTATCAAATACCCAGGAACTACTACGATTACTAGTAAGATACACATCTATAACACATATATCAAATATACCTTTCTTCTTGATGTTGCCGTTCTTCAGATCCGCCAGGTACTTGGGGCAGTTACGCTTCCAGTGACCAGCACCCTTGCAGTAGAAGCACTCAGTTTCAGGCTTAGGACCAGCCTTGGGCTTCTTAGCAGGTGCGGCAGCTTTCTTGCCGTCCTTCTTGAAGTTGCCCTTGTTCTTATGCTTGCCCTGTCTCTTGAAATTGGTGGTCTTATTGACCATCAACACTTGGTGCTCCTTTTTGATCTCCACTTCAGCAGTTTTCAGCATGGACGACAGTTCAGGCAACGTCTTATTCATGCAGTGCATGTTGTAGTTCATCACAAAGTTCTTGTAACTTGGTGGCAGTGATTGAAGGAGACGGTGAATCCCCAATTCATTAGGAATCGATATCCCCAATTCTTGGAGCTTGTTTGCATACCCAGACATGGTGAGCACGTGCTCGCTAACGGAGCTTCCCTCTTCCATCTTACAGTTAAAGAACTTTTCGGAGGCCTCATAGCTCTCCATGGCCGCGTGAGTCTCAAAAATTAGCCTGAGCTCCTTAATGATCTCGAACGGGTCGTGGTGCTCAAAACGCTTCTGGAGCTCCGCTTCTAAACCGTACAGGATGGCACACTGAACTGTGGAGTAATGATTTTTCCGAGTGGCGAAAACATTCTTTTCGTCATTGGTGGCATTATCTGCAGGTGGGTCACCTAGCGGTGCTTCGAGCACATAGGTCAACTGACCAGCCCTGAGGACGATCTTCAGTCCACGGAACCAGTCCATGAAATTGCTTCCATTGTTCTTAAGCTTTTCTTTCTCTAGGAACGCATTGAAATTGATGGAGGGGGTCGCCATAATCTACAACAATTTGCAAGTAGTTTAGACTAAGTTTATGACAAATTGAGTTCAAATTTAATTCTTCAACTAACTAGGTGAACTCCCACTCAAAACAACATCCCTCACATTGTCTTAGTGATTACACGAACCAAGTCCACTACACCAAGTCCGATCTTCACGAGAGAAGATGTAGTTTCATCGGCGAACAATCTTCATGTTCATCATATCATTTATGTGACTCATGCTCTACCTTTCGGTATTCCGTGTTCCGAGACCATGTCTGTACATGCTAGGCTCGTCAAGATAACCTTAGTTTCCGCATGTGCAAATCTGGCTTGCACCCGTTGTATGCACACATAGAATCTATCACATCCGATCATCACGAGATGCTTCGAAACGACGAGTCTTAGCAACGGTGCCAACTAAGGGTAAACACTTTATTACTTGATATTTAGTGAGAGGGATCATCTTATAATGCTACCGTCGCGATCTAAGCAATACAAGATGCATAAAGGATTAACATCACAGGCAATTCATAATTAGTGTGATATGATATGGCCTTTTCTTCTTGTGCCTTTGATCTCCATCTCCAAAGCACGAACATGATCTCCATCATCACCAGCATTGCGTCAAGGTCAGTGGCGCCGCTTCATGGTTGTCCATCATCACCAGCAACTATTACAACTACTTGGAATAAAGCTATTACAAGATGAATAGACACGCAGGTCTAAACAGAATTAAAGACAACCATTAGGCTCCTGCCGGTTGCCATATTACAACAAGGATCATTGCATACATCAAATACAATCACAATCACATGATGGCCATATCACATCACAAAACCCCTGCAAAAACAAGTTAGACGCCTCTAATTTTCTTTGCATGTTTTACGTGGTTTGGGGCTTTCGCACAAGACCGATCTTACCTACGAACAAGAACCACAACGTTGATACAAGTGTCGTCAGATGCTCATTGTAAATTGAATCTTAACTATGGTGGGAGAGACAGACACCCGCAAAGCCACTTGTGCAAAGCAAGTTGCACGTCAAGCGTGGAGCAAGTCTCATGTGCGATGACATGTAATGTTAGCCCGAGCCGCTTCATCCCACCATGCCGCAAGATGCAAAGTACACGCTAAGACACCGACAACAAAAGCATCAACGCCCACAAAAACATTGTGTTCTACTCGTGCAACAGATCTACGCATAGATACGGCTCTGATACCACTGATGGGTTCGTAGCATGGAAAACAAAAAAATTCTACCGCAAGAACGAACAAAACCCAGATCTAATCTAGATAAAATCCAAGATCTAATCTATTAGACATGTGCAACGAGATAGATAGGAACTAACCCTCGTAGATCTGAAAGCGTTAACGAGATTAGATCTCGTGGTTGATGTAGTCGATCACTTGCCGATCTCAAGATCGTGTGGACGATCCTTCCAGCGTCGCGTTCTGGCAGCGCTTCCGCAGTCGGTCAAGTGTACGATCCTTCTGGCGCCGCGTTTCGGCAGCGCTTCCATAGTCGGTCACACGTGCGGAGTCGAAGCAGACCTTCCTCTCCTCGTTCCAGCGAGCAGCGGAGGTAGTAGATCTTCTCCACGGAATCCCAGCAGCACGACGGCGTGGTGGTGGTGGTGGAGTAGACAATTCTGCAGGGCTTTGCCTATGCCTGTGCAGAAGAAAGGAGGAGGAGAGAGGCGGCAGAGATTGGGAGTTATGGAGCAGGGGTGGAGGGGGCGCCCCTGCCCCTCTATTTAAAGGGGGTGAGGTGCCATGGGAGGGGGAGTCCTACAAGGACTCCCCTCCCTCTAGGGCCGGCGGATTGGGGAGGGGGAGGAGTCCTCCTCCCCCACGACTCCTAGTATTGACCCACCAGGACTCCTTGATCCCTTCCTTGGTTTTCAAGCAAACTCCAAGAAACCTTCCAGAACCTTCCGGAACATTCTGAAACCTTCTAGAACCCTCATACAAACACTCTGGAACATTTCCTAACTCAGAAAATGATCCCCAATATATGAATCTTATTCTCCGGACCATTCCGGATCTCCTCGTGATGTCCCGAATCCAATCCGAGACTCCGAACATCATTCGGTCTCCAACGCACATTCCATATCTACTTAAAACAACTTCGAACCTTAAGTGTATCACCCTACGGTTCGTGAATATGTAGACATGACAGAGGCACATCTCCTATCAATAACCATCAGCGGGACCTGGAGATCCATAATGGCTCCCACATACTCAAGGATGACTTCGTGATCGATTGAACCAATTACATACGAAAACCAATTCCCTTTGTCACGCGATACTATACTTATCCGAGGTTTGATCGTCGGTATCTCCGTACCTAGTTCTACCTCGTTACTGGTAAGTACTCTTTACTCGTTCCGTGTCATGTCATCCCTTGTGACCTAGTCACACGCTTGCAAGCTAACTAGATGACATTCCACCGAGAGGGCCCAGAGCATATCTATCCGTCATATGGATGGACAAATCCCAATCTTGGTCCATGCGCTTCAACACATACCTTCAGAATACCCAATGACACCTTTATGACCACCCAGTTACGAAGCGGTGTTTGATGTCATCAAAGTACCCATCCGGTGATGGTGATTAACACAACCTCATGGTCGAAGGATTAGGTTACTATGCATTTAAAAGCTTACAGCAATACGAACTTAATGACTTGATCTTATGCTACGCTTACTATGGGTGTATGTCCATCACATCATTCTCCTAATGATATAACCTTGTTATTAATCACATCCTTATGTCCATGATCAGGAAACCATGATCATCAATCAATCAACAAGCTAGTTCAACAAGAGGCTTACTAGGGACTCTTACATGTTTAAAAAACACACATGTATTAGTGTTTCCTAATAATACAATTATAGCATGGGATGTAAACATTCATCATAAACACAAAGATAATAACCACTTTTATTATTGCCTCTTGGGCATATCTCCAACAGATACAAGAAGTCTCTTGTGTCCCCAACACACCCAATACACTTGTCAGGTGTATAGGTGCACTAGTTCGGCGAAGAGATAGTGAAATACAAGTGGTATAGATAATTAGAAGTGGTAACGGTGCCAGAAAATAGCTTGCTGGCGTGTGGTTGACGTGGGAAAAGACTAAAGGCAAACTGAAATAAAGATGGAAGCAAGCAAACATGTAACAGATCTAATTGCAAACGGTGTATCAATGCTTAGAAACAAGGCCTAGGGATCATACTTTCACTAGTGAACACTCTCATATAAATATATTCTCTTTATGATACTACTCTGAACTACTCTCCGGTTGGACACTCTAATCCATGGTAGGGCTATAACAACACTCCTCAAAGTTTGCTTTCCCATCTAGATAACCCCACACCGTCACCTTAAGCACTAGATGGTTCCAACAAACACCACAATTTCATAGAGACATCCAACTCCAAATATAACTCATAACAAGTATTTGGAATCTCTAGCCTAAGTGCCACCATTTTGTGCACGCTGTCACTTTCACACACATGGGGAGAGCAGAGATCTATTAAAGCACTTGAGTAGCAAGGTAGATCTATAAATTACAAGCTCATGATCTAAATATGATCATGCATAGAGAGAGATGAACACATAGCTACCGGTAGAACCCTTAGCCTCGAGAGAGAACTACTCCCTCATCATCATGGGAATCAGCAACGACGATGGAGATGGTGGTAGAGATCGATGGAGAAGGCTCCGTGGGCACTTCCCCATCCCGGCAGGGTGCCGGAACAGAGACTTTCTGTCCCCTGAATCTCCCCTTCGGTGGCGGCGGCGCTGTGGAACTTTTCGTGGCTGGAGGCTTGACTATTTAGGGTTTATGCATCGGGAGGCTCTTATAGGTGAGAGAGGAGACTGAGGGGGTGCCGGAGGGCCCCACACCACCTGGTGGTGCGGCCAGGGTGGACCCGAGCCACCCTATGGTGTGGCTGGCCCCTGGCTCCTCTCTGTCTCGTATTTTGCCTCCAAGTGTCTTCCGGTAAAATATCGACTTTGGCTTTTGTCTAGTCCAATTCCGAGAATATTGATTTCTGACTTTCCTGGAACCAAAATCAGAAAAAACAGGCAACTAGCACTGTGGCACTTGTTAATAGGTTAGTCCAAGAAATTGTATAGAAAATACTCCAAAGTTGGAACAAAACACAAGAAAGTAGATAAAACCAAGCATGGAACATCAAAAATTATAGATACATTTGCAATGTATCAGTGGCGGGCGCTAATACTATTTAATATAGTGGTTGATATGTTGACTATCCTTATAGAAAGGGCTAAGACAGATGGATAGATTGAAGGATTAGTGCCTTGATACTTTGCAAATGTATCTATAATTTTTGATGTTCCATGCTAGGTTTTATCTACTTTCTTGTGTTTTGTCCACACTTTGGAGTACTTTTCATATGATTTCTTGGACTAACCTATTAACAAGATCCACAGTGCCAGCTGCCTATTTTCTGCTATTTTTTCTTCCACGAAAGTCAGAAAATGAATATTCTTGGAATTGGACGGGACAAAAGCCAAAAATCCTATTTCACTAGAAGACTCCCAGAGCCAGAATATGAGATGGAGTGGGGCTAGGGCCCAGCCACACCACCTGGCTATGCGGGCTGGGCCTGGCCGCGCCAGGGGGTGGTCTGGCCACCCCAGGCACCCCTAGGTCTCCATCTTCGCCTATAAGATGCCTTCTGACCTAAAAACTCAGGGGGTTCGACGTTTATCCAGAAGGAGTTCTGCTCCGCAGCCACCAACAGATTCCACGAAACAACACCAGAAACTCCGTTCTGGCACCTTGCCGGGACGAGGAATTGGAGGAGATCATCGCCATCATCATCACCATCGCTTCTCCATCGACCATCCATGTTTCCCCCCATCTATGAGTGAGTAATCCCCCCCTGTACGCTATGGGGATGGTAGGGATTGGATGAGATCGTTCATGTAATGGCATCAGATTGTTAGGGCATGGTGCCTAGTATCTTTTATTAGTGCTTTATGACTTTGTTGCGACTTGTTATGCTTAATGCTTGTCACTAGGGCCCGAGTGCCATGATTTCAGATCTGAACATGTTATTGATTTATTATGATAGTATTGTTTATGGTCTTATCTACAAGTTATATACACACGTTGTTGTCCGGAACCAATGGCCCCGAAGTGACAGAAATCGGGACAACCGGAGGGAATGACTTTGATGTGAGGATCACATGTGTTCACGGAGTGTTAATGCTTTGCTCCGGTGCTCTATTAAAAGGAGTACCTTAATTGCCAGTAGTTCCCTTGAGGCCCCGCTGCAAACGGGCTGGCAGGACAAAAGATGTTGTGCAGGTTCTCATTGTGAGCACGTATGACTATATATGGAACACATGCGTAGGATTATCTAGTACTTAGATGCTTTATCTTATTTATCTGCATTTTCCTATGTTCTGATTGCTATGTGAATTGTCTTGTCCATGCAACGCCCGTCCATCCATCCCTATGCCTACCGCACTCGAATTCTACTGTTTACTGCTGTTGTTACTATTGTCTTTACTTTTACTACTACTGCTACTTTACTATTCCTACTACAAAACTATTGCTACTGATAAACTGTTGTGAGCAAGATTGTTTCCAGGTACAGCTGAATTGACAACTCAGTTGTTAAGGCTTATAAATATTCTTTGGCTCCCCTTGTGTCGAATCAATAAATTGGGTTTCACTTCCCTCGAAAATACTATGATACACCCCCTATACTTGTGGGTCATCAAGACTATTTTCTGGCGCCGTTGCCGGGGAGCATATTATTTATCAAGTCCACTTGGAATCACTATTGTTCAAGCTTAGTTTATTTCCGCCTTGTTTGCTTGTTTCTTTATCAAAAATACAAAAAAAAAATTAGTTCCTACTCTAGTTGTTATTTTTGTTGGTTTGTTATTGTCTTGCTTTATCATGCTTTCTATGAATGGTTGTTTTCTTTGAAACTGAATCTTATTGGCAAGGTGGGTTCACGGAAGATCAAAAATATTATTATAAGGAACACCGCTTGTCACAAAAAGGGAAACATTATGGGAACAAATTGATAAATTGTATACCATTGCTAGAAACGTGTGCTCTACTTATAATGTTACTTATTGCTTTGATAAATCTTGTTGCTATAAGAGGTATAAACACCTCCCTTTTCAATGTGAGTATAATGATAATGTTACCATATCTTCTTATGTTAAAGGAAATTATGACTTTTATGATGTGGAACAAATTGAAGAATTTATTGCTTCGAAGGGTGCCTTTGAACTTGCTAGTTTGCTTGAAAATATTGATGATTCACCTTATAAATATGAGGTTTATGATATACTTAGATTTTTCTTTGATAATTACAAGGAAGAAAATGGCTATATTCTTGAATATATTAATAGATGCTTTCCACAAATGGAAGAGACTAATGCCTTGTAGGATCCTATGGAAGAACAAATTGATGAACCCGAAAGCTCATTAGATGAAAAAGAGGAGGAGAGTGATGAACAAAAGGAGGAAGAATCGATTAGCTACCCATGCCTACCTTCTAACGAGAGTAACTCTTTATCCCTTACATTATTTGATTGTCCCCCACACTTACCAAAGAAGGATGAATGTTATGCTCATGTTATCTATGATAATCCTTTATTTGTGCTTAACTTCGATTTGCATGGTATTAAAGAGTTTTTCTTAGAAAATGTTTATGATAAAGCTCTAGACGATGGTACTATATTGAATGATCAGCCATCTTGTTATAAAATTGTTAAAAGTGGGATTGAAGGTTTTAATCCCACTATTCTTGAGCTTGATAAAAAGTATGTGTTTGTAGATCATGAAAAGCATGCTTTATGTGATAGTTATATTGTTGAGTTTATTCATGAGGCTACTGAAAATTATTATGAGAGAGGAAAATATGGTTGTAGAAGTTTTCATGGTATTGAAACACCTCTTTATGTGCTGAAAGTTTTGAAGTTACTCTTATTTTATCTTTCTATGCCTGTCACTTTGTTCTTTGCAAATTTATTTGCATACAAGATTCCTATGCATAGGAAGTGGGTTAGGCTTAAATGTGTTTTGAATTTGCTTCTTGATGCTCTCTTTTACTTCAATTCATATTTCTTATGTGAGCATCCTCTCAAACTATCATGCCTAACTTAAAGGCGTTAAAGAAAAGTACTTATTGGGAGATAACCCAATTTTTTTAGATAAGTCTTTGAAGTTATTACTTCAGTAATAACCGCTCCTTATCCTTTTTATTTGCTTTTTGTGCCAAGAGTAACCTCTAATGAGAGAGAAGTAATGGTTAGGAAAGTTGCTGTACCGAAACAGATTTATGTGCTTCACCGTAAAAATTCGTGTAAACTATCTGTACGTTCTTTTGAGGCGTGAATTTTTATGCTTCTGCCCCAGGTTGTTATCTAACTTTTTTTAGTTCAACACTTTTCGATTTGAGCAACAAAAGGTCTTCGAAAAAAATCGTTTTTACCTGCTGGTCTGTTTTGACAGATTTCTGTCATTATTTGCATTTGCTTCTTGTTGGTTCCTTTTTGAGTTCTTTTGGGGAATTGAGATTTTTGAGGGAAGTTCTACAGTAGCTAGTGTTTTAATGCAAGTTTTATTGGTGTTATAACTGAACCTAAAGACTTATTATCTTGAGTGCACTAATGTTGCTAATAAAGATTATGTGATGTTTTGTATGAAGGAAAAATTTCAGGTGTATGGAAGAAATGAGTAATGAGATGAAGGATGGACCAAAGCTCAAGCTTGGGGATGCCACGCGTGTCACCCCAAGAAATATCCAAGAAGTACAAGCGTCAAATCTTGGGGATGCCCAAGGCATCCCCCTCTTTATCAATAAAAATCCCAGGTTTCTTCCAAACGCTTTATTTTTATTGTTTCATGCACAGTTGTGTTGTTCCTGGAGCTTCTTCTTTTTCATTTTCGTTTTCTTTATTTTCTTAGTTTGCTGAATAAATTGGTTGGACCTCCTCTTTCATGCATTGGTTTTCAAATAGTTTGGTTTGGATTGGAAAAGAGTAGGAAAGTTCATGCTTAAGTGGTAAAAGGAGCTTGTTTTTTACTGTGGCCTATGCTTTGTCATGCCATGCTTGATGTTGTTTTGGCTTTATGCTTAGTATTCTTTGTTGTAGCATTACTTGTTATAAACAATTGAGATTGCTTAATGTGCCTTGGAAGGATCATGCGTTGTTTTAGCATATTAAAGCATAGTATTGTGGTATTCTCCTTTGATGCTTTATTTGGGTTGACTTGGCGCATGCTCACACCATGTTATGACTATCTCAAGTCACCATAAGCCTTTATGATCCTTTAGTTTTCAACTTGTAGTATCATTTTATGCTTTGATCAATGATGTTTTGTCGCTCTGCATGATTATGGTCATTATTGCTCTCTTAGTTGGTCGCTCCCAGTCTTTTGCTAGCCTGCGTAACCAAGTATGAGTTCCACTCATGCATCCAACTCCCTAAACCAAGTTATTCCAAAGAGTCCACCATACCTATCTATTAGCATATGCTATTCCAAGTATATTCATGTTTTTGTTTACCTTCCAAATTAAACTTGTTATGAGAAAGCTAGTGATTAAAGCTCTCACGAACTTAATGGCACACTTTACTTTTCTTGCCCTTAATAAACTTGAACCATTGTGTCGTCTATGTTGTATATGCTTGCATTTATTTGTTGGGGATTAGCAGAACCATATTGTCATGGGGAACGCTTTCAACATTGCACTGGTACTTTGTACCTGGTTGATTTCATGCTCTTTTGTCTATGGATGTCGTCGATGTGAAATGAAAGGGGAGCTTGTAAGTCCATGGAGTTATGTATATGTGTTAGAGAAACGCCTGGGCCGCTGGTCTAATCCATGCTGACATGGTGGAAACCTGCAGCGTATCCATAATGAGCTGTCTATGAAGCATTTATAAAAAAAAAGAGTCCTATATTGAGAAAAAAAAGAAAAAAAGAGAGATTGTGAAAAGAGGAAAGAGAGAAAAAAGCACCATTTTCCCATGGTAAATAAGAAGATTGCTGAGATTCTCGTTGTCTGCTTGCCTTGTCATTTTGATATGGGGATTCTTTCGTATCATCCGGCAAGGGGTACCCCGTTGGCGGTTCTCTATGATACACATGTACTTACGATGACAAGAACTTACCGGTAACTTAACTTGAGTAGCATGAGGAGCGACCCTCGTATTCAAGGGACATGAGATTTCTAACTTATACTTCGTCAAGCATATACACCATAGTTTGTTCACTTTAACCTTAATCACTTCAAGATGCTTATGATAGGGGCAATGAGAGCTGAAAGCTATTAAGTACCATAATTTTTGGAAGTTCTTTCTAAGACTTGTATCCCTACTTACTTCTATGAAGGCCTTTCTTCCACTTATATATTGAGTCTCCACCTTCTATCTTTATGCACCTACTTTGAGAGCATAGTGGCCATTCTTAGTTCTATGTGCATTGTCCAAAGACTTGTTGATTGATGCATACCTTGATATTGCTTGTTTTAAACTACTTGTATCTAGTCACTCTTATAAACTTTGAAGGTGTCCTATGCATTTATATTTGCTACTCTATGAGGGACAAGCTGAATACCACTATGCTATGTTTTCTTTATGTGAAACAAACAAACTTCTTACAAAGCATTGTTATTCATGAATCTTTTGTTTGTACCTTTTTATGTTGCATCATAGTTTCTTTGTATTATTGCTCGAATTTTGTCTTTCATGTTATGATTGAAGTACTATGATCCCAGCTTTGAATGTTTTACAAATACTTTAGTCAAGTTTATGATGGTGCATGTCACCTCAAAAATTATTTTTTCTTTTTATCACTTACCTACTCGAGGACGAGCAGGAGTTAAGCTTGGGGATGTTGATACATTGCAAATGTATCTATAATTTTTGATGTTCCATGCTTGGTTTTATCTACTTTCTTGTGTTTTGTCCACACTTTGGAGTACTTTTCATATGATTTCTTGGACTAACCTATTAACAAGAGCCACAGTGCCAACTGCCTGTTTTCTGCTGTTTTTGGTTCCAGGAAAGTCAGAAAATGAATATTATCGGAATTGGACGGGACAAAAGCCAAAAATCCTATTTCACCAGAAGACTCCCGAAGCCAGAATATGAGACGGAGTGGGGCTGGGGCCTAGCCACACCACCTGGCCGCGTGGGCTGGGCCTAGCCGCGCCAGGGGGTGGTCTGGCCGCCCCAGGCACCCCCTAGGTCTCCCTCTTCGCCTATAAGATGCCTTCTGACCTAAAAACTCAGGGGGTCAATGTTTATCCAAAAGGAGTTCCGCTCCGCCGCCACCACCATATTCCACTAAACAGCACTAGAAACTCTGTTCTAGCACCCTGCCGGGATGGGGAATTGGAGGAGATCATCGCCATCATCATCACCATCGCTTCTCCATCGACCATCCATGTTTCCCCCATCTATGAGTGAGTAATCCCCCGTTGTAGGCTATGTGGATGGCAGGGATTGGATGAGGTCGTTCATGTAATGGCATCAGATTGTTAGGGCATGGTGCCTAGTATCTTCTATTAGTGCTTTATGTCTTTGTTGTGACTTGTTATGCTTAATGCTTGTCACTAGGGACCGAGTGCCATGATTTCAGATCTGAACATTTTATTAATTCATTATGATAGTATTGTTTTTGGTCTTACCTGCAAGTTGTATACACACGTTGTTTTCCGGAACCAATGGCCCCGAAGTGACAGAAATCAGGATAACCGGAGGGAATGGCTTTGATGTGAGGATCACATGTGTTCACAGAGTGTTAATGCTTTGCTCCGGTACTCTATTAAAAGGAGTACCTTAATTGCCAGTAGTTCCCTTGAGGCCCCGCTGCAAACGGGCTGGCAGGACAAAAGATGTTGTGCAGGTTCTCATTGTGAGCACGTATGACTATATATGGAACACATGCGTAGGATTATCTAGTACTTGGATGCTTTATCTTATTTATCTGCATTGCCCTATGTTCTGATTGCTATGTGAATTTCTTGTCCATGCAACGCCCGTGCATCCATCCCTATGCCTACCGCACTCGAATCCTACTGTTTACTGATGTTGTTACTATTGTCTTTATTTTTACTACTGCTGCTACTTTACTATTCCTACTACAAAACTGTTGCTACTGATAAACTGCTGTGAGCAAGATTGTTTCCAGGTGCAGCTGAATTGACAACTTAGTTGTTAAGGCTTATAAATATTCTTTGACTCCCCTTGTGTCAAATCAATAAATTGGGTTTCACTTTCCTCGAAAATACTATGATACACCCCCTATACTTGTGGGTCATCATGCCTCATATAGTTAATGGTGGACTTTCTATTCTTCAATATGCCGATGATACAATTCTATTTATGGAACATGATTTGGAGAAGACAAAGAATCTGGAATTAATATTACTAGTATTTGAACAACTCTTTAGATTAAATATTAACTTCCATAAGAGTGATTTGTATTTCTTTGGTGAGGCACAAAATGAGGCTCATCTATATGCCGAATTATTCGGCCGTGGACAAGAGCAATTTCCAATCAACTATCTGGGAATTCCGATCCATTATCGATGTCTCATGATTGCTGAATGGAAACTTGCTAAGAAAAGACTAGAAAAACCTCTTAGTAGTTGGAAAGTTAAATTGCTATATCTCGGAAGAAGATTGGTATTTATAAACTCTGTACTTACCAATATGGTACTGTATATGATATCATTCTTCCAGTTACCGAAAGGAGTCTTACATAGATTGGTTTATTTCTGATCAAGATTCTTTTGGCAAGGAGATAGCAAAAAAAGAAATATCGACTGGCCAATGGAATGTTGTTGCCGCCCAAAGGAACAGGGTGGGCTAGGTATACATGATATACAAGTAAAAAATACTGCGATTCTGCGTAAATAGATTTTTAAGCTACTCATAGAAGATGGTGTTTGGCAATCCATTCTACGGAGAAAATATGTTGGATCAAAAGCGGTGTCACAAGTGGTATGGAAACCTGGTGACTCACACTTTTGGGCTGGCCTTATGGCGTCCAAAAAGCATTTTTCCATTTTGGTGTTTTTAATATTAAGGATGGATCCCAGGTACGTTTTTGGGAGGATAAGTGTCTTGGTCACGCTACCATACGACAACAGTACCTAGCTTTGTACTCTATTGTTAGGCATAAAAGGGATACAATTTCGAAAGTAATGGAATCGAATCCTCCAAATGTGTCTTTTAGAAGGGATCTCATTGGACATCGATTAGAATCCTAAAATAATATTTTATTAAGATTAACATCGGTTAAGTTATCAGATGGGCATGATGAATTCAAAAGGAAACTACTCAACAACGGAAAATTCATAGTAGACTCTATATATAGAGCTTTGATACAACCTGATATTCTAGTCGATGATGATAATAAGAAAATTTGGAAGATTAAGATACCTCTATAAACAAAAATATTCACATGGTATTTGTGTCGTGGTATTATTCTTACTAAAGTTAATCTTGTTAAACAGATTTGGCAAGGAAGTAAACATTGTGTTTTCTGTCATCAAGATGAGACAATTAAACACTTATTCTTCCAATGCAAATTCGCTAAGTCTATATGGTCAATCATCTAAGTAGCATCTGGTTTATCTCTCCATGATCGTTTGCCAATGTTTTTGATAACTGGTTACATGAGATAAATGATAAGTACAAGATTCTGTTAAGGGTAGGGTGCTTGCCATTATTTGATCGCTATGGCTACGTAGAAATGACGAGATTTTTAATAATGTTTTATCTTCTAACCTATAGGTTATCTATCGTAGTACGGCTACTCTCCGGTTATGGTTACCTCTATAACGGGTGGAGTTCCGCGACTTATTTACGGAGGTATGTACACGCTTGGAGGATACGGCGAGGGATATTTTCCTGACTTAGGTGGCAGCATGATCTTAGAATTGAGCTTCCATCCTCCTAGACAGTTGGATACACATAATATGTTGTAAAGTTTGTCTAGTTTTTTCCATAGTTTGATCGGTTTGTCAGCTGTGTACATCATGCTTATATAGAGACCGGACGTAAATATTACTATTCATAATAAAGCATCCATTTTCAAAAAAAAATCAAGTTTCTGTCTAATGTCCATGGCCCAACGACTTTCTGACAAGCAGGACCCAGATAAGCGGGACCCAGATCTCAAAGCGGGACCCAGCTGCAGTCGGGCACCGCGCACGGCCAGTCCATGCAGCGATATCTCCGAGGCAAAGCCGCCCCCACGTACCATTGGCCCCACGGGCGACCGGAAACACGTCGCCTTTCCCAAGCGGCGCCCTCCCATTCGCTAGTCCCTCGCTGTCCCCGTGCGCCGTCGGCGCCACGTCTGCATTCGCGCGTACAGTCACCTCCCCGGCCCATCCTGTCAGTGGCACGCCTTCATTGCCGGCGCAGGGGGCCACTCCGCTCCTTTTTAAGGCGCCTCTCGCGCTCGCTATCCATCCATCGATCTGGGGGGTTCTGGCGTGACAACTGAGAAGGATCGGGGACTGGACTAGCGCCGCAGGTTCTAGAAGGTTCCGGGTAGCGTGGTGTTGGGTGCTCTGTCGCCGTCGCAGACGATGGCGGTCATCGGGAGGTCGTCATCCTCCGCCGCGGCCGTCGCCCTGGTCGCCCTCGCGCTCGTTTCCGCCGTCGCCGGCGAGGTCTTCTTCCAGGAGAAGTTCGACGGTGAGCCTTCAGATCTGTACCTCTGTCGTCGCGCGCGCGCTCTAGAATCTAGATCTGCATTTTTTTTTGCACGTCCGTTTCGAACGTCTTGATCTAGTCTGATCTTCGTTTCGTTTCGTCGCCGGGGTTCAGGGGTTTTAGTTTTTCTTACGGCGTCCTGATCTAGTCTGATCTACTGTGTGGTGACACTACCTGTCGCCCTCCCGGCGAATGCATCTTCTATTCTGTCTCGATGAGTTTTGTGCCTGAATTCTGAACCGTGAACTCTGCATGACAAACAGACGCATGGGAGGATCGGTGGGTGAAATCGGAGTGGAAGAAGGAGGACGGCATGGCAGGCGAGTGGAACCACACGTCCGGCAACTGGAGCGGAGATGCCCAAGACAAAGGTAATCGATCGTGATTTTAATGTTGACGGATTTCGTTTTGTTTTGTTCTGTTCTGTTCGGTGTATGCTGATGAGTACGCTCCTCTGTTTCTGCAACCGTGCGCAGGGATCCAGACCTCGGAGGACTACAGGTTCTACGCCATCTCGGCGCAGTACCCGGAGTTCAGCAACAAGGACAAGACCCTGGTGCTGCAGTTCTCCGTCAAGCACGAGCAGAAACTTGACTGCGGCGGTGGCTACGTCAAGCTGCTCGGTGGCGACGTCGACCAGAAGAAGTTCGGTGGCGAGACCCCCTACAGGTTCATCCTCGTCACCATTTCTTGTTTGTGTATAACACATCTCCGATCGGTCGATTGGTTGATCATTCATGCCTTGCCGGCCTTGGAACTGCAGCATCATGTTTGGGCCTGACATCTGCGGGTACACCACCAAGAAGGTGCACGCGATCCTCACCAAGAACGGCAAGAACAACCTGATCAAGAAGGAGGTGCCCTGCGAGACAGACCAGCTGACGCACGTCTACACACTGATCGTCCGGCCTGATGCCACATACAGCATCCTCATTGACAACGTCGAGAAGCAATCTGGCAGCGTGTACGATGACTGGGACATTCTCCCGGCGAAGAAGATGAGGGATCCTGACGCCAAGAAGGTGAGTTTCAGAGATTGCTGTATTCTGAATAGCCATTCATGGTGGTTGTGTTTTTTGTGACAGAGGTGATAATTTGATTTGTGCTGATGGTTGCAGCCAGAAGACTGGGAAGACAATGAATACATTCCTGATCCTGAGGACAAGAAGCCAGAGGTAGCTTTCCCTTTGCTTCCTACACAATTCATGTGATGACGATGTTGTAGTATGAGATTGATTTCTAAAAGCTCCAAATCCAAAACTGTCATTGTTGCTCCAACAACACAGTACAAGCTTGACATTACATTATGAACTGCGTGCCTTGAAGCTTTTTCGCAGGTGGTTTCTTGTCTTACTCAGCCTGTTCTTTGCAGGGTTATGATGACATTCCCAAGGAGCTTACTGATCCTGATGCAACCAAGGTGTGCTTATTTCTCCATTCTTACAACAGTTTTACTCTATGTTGTGTTACCTCTAGTGTGTGAAATTTCTGACGTTGGTTAATGTCAGCCTGAGGACTGGGATGAGGAGGAAGATGGTGAATGGACAGCTCCAACCATTCCAAACCCGGAGTACAAGGGGCCATGGACCCAAAAGGTATTACTATGACATTATGATCAAACAGTTGCTTTGTTCTACACAAAGCAGCAATGTGCACTGCAAGTTCTGACATGAGACTTGGGTATTCAGAAAATCAAGAACCCGAACTTCAAGGGCAAGTGGAAGGCGCCTTTGATTGACAACCCAGGTAACCTGAGTTTACCCACTGCTGTACATTCAGACTAACTGCTGTCCATGTATCTTTTCTGCTCAGCTAATTCAGTGAAACATCAAGGCTCATTACTGAATTTTTTCCTTGTTTGTGCAGAGTACAAGGATGATCCTTACATCTACGCTTTTGACAGCTTGAAGCACATCGGCATTGAGTTGTGGCAGGTCAGTGCTACCATAAAATTCTGTGACATATTGCTAATTTTTTTCTGAATTTATTGTCTGCAACTACGTATAATGATTTCTTGTTCAACTGTCACCAGGTTAAATCGGGAACTCTGTTCGACAACATCCTGATCACGGATGACCCTGAGTACGCCAAGAAGTTTGCAGAGGAGACCTGGGGCAAGCATAAAGACGTATGCAAGTCCTATCATTAGCATTTTTTTTCTTGTTTTAAATGCCTGGCTGTACAAAACTAAGACAATGGCTTTTGTTTTGCAGGCTGAGAAGGCTGCCTTTGACGAGGCTGAGAAGAAGAGGCTTGATGAGGTATGCAAAGATCTCTTCAGCATCACACTTTCTCCTTCTACGGTATATTCAGTACTAACTAGTCGGTGATTTCTCGTTGACAGGAATCTGCAGGCTCCAAGGACGAAGACATCGACGATGAGGCAGATGTAAGCTGCAAATCAAATTATGTGTCCTGAATGTTTCTAGCTACATATATGATGGGGTCTCGTCTTAACCCAAAACGATATCCTCTTACCTGTGGCAGGAGGACGACGACGACGATGCAGACTTCAAAGCTGCCAGCTCCAGCGCCGAGGAGACAAAGGATGACTCTGCTGATGAGAATCCACAGACTGAAGAGAAGGTGGAGGACATTAGCAAGGATGCTTCCGAGAAGAAGGACGAGCTTTAGATTGTGAGGGCTTTGTAGAGTCCAAGTCAATTAGTCAGTCACTGAGACTGTATTCAAAATTTTCCTCTGGGAACAGTAGTAGATCTTTCCCATTCATTAGAAGAACATTCTTTCTGAAAGAATGCAAAGAAATGCAACCTCGGCTCTCCGTAGTTTGTTATGTTTTCTCTCAATGAAACAAGGAATGTAGCATAGTCATGGATCGAGCTCGCATATGAGTGCCTGTTTACTAAATATTTTTCTCCCTTTGTCTTGAAATATCTAGACACGATTTAGTGTATAGGTACATGTGAATTTGGACACATCTTCGACAGACGGAGGTAGTATCATCGATACTGTGAACTAACCACACAGAAGATTTTCACACCACCGCTTTTGTCCAATAGATGAACGGAGTAGTTTAACCTTTTGGATGTGTGTCTGCGCTGGGTACTCAAACCTTACTCAATTTGGATATGTTTTCATCTCGTGGATGACAGCTTCAAAACTGTGCCTTCTAGATGAATTTAATCTGTCGTGCAAGTTATATCATCCTGTAATTTATGGAGTTGAGTTGTAAAATAACTGTTACAAGACATCTCACTGTTAAGGCTGGTAACCAACACAAATTTATTGAGTTATAAGCAGGTAACCCACGAATTACTAGCTAATAACTATTGTGAAGAGGAGGGTAGAAAACAAAGAAAGCGAGATCTGGTTCTGTAGATCTTGTCAAGACAATGTGAAATAAATCAAGAGATAGATAATTATTTGAGTTGTAGGACATCTTATTGATGAAGTTTGAGGAAATCTCGATGCCTTATAAGCCAGGCTAGATTTCCGTTCATGTACTTGCTTTTCTCTTACGCATTCCCTTTGAGAGAGCAAAAGTAAGTAGGATTTGGACGGCGGATAGATTACAACATAGAGGATGGGAAAATTGTGGAAATTTCCATCCAAGTGCAACCAAGTGCAAGAATCCTCGGCGCACATCCTCTACGAGTGTAGATTCACTACAAGGATTTCGAAAGAGATCCTCTCATGGTGTGGCATCAATGACACATTTATGGCTACTTGGGCAAATGAACCATCCGTGGAGACATGGTGGGCAAAGGTGGCTCTTGAAAAGGGGAAGGAAAGGAAAGGCTATGGCTTCGATGATTATGCTAATCTCTTGGGAAATTTGGAAAGAGCGCAACGCTCGAGTGTTTCGACATACATCCTCTCCCGCCCATGTTGTGATAGCAAAGATTAAGGAGGAAGTCAAGGCTTGGAGTTAAAGTCCTTCTCCTTAATTAATGAAAATGGCAAATCTTTTACCTTGTTTCAAAAAAAGAGAGTAAAAACCAGTACAACCCATGCTAAGAATAACTAAAAGGGAATACTCTTATGTAGTAACATATTTCAAGAATCTTGTCCTTCTGAAATTTATCTTCTCTGTTGTTGCTCATAAGAAAGGTCGTATCTGACCATCAAATTTTGAGCACAGCTAAAGAACCATCTAAAGCACGTGTACATTATTTCAGAATATTTGAACAGAGAACAGGGAAGGAGTGAAAAACTCTGGAAAGCAGAGCAACATGTAAAACGATAGTCATCCCATTTCTCAAATGGTCAGCGACGTACACCAAGGTTGCAGTCAATACAGAGTCTGAATCTTTCCTCATGCATCTTTCGGCGGGTGTTACAAACATTTTTTTCAAAGCACTAAAGGTCCCTGCAGGCTGCAGCTTTGCATCATTGAATCGTGGTCGTGACACTATCTTCAGACATATATATCTATATAGCCGCAACCATGTCAGCATTCACTTCTTCGAGGTGCCAAATCCTCCAAAATCCATAACAGCACCAACATCAGAATCAATGTCCTCATGTTCATTCTGGCCAGCCTGCTATTCACAAAAACATTTTATATCCAATGATTATTGTATCCAACTTATCCTCAACCATCAATAGGACTATGGCCCCGGTTGGGAACTCTGCACCATTTCTGACCCGGGTGTGTTTCAACCATGCACAAGAAAAGCGACATGATTTGATCGGGACCTCATGAGGTCCGTGAACTCTATCAGGCGTTTCGATCTGAAACCGGGAGATAAGGAAAACAAAATGGCCAACCAAGCACGATTCCTGGCCTGACAGAATTTTCTACAGGTCCGTGAGATACTCGGGTTTTGGGTTGGAATCCGGTGAACCAATCGGGGCCTAAGTCTCTGAAGGGGAGGGGAAATTGTTACTAGTAGAAACAGGCAAAGATATGCATGCACGGTTACACTTACATTCTTCCCTTTCTTTTTGTTGACACTCCCTCTCCTCCTCCTCTTGTTGTTTCAATACTCTGTTTCCGTACCTGAAGAATGAGCGGAAGAGGTAATGTTAACTTATGGTCAGCAATCTGACAGACAATGCCTCGGGATGCTTTACAGCAATTCAAGCAAAAAAAAAAGAACAGGAGAAATGACATCCTACATTCATATAGGTTGTTTTTGCATTATCTTACCTAAATCTGCATAAATCTTTACTCTTATTTGAATGTCTTTTAACTTGCAGGCACAAAATGTTAATCAAAGGACATATAAGGTAACCATGCAACCATTTGCCCTTTTGGCTGATATAACCCGATAAAAAGTTTTGCGAGAATAACCCAATGGAAATTAACAAGCACATAATGTAACCCAGTACTGAAAGATCCTAATGATTTAAGTATTACACATGAATAAACTTTTAAGTGCAGATTCAGCTCAACAGACAAGCGCCGGCGTTATACCTGTTTGCGTTATGCCCTTTCAACATGCATAGACAAGATAATGCTCTCCGATATGCCAAACATTAAACCGTGAAACATGGAAGCTAATGAGTTTTATAGACCAACTGAACTTTTAAAATAGAGTTTGCAGATACTTAGGCTTCTTGCTATTAATTAGCCAAATATTTATAAACACACACGTTACTGAATAGTAGTATCCAGAATCTTGTCTGAAATTTATCTTCTCTGTTGTTACTCCTAAGAAAGGTCGTATCTGACACAGCTAAAGAACCATCTGAAGCACGTACACATTATTTCAGAAAACTTGAAACAGAGAATAGGGATGGAGTAAAAAAATAATCTGAAAAACAGAGGAACATGTAAAACGATAGTTATCCCATTCCTCAAATGATCAGAGATGTACACCAAGGTTACTATCATACAGAGTCTCAATATTTCCAGCATTAAGCATCCTTCAGCGGGCGTTATAAGCAAGCTGTTACAACATATTTTCCACAAGCTCTAAAGAGTAATACCTGCAGCTTTGCATCATCGAATCTCAGTGGTGACACTATCTTCAGATATATGTGCATAGAGCCACAACCATGTCCTCAGCAGCCACCCGCCAACAAGTGGCCACCTGACTAGAACCATCCAGGATTGTGTGGCATGGGCGTACAAATATATTCACCAATGCAAGCAAGCCAAAAAAGAGGTGGTGATCCTTAAATTAGATTTTGCGAAGGCCTTCGACACTATTGAACACCAAGCTATTCTGAATATTCTAAAATGTTGGGGTCTTGATGATCGTTGGATACGTTGGGTTCAGGCAATATTCTCATCTGGTTTTTCCTCAGTACTCTTGAATGGCGTCCCTGGGAAAAAATTCCCATGTCGTCGAGGGGTTCGACAAGGGGACCCGTTCTCCCCAATTCTTTTCGTAGCTGGAGCTGATCTCCTTCAGACAATGGTTAATAACCTTGCAAGTAATGGGACTTTAGTACCACCCCTACCAATCCCAAACACTGATTTTCCGATCGTCCAATACGCCGATGACACACTTTTGATCCTCCAAGCTTGCCCCATTCAACTGTTGGCCCTCAAGAACTTACTGCAAGTTTTCTCATCGGCAACAGGCCTAAAGGTGAACTATTCAAAATCATGTCTGATGCCAGTGAACGTGGATGATACCCAGCTCCTTCTCCTGGCTCAGACATTTGGCTGTGTTGTTGGCTCGCTTCCCTTTGCGCACCTTGGGCTTCCTTTGGGTATGACAAGGCCGACCGTTCAAGATATGACCCCAATTGTCGATCAGATTGAGCGTCGCCTAAACGCGAGTGCACGTTTTCTTGATTATGGTGGTAGACTACAATTCATAAACTCTGTTCTAT